>WBMV01003662.1:309438-387354 GCA_013396655.1 Campylorhamphus procurvoides | reverse complement strand
GGGGGAGGAATGGGGTGGAGTATTTATTTCTAACATTATCAGCCAAGGAATACAAGTAGAAAGTATTTAGGAGAATTTTTTAAACATTTTAAATCAGCTTCATATAATGCATATAGCAACTCTGTTCATTCAAGTGATGGATTGCAATTCACCATTCTTTTTCTCAAAAGACATGCTACCAAATTTTTAAAAATATATTTTAAAGCTTAATGTATTGGAGAATAACCATGCTACTGCTTAAGCACAGGAAGAAATGAGGTGAACAGGGAAGTTTGAGGAATATGCACCTTTGATTACTTTTGGAAATGTAGACATAGCTCCATGCAGGCAGAGGACATAGTATCACATACTGCCCTAAATATTTTCCATTCCCTGCTGCAACCAGCTACCTTATACATTCTACAATAGAGAAGAATATTCATGTAGAAAGATGTGTCATAATGATGCTGAACAACATATGAAAAACTGCAATTGCAGTAGCTCAATCAACAATTTTATGATTGCAAATATACACAGTATAAACTGAATTTATATAGACAAATTGTTAAAAATTTCTTATACCACTCTCCTGTGGCAAAATGGAGACCATTATTTGGACTGCAAGTATAGGGTATTTATTCAGGATTTAACTAGTCAACTCTGAGGTACTCCTCTCAGAGGATAAGCTGTCTAAGCATCTGTGGGATATGATGCACAACACTAGCATAAGCTATATTAAAACAGGTTGTTAACCTCTGCTCATTTTGTAAGTGAGGTGATAGTATTACATGTAGCCAGAGTGTAAAACGTGGTTTTAACACCTGTAGTTGCAGCTTAAAAGACAGAATAATGTAATGTAATAGTGTGGTCTGTGCATCATACTTTAGTTCTGGAAGGCCTTATGTGTCCAGGAAGGTTTCAGAAGTGAGATTTCTGAAAATCCTTCTTCTTTGAAAAGGGAATAAAATTGTGAGAAGTAAACTCATAACCATACAAGCAATGCAAAATTAAGACTTAAACTTGAGCAGCTTTTGCTATAAATAGTGTGAAATTACAGAGGGAGACAGAGCTGCATAAATTAAGCTGTCTGTGTTTGAGAGAGTGGTAGATTAGTGAGGAGGGAGTTGGAATACAAGGTTGTACAGAAGTCAAAACAAGCACAAATTTAGGAATAAATAGTGCTGCCAAGGGTATTCATGTGCTGATGTATGAGAAGTAGGAACTATGGAATTAAATTATTGTTAGAGCCACTAACAGGAAAATATGGTGCACTGGCAGACTTGATTGCAGCTCTGCTGAGGAAAACCTGGGGGTCTGCAAGCTGAGCATGAGCCAGCAATGTGCACATGAGCTGAGCATGATGATGGTATGTTTTCCTTGTTCCTTTGCTGTCTGCTTCATGTCCATCCTGCAAATCCTGATGGTATTGTTATGCTAGGTTCTCTTGAGAAGAAAATGCCAGGGGCATTCATATCACGTCATCTTTAACCTCTTTCAAACCTAGTGGTTTTATCTTTTGTTTTGCCTTAGGGAACCCAATAAAACACACACACACGGTTGAACCAGCGTGCAGCACTTGTCCATGACCAAAGCACATTCCAGTCAGTGCTAATAGCATCATAAATATGAACAACCTGTAGAGAGTTTGAGCAGTGAAAGCTGACTATTGTGGTAAAGCTTATGCAGCAGACAGGACCTTTCTCATACTATTCTTCCATCCTTCCTACTCTACTTAGTAAGAAGGTGATCATCCTTCTGTGTCATTTTTCAAGTTCTACACTACCAGCCTGTGAGATGCAGGGACCAGACCACCCAGTACTCAATGTAGGGGGACATCACCAGTACAGGAGCTTAATGAGACCTTTCTGTTCCCTTATCTCTATGTTCTTAGTGTCTAACATTACTTTACACTTATCTACATTGACTTCTATTTACTATTTTATTGTTCTGTAATTTAATATGGCAAAAGCCTTCTACAGTATTTCCAGTTCACTTGGTATAATAAGCATCAGCTCAGAAACTTAAGCCATCCTGACTTAAGTCATTGTTAAAACTGAAGGGATAAATGTAGTTTTGTGGTTTGAGGGAGCTATTTCAGCTTTTAGAAGGAAAGCTGAAGAGTCACAGTGGTCAACTGATCCTAAAAACAGAATAAAGTGGAAGTGCATGGTGATTTTTTTTTGCCACAGTGACTTTTACTGTATTTATACTGTAATTAGTATAAATTACAGTTCACTGTAGGAGTAAGTTTAGCAACTGCTTTATTTAAGCTCTCAGAATACAAAGAAAGACAGAGTCATTATTGATGCAAGTATTTAAACATACTGTTGCAATTAATAAACAGCCTTTATATAGGATGAGAAATTGAAATTAGGACCATTGACTTCTTGCTCTAAAAAACAAAACTAGAAAGAATGTTTGTCCCTCCTTCCTCCCTTCCTTACCCTTCTAAATGAAAATTCCAAGAGAAAAGGTTCAAACCAGAACACAAGCTGGGGAAGTAAATTATAGTATTTCTAGCTTCTTTTAAAAATGAGAAATGTAACTGGTGTTGAACAATGTCTAGCCACTGGAAGATAGCAGGAACATACTAAATCACAGCTGTGCTGTTTTATTTAAGTATGTCTGCCAGTCATGAATCAGATATCTGATCATCCTTAGAAGTGTTTCAGTGTAGGCTTTTTCAGATTGGTCCACTTCTCAATACTGCTCTTTTTCAAATCAATCAAAACACTCTATTTTTGTACCAGGGACTTGGCACTGAGCACTTCTGTGGTGCATGGCTAGTCCTCATCACACTGCAGAAAAGTACTCTCTTGAGAACAGTCAGTTTTGTGTTCACAGCTTAGCACTCATCAGTCACATTTGAGCCCTCACTAATGTTGGCTACTCTCTTTCTAGTTCTGGGTAAGAACTTCAAACTTCTGATGTGGCAGATAGAGTCCACCTTCAGCAGCAGTAAAGCAAAAGTTCCAGTATGCTCTGGTTATCCTAACAATTACCTTTTATCAGTTTTCAGAACAGGTTTTGATGCCTGACCTCTTATGAGCTTTGTAGAATGAAGTGCAAACATGGACCTTTGTTCAGGGACTAGATCCAGTAAATCATTTAATACCGGTAAAGCAGCGCCATCACTGTATAATCACCTTGGAATATCAATCTATTTAACATGCCAGAAGCATGCGAGGGAAATAATGTAGAGCCGTGAGAGAATGATAAGAGAGAAATTGAAAGAAAAGGAAAACAGTCTGGCATTTCATTAGAAGAGGGAAAGGAAAGATAAAGTCTGATCTACAGAGATGTTTTTAAATGATGTGTTTGTAAAAGAGATGAGCAGTCAATCACAAGAAAAGATAAAAACAGAGCTATAAGCAATACACATAACTTCTATGTTTTTTGTAATGCTTGGCTTATAGACAGTTTTATATCCTCTTGTGACAATACAATGTGTTTCCCTCTTTGTTTTAGGAGGTGAAAGCACTCTCAGAATGTGGTGGTTATTAATAAATGTGTTGGCCATTACTCTTTAGACTTCCTAATGTATACTGTTGCTTAAAGAAAAAAAAATCAAAACCAGCCTTCTAAATCTCTCTATGATGGTTTCTGTTACTTGGAAATTCTGAACATACAGTGACCTACCTACTGAAGGTTTTCTGTTTAAATAGGATCCCAGTAGCTGGTTATATAAGAAATAGCAGCATGTTCAGAATGTATACTCTGCCATTGCTGGTTTCTACAGTTTACTGGTCTCTGAATGGCAGTAGCTTCTCCATTCTACCACAGATGCAAAATCATTTCAAGTGCTTGCAATAAGCAACCTAACTGCTCTATCATCCTTTTTGTGAACAATTCCTGTTAAACTCTTGTGTGAGCCATATTCTTAGGGCGGAGCATAGGCAATGGAACAAAACTGAATCTACACAAGATACATGTAAAATTGTCATGGGAACTGGTGTTTCCAATTTTAATTTGCAGTAGGGGCAAAGAAAACCTGCCCCTGTGTAATAGGAATAAAAAAATACAGTTTGGAACCCGAGAGTGCTCATTTTAAGGGAGATGGCTAGCAAAATGAGATTTCTTCAAATAGAATGTCCTGGTATAATAGCCCCATCAGTACAGCTAAGAGAGCTTCTGTGCCCTCACAAAGCATTATATTTTGTGTTTTATTATATAATTTGAAGCAATATTAAGTAAGGAGTGAGAAAATAGTTCTTCAGTATCTGATCTCGGTGGTTCTACTGAAGGGATTTAAAACCAGCACCTTTTCTGTCAGTTACTAAAAATTCTATTTTGAATTTGTGTTGCCAAGTATTTTTCTCTACAGATTAAAACACTGATATTTTAATCTGTTAGAAATGACTCAGTTAAGGGTAACAATGCTGACTGCAAAAATGAGTCATAATGATTTTGCAGTGTTGAGTCTTGGATCACTGCTTCATGGTTTAGACAACATGAGATAGGAGATAAATTTTGCATTGATCCTCCTCAACAGCAAATGTGATTCTTCTGCTAATTGATTTGGGGCATTTGTTGGGGAAGAAAAACAGTCATTAACAGAAGGAGACCTGAAGGAATAGTCCAGCAAGCCTTGGGCAGCAGATACTGAGAGGGGTTCCTCCCTTCAATAAGACACAAGCCTGCCATGAGAGGATACCTTGGGGACCAGGACTGTTTTCAGCTATCTATTTGTATTAGCCGTCTCCTCTTGCAAGATTTGAAAGATGTGGCAAGATATCTAGAAACCCTTTGCTCCCCCTCTCCAAGTGGTCCTGATGTCAAGAAATGCTTACCCTACGATGAAATTTAGTGACTGGATTTCCTAAGCCCTAGGAAATAGGGCTAGGAAAAACTTGTTCCTCTTAGTATCATGTCCTGCCTCCTCATTAACATACCCTGCTCCTCGGTTCTATATATTGTAACGCGAGTGATCAAGAAATGTCTCAGTTTCTATCCCCAAACTGAGATCATGTAGATTATTGACTGGCCAAGAGGCATTCATAAAGCATTTGCCTGCAAAGAGATGGCATTCTGTTCCAGGAACCAGAAAGGTAAAAATTAAGCAGTACCATGTCAAATGGTTAGTTGATTGCATCTTTTTGTGAATCTGGTCCTTTGAAAGGATCCAGAAAGTTAGTGAAGGGAATCTAAGCAACGAAATAATTTCTAAGGAATACTTCTGTACATTTCTGAGAAGCTTGTCAGGCTATATTGCCGCATGCTGCCAGGGACAAAGGAATGGTCCTCAGCCGAGGTGGGGTGAAGAAAGCTGGAACACTTTATTCAGGGAGCATGGGACTCATACGGGGTTCAGGGAGAGGTTTGGAAAATGGGAGGAGTTGGGGCAGAGCACGACAAGTAGCGGAAGGGATAAGAGGGAAGGAGGGGAATACAGACGGGGCGTGGCTAGCTTCATATGATGACGCTGAGTTTGCATCACTGGCCAGCCAATGAAAAAATAGGGATTACAAAACCAATAGGAAACTGGTAACTGGGTAGCCACCACCAATCAGAATAAAACATACAAATACAGGGGGAATAACTGTCTGTCTAATACAATAAGTCACTCTCTATGCTATAGAAAATCTTTTAAAACATAAACTTCTGTGGTTTGAGGTAGTTGTCCATTTCTGGTGTTAATCATTTGCTTGTCAGATCCATCCATTCCAGGAAGTGGTAATCTTGGCTATTTTTGCAGTCTCTCAGGCAGGGTTCCCCTACACTATATGAAACATGTATATTGATGTATAACAGAAACTAATCATAGACATGAAGTTTTGAGTAGTATAATGACTGCCACTGAATCCTCTTCATTCATCAACATGTTTTGAATAGGACTGAAGAAAATCTTCTATAGATTAAATGTATTAGCCCTCCGAATTCTGTACCTATAGATGTCTCCCAAGAAACTCCAGTGAAATCAGTAAATCTGATGAAACAGAAAACTGTGCTGTTTTGGATCCTTCTGTACTGTTCTAGAAAAACAAACAAAGAAAAAAAGAAACAAACAAACAAACAAAACCAACAAAAAAATCTCAATTCACTGTAAACCAGAATGTTGAAAAGTACCAGAGCTGTCAAAATTTGTGATCTTTTATGAAACTATTGTATAAAAAAGACATCAAATAATTGCCAATTAAATCTAAGAATAAATTTGATATGAGAAATCAAGAAGATATAGAAATTATAACTTTGATATTCTTTATTATTATTAATTTGCCAAATAACCATTTTGCAGTATGCTAATTAATTTTCTATATTCTGAATACATATATATTTCTTTTTACAATTCAGCCTTACTAAATAATTGCTGCTATTCAAACCTCTCCAGAATCTTGGTATGCTTAAAAGTTCTGCTAGCTTACTGAAGTATTATCTCCTCGAATTTTCTTTTTGTTTTTTGGTTTTGGGTTTGGTTGGTCGGGTTTTTTGTATTTCTTAATTATTTTTCAGTTGATTTGCTTGCTATAGCTTTCTCTTTCCCGTTTTAAATTTGGAGGGATCAAGAAACTCTATGGATAGATTTATGCTCAATACCTATCTAGTGGTTATTTTGTTCAACCTGGAAATTTGCAGTATGGAAATATGCAATAACTTTATCCATTTTATCCATATACTAGAATGGTTTGAGATACATATATACATATGTACATATGTGTGTGCGTGTGTGTATATATATATATATATAATGGCCTTTTAGCTTGGACAGAGTAAGCAAAATCTGTACTGAGAAACAGTGATTTCACTTGATTGTAGTTTTTGTTCTATAAGCAAAATAGAAAACAAAAAGTAAGATCATCAAAATAGTTTATAGACTTATGGAATCTCGAAATTTTAGAATAATACTGTCAGTCAAGTCCCTAAAAACACCCATGGTAAACAAAAATTGGGAAAAAATCACAAGTTATTTTTAGGTTATCTTTTACAATTTTTAAAGTTTTTGCTGTCATTGAGAGTTCATTGAGAATGTCTTAACAGAAAACTGTGCTGAGACAGAGATAGCAAAACCAACATACTGATTGTTTTTTCAATGAACCCAGAGATAGCAGAAAGGTCTCTTAAAGGATGCATAGCAGTTTCTGCCAGAGAATTGCAAGACAGAGAACAAATGTTGCTGGATTACCACTTGCCCTAGAAAGTTTGTCTTTGACACTCTCTACAATTGTGTTATTAATATTTTCAACTGACTTCCATCTTGTTCCAGATACATAATTTTATTTTTCTTACTTGCTTTTCTTTTTTTTTTTATTTTCTTACTTTTTTTTTTCCTAGTCACTGGTATAATTTTCTTTTTATATTAATGGGGAAAAAATTGGTCTGCAGTTTCTTTAGTTTAGTGGTCTTTAGTTTTTACATACTTCATTCTTCTCTTAATTAGCTGTGGTTTAGTTTTTTGGTCATCTACCAATTCTTCCTTCAGGTTCATCTATATCTAAAGGTACATGAAATCATAAAATGGCATTAAGAATTCCATGGTTTTAGTTTTTTCATTCCTCTTTTTCCAGACTAGACTTCTTCTAGTATTATTAAAATACGCTGATGACTAAAAACCATCACAGACTCTAAGCTCAAGTGTGAATACATGTCTGACTCTTACAGCTCTTGTTCAGAAAATTGCCTGCCACTGATGACTAAAAAGATCTTTGGGCAATCTTTGCCCAGTACTTGGACCACAGGACAAATGAGAGGGAAAATACAAAGTGCTTCTTTTCCCTCAATATGTAGTTCAGTCCTGAAATTACTACAATTAAAAAAGTAATTGAACTTGCTTTTATGTTTACTTGTTTGTATGCTCCTATGTACATTACTGGCAGACTTTTAACAATTGGTCTCTGATGCTTTATAATCAACAATAATCTAAAAAAATCGAATTAGATTGTTTCTGCCAGAGAATTGCAAGACAGAGAACAAATGTTGCTGGATTACAAATAAAATAAAATAGATTGTATTTTATTTTGTATATAGTCATCAGAACTCAGTTTTATTTGCAGTGTCCTTTATCAAACTGATTTCTCATCAAGTTGTATCCTCAAATTCTACCACACTAAAGATAATAGAGTTGTAAAGATGTAATTTAAAGTCTATTTGGGGAATAGTCAGTTTCCATAGAAGTTGCCCAAGGAAATGCTTGACCTGAAGAATCCTTATTACTAGTGATATTGTTCTTTTTCTTGATTAGGTATCAAGTTGACTTTCAGTTCCTGACCTCTTTCCACTGAGGCAATAATTTTCTTGCAAACTTTTGAATAATCTTGCACCACCAGGCACAGAATTTGCAAGATAATTTAGCCACCTGTTTTTGTAATATACCTATCCTGTCCCCTTTCTTTTTTATTTTCTTTTTTGATCAACCATTGTAAAATGACAAGTGCAACTTGCATGAGAATTCATGCAGGATTAGAGTATTGTATGCTAGGAAATAAGAAAAGCAAATTGAAGCAAGTTCAGTGTTTTTCAGCATTCTGTGAAACTTTATTCTTTTTGGTGGTAAAAGCACTTGAAAACACAACATGAAGTAGATATGAGTGGATCTGGTGCTGCTTTTCCATCTGCTCATACTAGTATCCTGGCAAGACAAGGATACTTGTTTGCCTCAGAATTTTCAAGAAGCAAATTTGTAAATACCTAACAAAGTGATTCTTCTAAATTTTGCTTCAACCAAATGAGCTATCTAAAAAATAATAATGTAGATTTAGGAAAAATCTTGACCTTTACTGTTCTGGAGTCTTCGTTTCTACTTATGTTGCATTCAAGTCCATTCATTTTAACAGACCAAGCTAATCTTTCAACTAAGTGTCTCGTGTAATGCCATAGTACTCAACTCCACTTACGGGTCTCAGCTGACTGCAAACTTTTGCTGGAGAATTGCACATGTGGTCAAAAATTTTCAAGAAGTTTAAATACTTCATCTCTGCATTTTATATACAAATGACAGTGTTTTCAGGATGAGCACAGAACTGGGATAGATGCAACCCAGCATCTATCTGGAGTAACCCTGTTACTCCAGCTGCTCCCCTCAGTGACTTAGGACAATTATTCTAAGGGCCCGAAGTAGCTGCTGGGGTGCCTTTGAGTTTACTGTTGCCAATGGACTGAGAAAAGGGAGAGAAAGCCAAAGGGGATTTAGGTTTTCTCACTAACTGCTTCCTGAAGCTGCACAATAACCTAAACCAAATTTCCATTTCACGATTCACTGGATTTTTTTTCCATAGAAGTAAAGCATAGTAAAGCATTGAGACTATAAATGATGTCTTGCTGTTTCTGAGATGGATTTGCTGGTCCCTGTCTTGTGGACTTCAGTTGCTATATGATCACTGCCAGTATTCCTATGAAATGACCAAATAATGCTGTTAGCATTGAACAGATGTCAAGAAAAGGCTATGTAAAGATCCCGTCTAAACTGCATGATCATCCAGTGGAAAACACATGTTTTTAAGTTGACACTTACAAACCAGGAGACCCAAGTGCACGTTTTTAATAGCAATTTTGGGTATTAATGGTCTCTTACACTGGAGAGAGAAGACAAGTTGTTCTGTTTCTTCCTAAAACAATTTTTAGTTTCTAATAGGAATTTATTGGTGCCTAAAGAATTTGCTGCAGTTTTCTTCTAGTGTGACATACCTTTGTGAGTTTATTTGCTTTCTAATTACTGAACGCGTATTGTGTGTGCTGCCTGTATAGAAGAACTAGAGGAGAGAAAATAACAAGCTTGTTTTTTCCCTTGGTACATTTCACATGAAAATATTTTTGTTTTTGCAGCTGAGTTACAGACATATCTCTGTTCACTTTGCATTGTAAGTGAGGAACTTGAGATAAAAATGCATGCTTGCTAAAGGAACATAGAGAGGTGTACATGACTGAAAACCTTTGTCACTGTATGCCATGACCTCTAATGTTTCTTTTTCTAAGTGAGGCCTGGGAATTTTTTTAATCACAGTCTAGCAAAGTGTTCACTGAATTCAAAGTCAGGTACAGGAATTGGTATCTGTGTGACTTTGGAGAAGATATTTCTTCATCCTCTGTGACCATGTGGGCTTTATTGGATTATTCCCTGAAAAGTGCTGCAGACTCAAAACTGTTACTTTCTTTGTTTCAGTGTAGTCTTACTATAAAAGAGAGTTTAATGCAAATACTGAAAATAACTGATTCATTAAAAGAAAAATGATAATACTTAAAATTGCTTCAAAATAATATTTAGGATTTTAAAACGTTTATTTATTTTAGATTTAAGACATCTGTTGTACCTAGACATTTCTTGTTAAGTAGAGAATTCTTATATGCACTTCACTGCTTTTGCAATTGGAAATATTATTTGAAGAAAAAACTTGTTTGAAATTCCTTGATCTGAATTTCTTCTAACTCATAGACATAAAATTATTATTATTATTATTAACAACAACAATAACAACATCAACAACAATAATAGTAATAAACAATCCCCCAAACTCACAAAAGGTCAGTGAATGATCAGCATCCGAAGGAGGGATATGAAAATGGTGAAGGGCCTTGAGGAGCACATGTGGTTACTTGGTCTGTTCAGCCTGAAGAAGAGGAGACTGAGGGAAACAGCTTCCTCATGAGGGAAAGCAAAGGACCAGACACTGATCTTTTGTCTCTGGTGGCCAGTGACTGAACCCAAGGAAATGCCCTGAAGCTGTGTCAGAGGAGGTGTAGGTTGGATATTAGAAGAAGTGTCTTCACCCAGGGAGTGGTTGGGCACTGGAACAGGGGAAGTAAGCACTCACAACACCAAGCCTGCCAGAGTTCAAGAAGCATTTAGACAATACTCTCAGGCACGTGGTGTGACTCTTCAGGATTATCCTGTGCAGGGCCAGGAGCTGGACTTCCATGGTGCTTGTGAGTCCCATCCAATGATTCTATGAATGATTTGATTTTACTAGTTTGAATTTACCACTTGGGTACATTAATTTAACTTAAAAAAAAAAAAAAGGTCTTAAAAGGTCTTACACGTAACAGTTTTTTTTCAAATGGTTTTACACATTCCCATCAGCTGTTAGTATAATTTTCTCATTTGGGTACATACAAGGAGTACTGTTAGATCATTCTGTGCACAAGTGTGTACAGGCAGTTCAATAAATTCCTGCTGTGATATAAAAAACCCTCAAAACCCAATAAAACAGCCTATTCGAGTTCCCACAAGGAGGCCACAAGGATGGCAAGTGATTATGTTGTGTGAAGACATGTTCAACCAAGAGCAGGTACCGAATTACAGTGCTGTAGCTCTCTGTGACAGTCCTTTGACATCAATTCTAGACCGACTGCAATGCAACATCCTTCATTATGCTGTATCTAATGTAGCACAGTCCCAGCTTTAATATTGCTACCAGCGTAATGGCTGCACAGAGTTTAATTCTTGATAGCTTTCCCTGAATGTGAACAGGAGACAAATGCCTGGTGAGTGGCTCTATATCATTTAGTCATCTCCCTGCAGAAAGCAGTCATCTGAGCTAGATTTAAAATTAGAGAAGTCACAGACTTGGGCATTTACAGACTTTCCCCTTTACCCATAATGGAGAATAATAATGAGTTTCAGTACAAATTGTAAAGGCTAAAAATACTGCCTTGTGCAATGAAAATTGTGTTGTTATATATCACCTCCCCCTTCCCCTGACGCTTTCCATCAGCTTGTCAGCTTTCACTGGTAGATAATTTGATGAAAGCTTTGCACAAAGGCTTTTTGCTCAATTGTATACTGCAAAAATACTGTTTGTGTGGGAACCAATTAATAATGCTGAGTGTGTTTACATACATGTGAAAAGTTAATGCAAATCCTTCTTCCATGAATTACCAGGATTGATAAGAATGGTGTTAGCAATAGGTACTAATGGCATACTTTGTGTCTGATCTAAAGATGTTACAGTAGCCAGCTGATAAATTTGATGACAGATGACAAATTTCTGATACATTAGCATACCTGTGCAACATATTCAAAGCTTCATTTCTCATGCTTACCTTTAACCATCCTTAAAGGCTGCAAAACTATACATGGGTGTTAGCCCATGCCAACATTTCTCCATCCTTGCAGCCTTCAGGGAAAAGGGAGCCTGACAGTTAAGACATTTGATATTTAAAAGCTTTATCCATGTTCTCTCTCTCTCAATTTTTTTTTTCTTTTTTTTGTTTTTTCTTCTTGGCACTATAAATGCCAATGACTTTCATGACATTTACAATCCAAAGAACATATTATTAAAAGGCATGGGTAAAAGAGATCTGATAAGGAGAATATGAAATGCATAGCAAGTTGTCCTTATAACTGAATCTCAATATTAAAATAATTGCTTTTGAGGCTGATATTATTGGATGCCCACAGGATCTTCCTACATTTTGATTACTGGGCATGATATACCAAGAGCTGGGGAGTGCAAATACATCTGCAGAGTCCACCATAAATGCAGGATCCAAGCAGGTGAAAATTCAAGTAATTGAAAAAGTTAACGTGGCAGACACTTGACTATTTTGAGGAAGGTGTTGTTTTAGCTGCTTCCATTCTCTCCAACATGCTTTCATGTTAGATACTATCATTTGCTTGTAAGTTATAGAAAGCTCCTTTCTTGATGTGTTAAGTAATTTCATATTATTAACCATTTTTTTTTTCACTTCAAGGATTTACAAATTTGCCTTTACCCCTCAAGAGTGTAAACTATAAATTAAATTTGCTGGGCAAAATCCTATTTATGAGCACATTTTCTTTATTTTTAATTTTGTAACATAATAGAACTACCTTAGGAATGGTAACTATTTCTTGGTAATTTTATAGTTCAGTGCTATAACTTTCACTCTTTCTTGAGATGCAGTCAATATGGAGATTAAATTTAAAAGACAGAGGAATAAAATTTGTTTGATGGTCAGTACTAGTTTTTAGCTGTTTGGTATGAGCACAGGTCATATATCA
This sequence comes from Campylorhamphus procurvoides, assembly GCA_013396655.1. Taxonomy (NCBI): domain Eukaryota; kingdom Metazoa; phylum Chordata; class Aves; order Passeriformes; family Dendrocolaptidae; genus Campylorhamphus; species Campylorhamphus procurvoides. The sequence goes on along the minus strand of WBMV01003662.1, from coordinate 374,465 downwards.
TTACTAGTTCAGAAGATTTCTCATGATCCCTAAACTGTAATCAACAGATTCATTAATAAGATTTTGTATGATTCACTTAATTCTTAATTCCTTTTCACTAACTCCTGATTAATGTGCATTACTTTACTGTTAGGCTTGTCTGTAAGTACTATTTATGGATTCGCTGTGTACTTTTTATGTTTGTATTCATTTAATCAATTTTAGCTAAAAAATCTTTCCTACTAAGAAATATGAATATTTCAACTTTTACTGATTTTTCATGCATATTCAATATTTAAATTGCAAAAATTACATCCATGATTTGTGGATTTGTTGAAGTTTTTTTGCTTGGTTGGTTGGTGGGTTGGGGTTTTTTTGTAAGTGCAACATTTATAACTACAAAGGAAAAAAGTTTGGACTTTGTTTTTGTTTGCATGTTTCAACAACTGATAACCTTTTTCTTAGAGATTTTAACAACTCACAGAGAAATTAGATTTCCATAAAGATGTATTGAAAGAAGAGTAAAGCTAGACAATACAGTCTATTCCACAATAATTGCACAGAAAATAAGAATAAATTCATGGTGTCTCACAGTGAAGTGGGTTTTTTGGATTGTTGGTTTGATTTAGTTTGTTTTATTTGTTTCATTTGAAAAAATTCTGGTTGAGGTTTCAAGGGTTATGTTGTTGTCTGGGGTAGGGACACAACTGAATATACTCTTAGATATGGCATGTTTTGCGGGAAAAAGAGGAGTAGATGAATGGATCCACATACAAATGATAATATCTGAATACTGTCAAGTGAAATCTGAAAATGTAGAGGGCAATAATTCAGCTGCCTTGATAAGGTTCTCCAAAAAGATCATATCAATCCTTTTTCAGAAAAAGCATCAGTTGTTTCCATCTTCTTTTTGTTTTCAGTCCCTGCTTCTGTTATGTTGACTTCATAGAAGTAATTTCAGCATATGTCCATTTCTCCATCTCTAGAATGGGTGCTTAATATATTAGATCCTGCCAGCTAAAAGTTTTAAGATCTAGCAGTAGAAACATGCAATAACAAGTTATTGAATTGTATATCTCTTTACCAAAGGAAGGGGCTTAGAAGGAAAACACTATAAAAATCCTTTCTGATTTTTTTTCACTGAAGCTGATGAGTCTCTGACTCTTCTTGAAAGTGCTGTTACAAAGGAAATGCATAAGAAATCAGTATTTGTTGTACAGATAGCTGTGACACATATCCAGTTTCATTACTGAAGTCACAGTGCTGGTGACTTAATAGAATCATAGAATAGAATAGAATAGAATCATAAAATCAATAATAGAATAGTTTGGCTTGGAAGGAACCTTTAAAGGTCATGTAGTCTAACCCCCCTTTAATGGGCAGGAACATCTTCCACTAGATCAGGATGCTCAGAGCCCCATCCAACCCGACCTTGAATTTTTCCAGGGATGGGGCATTTACCACCTCTCTGGGAAACATGTTCCAGTGTTTCACCAGCATTATTGTAAAAAAAAAAAATATTCCTTATGTTTAGTCTGAATCTGACCTCTTTTTGTTTCAAACCTCTTCTCCTATAAAATGTCGTATTAAACCTCTTGTCCTATTAAATGTCCAACATGTCCTATTAAAAAGTTTGTTCCCACCTTACTTAGAAGCCCCCTATAAAGTATTGAAAAGCCACAGTAAGATCTCCCCAGAACTTTGTTTTCTCTGGACTAAGAACTGAGACATTTTCTGTCTCTAACTTTCAGGTTGTCCAGAAGTGGTCAGAATATTATGTTCTTAATGGTTCTTGCACTATGGGGGCATATTTGTGATAAAGCACAAGAGGACTGAGGTAAATCAGCTCTTGTTCTTAATTCCTTTGAATTTTTTTAATATATAAACAGTTCTTTTGTACTACCTTTGGGAAAAAAAAAAAGGTTATAAGATAGAAAATATGGAACCCCTTTGCTGCAAGGAGAGGAGGAGGGAACACCACATAACATTTACATGATCAATCTACTAAGGGGATCAAAGAAAGAAAATGTTGCGCACATGGACACATACATTATTAACTGAGACCTATCCCTTCTGCTGAGGGATGCCTGATGACCAGGCATTACTGAGCTCAGGAGAAGACAAGTCTGACAGGTGTCAGCACTGGGCTCTGGCTAGCAGGTCAGCGCAAACACAGAACTGTTACACCTCAGGTCATCTGCATCCATGTAAAATGGTTCTCTCACATCTTTGTAATTTATTATAGCTTCTTTCTCTAATCACTGGGATGGCAAGAGATGTGTGTGGTGTTTTCATAGACAGATTTTAGCACAGGCTGTCAATCAAATCACTGTAGAATACTGTCACAATGCATCTTTCTGTCAGTTTCTGGTACTGTTTTCTGCTCAGCTGTCAATCTATGAGGGCCTCTGCTGAGACTCATTGTACTCAGGTCCTCTTCCTAGTGCCCTTTTGAACAGGGTTCCAGAACTTGACCTCTTTTTGCATTGTGATCCTAGTCAGTGCAAGGCTATGATAATGCTTTGTCACCTTTTAAATATGTGTGAGACGATTTCATGTAAATATTTTATAAGGAGTATATTTGAGACAAGTTTGAGACAAAGCAATAAGTATTAAGAGGAAGAGGGATGAAGTCTTCTATGCATATAAGTACTAAATTGAGCAGCACATGAATTCCGGAGCTGATAATGCTGCACATAATACCGTATCTTAAAAAACTCTCAAGCCTTTTACTTGAAAATATGTCTGAGACTGATATATCCACTTTATTATATTCAAGAGGACATATTAGTAACTATTCGGGGCATTTAATAAACCTTCACAATTAATGAAATTCATTCAGAATGAAATTATTCCTGATCGGTTATAAAAGCATTAGAAGATTGTCAGGCTCCAGGAGAGGCAATGTGTACTAGGGTGCTTTACATGGTGATACTCCCAGTCAGGTTTTCTTTGTGAATAGTATGTATTATGCATGTTAATCCCAGATCACTCAGAGCTGTACTACTAGAAAGAGAATATTTGTTAAGTATCCGTTAAATGTCATAATGCCAAAATTGGAAATCATGTCTTTGTATTCAAAACAACCAATACAACATATTCCAAAATTCTGACTTTTTAGGTAAAATCAGATACTTGTTATACTACAGGAACTTATGTGCATGTGTCAGTCCTCAGTAAAGCCTGCGATCTGATATACTAGAGACATATATATATATATATATATATATATAGTCATAGTCTGTAGTCAAAATTAGTATGGACAGAATTAGAAAACGTGGTACTGCTTCAGAGCCACTTCATTTACAAATGAGCATAGAATTATAAAATGTATTTTCAGACTAGTGAAATTTAACATGTATATTGTTTCAGCAATCTAATGTTTTGCATTCACAGTATGTTTCTTATACCAGAAAGATTATTTTATTTTAGTATAGACACAATAGTTTAGGATTAAAGCTGAATTATATTAAATTGTTAAGCTTCTCAGTTGTGCATTTAAAAATAGGTTAAAGTATACATATTCTTTACATGTAATTTTACAGGTGCATTTACCTCTATGTCCTCTTCAGGTGTCCTGTTTGTACGAGAGAGAATGATTTCACAATAGCCATGTAATGCCTATAGTCTGAAATGGTATAGCTTTACAGTATTGTGTTGCATTTTTATTACCTGCTTTCTTCATCCTAAACCATGTTTACCCTCCCTTCCTCACTTTTTAGTTTTGACATTTAAATACATCAGTCCTCTTTTGTAATCTGACTATTATAATCATTTTGAGCTATTATGCAAAGATATTAAGAGATAATTTTGTTTTAGAAAGCATTTGACCTTATTTATGCATTAATTCACAGAAATCCAGCCTTATAAAATATAAATAGATTTCACTAACACCAGTGTCATTAAACAACATGTAATATTAAATGTAAGGTTGTAAGATGCATTTGGCTGTCTTATCTTACCCAGAGGGAATTGTTTCCCACAAAATCTTCCTTTTAAAATTAGAGACTCAAAAAAAAAAAAAAATCAGAACTTTTCCCAAGAACTCTTATAAACTGTTTGTGTATTTTTCTTGGCAAAAGCATCACCCATGGTGATTTGCTGAGTTTCCTCACCACAAATAAAAGAAAATGGTGTCCTTACTGCAGATTTCTCATATCCTTAACATAAATCCTTCTCTGATTTCTCTGGGATGCGTCTCAAAGTGTGAATCTTCAAGGATACAACTCCATTTACTGAAATGACATAGTGATCTTTTTTTCTTCTTTCTTTCTTTTTTTTTTTTTCTGTAACCTGTGTAGTTTCTTAACTGAGATTGGCATTTTACAGAGACCTGGCAACATGGTCCATTTCCCCATAGAGCTGACAGTAAATGTGTCAAGCATAGAAGTGATCAGCAAACTTAGGACAGGAAAAAGAAAGTGAGATTTCCAAGGAGGACAGGTGTGGGTTTTGGGTTCCTTAGTCTGTATCCTTGTCATGACAACAACCTGGCATTTGTCAATATGACTTTAAAGCCTGCTGCTATCAAGAAAAAGGTACTGTTCAGTTGGATCATTCGCATTAAAGTAAAATGGATTTTTTTTTCTCCTCCTGTGAATGTGGGTATAATTCTGCATAAAAACCCTTCAGGTTCAACAAAAAAGTTATGTGCATCTCAATGGCAGAATTTGATCTCCCCTTTATTCATTCCAAAAGCTATGCTTTTCGTCACAATCCATGGTGATGATAATGACCATGAATATAGCAATATTTAACCTCCATGGGAAAATCATCTTTGTCTAATCAAAATGAAGGTTCTGTACAAGAGAGGATAATTTTGTCATACATTCTCTTTCCAGGGCATTAAGTTTGTGGGAGGTAGCCCACGTTTTATTCCTTTGCTCAACTGCTAATTATGAATTCTTTTTCTAGTTCTTCTGATACATGTAGATGAGTGACTATCAAAAGTCTGTCATTCAACATGTAAATTGTGATGGGTAAAGGAAAGCTGTCGCTATTACAAGTAATTCAACCTGTTGCTTCTAAGCATTTCAATTTACTGATAAGTATGATTATTGAAACAAATCATGGTTTAAGCAATGGAGGAAAATTTAGACTTTTTTTTTATCTCCAGCAGTAGTGTTCGGATAGGAAAATATTACGCTTTATAACTATGACAATTTTGCACCTACATGCTCCCCATTGCACCTGAAGTCTGTAAACTACTTTATACTGGCAGCAAGGGTTTATTGTTGTTTACAACTCTGTATCCTGATGCAGTTCTAAGAGCTTGCTGTTACACTCTCTCTCAATCAACCTTCCAGCCCAGCCCCTGAAGCAATATTTTCTATAACACTGATATTAATTAGTTATCTCAGAGGCCTTGTCCCTGCATGCTTTCCACAAGCTTATTCAATGTAGTGAAGGAAGATGTGCCTTCTAAAACAGAAGAAAAAAAAAAGAAAAAGGCCAGGAAACAGCATTCTAAAAGCGAGAAGGACAGCGTAAGCCTATGGGATGTAGACTGCCTTGTAACTATCAATTGTGGGTTTTTTTCCTGCCATGTATTCTTTGGGTATCCCTTTTTACAGATGGACAGACAGTGGTGACTGTCTCACTAGGAATGTTCTGTTTGAGCGTACTTAACATCAAGAATAGAAAATTCCTCAACTTAGCCCAGTTGGCTAGAGCATGGTTTTGGGTTTGAGCCCTGTATGGGCCATTCACTCATGGGCTGGACTAGATTATCCTTGTGTGTCTCTTCCAATTCAGAATATTCTGTGAACTAATGCCAGCTTTATGACATTAATTTTTCTTCTGTGCCTACATTCATCTTGGGTTGTTGTTTCATCTCTCTGATGTTATTTTTTGCACACAGTCTTCCATGAAATTACATTTATTTACCCCTGAGTATTGATCACATAATTACTAAGGCTGAAGTTGTTCCTTAGGCAGAACAAGTTTGTGCCATCAAATGAAAGGAGAAAACTCTATGAACTGCTTTTCCACATGATTCAGGCAGAAATTGTGAGAGCAAACTGAATGTTAGTTTTGTATACCGTTCCTGTCTAATTGTGAATAGTTCAGTTAGGCTCATGATGCTTTTCTTTTACCTTTTAAGGTAAAAGTCTATAATGAAGTCTTACCTTAAGTCTATAATGAAGTCTAGTTTTTTAGCTCTATGAAAGTTTGATTAAGTTCTGTATTTTTCTGCAAATGGTAGTCAACTAATACTTAACTACTATGGTAGCCTAACAACTCAAGTAGATGGGATTAACAGATTTATTCCTGAATGCTGTCAGAGCTCTAGAAAAACCAAATATTGAGCCTATGACATTTTAGGACAGTGATGGTATCCTTGATGAAAATAGAAAATCGTGAACACATTGTGGGTTAAATTGTATAGAAATATGATAGACCTGGCATGTATGTTGTCACTGAAAACCCTGAGGGGGGAACATTGATGACCACTGATTACCCAGACCTCAGTGTTCTTACAAGATCCCTATATGATTTGCAATTTTAGCTGACAAGTTGTAAGCAGAGACAATGATATAGTGATCTGTGTAGCTTTGGAAACTTGAGTGGTGCTCTTGCTAATACAGTCATGATGCACTGTACAGAGCCAATCCATTTGCATGAGAGTTGTAGACCTCCTACACTGAGATTTAGTCTGTTTTCCATTTCAGTATGAAAAGATATTTTAACTCCGAGAATTACTAAAGAATAATTAGGAAGCATGACAGCTCTTGAATGTAATTTTCATAGATCCCTCTTCACTGAGGTGCTTATGGTTTTCACTTCTCTATTCCAAAAATTTGTTTATGGTGTAACAGTATTTGTATCAATAGAGATCACATTTTGTGCTATCAACAATTAGCAAGATACATTTCACATAGAAAATAGGTTTCCGTATAAAGGATTTTCAATTTTGTATTTAATTATATTTACAGTCTAAAGTAAGTGGCCTCTACAATTTTTCTTAGGGTCTCTGGGAATAAAAAGATGGAATTCATAGACAAGAATCATGGACTGAGATTCAGTTAAATTTTGAAGAGTAAATGTAGGTGTTGCTAACTAAGTTTCAGGTGACTGAAATGTGGTTTGTATTATCAGTGAATCTTAGACTGGTGCTCAACTGTCTAAGAGGTAATTCCATTGATCAAAGAGATGTCAAGTATAACACTAGGTTATCTTGTGCATACTAGAAGCCCTAGATTGTCACATAGATACTGAAGGGCTAGAAGATATTGTTCGAGTATCCTCACTAAGCAGAATATCCCATGGAATCTAAAATGATAGCAAGTATCTGTGTTCGGACAGTTGTGCCTGCACTACAAAGCTCCATTGGTTATAGCGAGAATTTAGAATGTCTGGACTTTCATTTAAGCGTTTACATCGTGAACTGAATCCCATCCCTATTTTTTTTTCTCTTGTAAAAAAGCTGTCCGAACTTACAAAATTTCTATCAGCTGAGGTGACCTAAAGGCCCCAGTGGACACTGCCATTTTAGAGTGTTTCACCACATTGCCAGCAAATGTAAGAGCCAATAGTGGGACCTCCACCAACTGCAATGCCTTGAAGAACTATGGCAACTACAGGACAACCAAGAGCTCTTACAGAACTATGAATAGATATCTGATATTCTGATCTGCTAGCAAAGAACTGTTAGCTTTATGCTAGCTACACATTTAAAAACTGTAAGCAGGGAATTATCACCCTTTTAAAATACATATATTGAGTGCATTTTAGTGTGATTTTTGAAGGTAGAGTAGAAATAAAAGACAGATGTGCTTTTAGTTACTGACATGGAATTTAAATCATTAATTGTATTAAAGCTTGCTACGTATCAGTTTATCACATGAAATAGAGCTTGCACCAATTAGACTACTGGCAATGAATAAAAAGAGGTCACAACCTTCTAAGCCTCCCCTCTGCAGTTGATCCAACAGATCCAGTCTATCTGCTCTTACTGTTTTGGCCAGGTGTAACTTCCATGAATTCAAAGTTAGTCAGTGTCCTTTAAAACAGTTTCTCACCTTTTTTGAGCACATACCTACTTTGCTTGTTTTCTAAACATTTCAATTTAGTTATTTCCATTTGTTTCAATGTGTGTGTTTTTGTTTTAATTTCCTGCATCTCTCAGCCCATGTAAATAGAACACAAGTACTTAATTTACAAAAAATTGAACACCAAAAGTTTACCTCTATGTTTGCATAAGATAGGAACACTAGAGAGTCACTGTTGTAAAGAGAAACCTAGTCTTGCTGATAGTTTTTTGGTTTTTGGTATTTAAGCTCAAAACCACAAAAAAACTCCAGAAGTTATTCAGAAAACATTAATACCTGCAAAGAGATGGAACACTGCTTGATCAGTATATGTATTTTAAATCTGATAGCAACTCTATAAAGTGAATCAGACGTTCTGGATGGAAAACACTTTCCTAGTAATGGAACAGGTGTTGACTGATTTAACAAATTGATAAGTACTTTACCTTCATTAGAGGAAGTGTAAGGTATATTGATTGGTGGAAGGTACTGCCATTAACAAATAATAAGTGAGGCTCACCTGCAGATTTTTCTTTCCTTGTTTTTTGCTTTGTCTTTTTTTGGGAGGACCTTTGCTTCTTTGGGTTTTTTTGAGTGTTTTTTGGTTTTTTTTGTTCTTCTTTCATGCACTGTAATGTTTTAACTAATATATTATTTAAATGTTATGTTTTAAAATGACAGCATGTGGTAGCTGTTGTATATTTTGTTTTGTTTTCTGCTAAGTCCTCCAATGGCATTTTCTTTAACACTTGGTACAACATATGAAGTGACAGAATTATTACCTAATATTTGTCACCTTCTTAAGCTCGAGTATTATATTGGACTTAATATGTGTGTAAAAGCTTCTGGATAGTGATTCACACCATTAAATGCCTCTCAAATTGCCATAAAAGGTTTGCCTGCTCATCTCAATTTGAAGCAGAAAGTGTTCACAGTTATAATAGATTTTCTGTGATCTACAATGACAGGTTTATAGGTGTTAAGCATCAAAAGGCTTTTTCTAGTTCTGCTTTACAGGTATCACCACTTTAAGACCACTAAAACAGTTAAATTACTGAACCTCTCATATGTGAAGCAGTATTACAGCTCACGGATATTATGTTAAACGAGGAACCAAAGGTAGAGTGAACTCCAGGGAGATAATAAAAAACTAAGTATATTATTTGGAATCAGTACATACAAATGAATTTTGAACTTGTCTTTGAAGTCCCAGCAATAGTTCTGTTGTAAACAGCCATAAGGAATTTCTGTGAATCATGATCTGTTAATGGAAAACACTTTTGCAGTCAGAGTATTAAACAGAAAGAAAGGTCTTTATTGCAGCATATCCACCAGTGTCTTATTCACGCACTAATGATATGTGGGGTATCTGGGTGTGTGTCAGAACAACTAGAAGCACTTTGAATTTTTGCTCGTTGTTTTATGGTTTCATACTAATCACTACAGACAGTTAAATCAAATGGTGGTAGATTGACTCATCCACTGTAGTCAGATGGAAGAAAAAGATAATAAAACACTCTCTTCCTTATTCTACAGTGTTTTACACTGTGGTGTCTTGATTTAATGCCTTTGATTCATATTTAGTCTTGTAAATTACTGAGTTTTATCTTAGTGCCTAAGAGAAAAAAGAGTGTTATTTAAACTCTTGTCCTTTATCATTAGATAGCCTGTCCACAGGATGGGAACATTAACCTGGTGAGAAAATTCTTTTAAAGGAAGTTTTTATAGCTGGAGGTTGTAAATGAATTCTCCTGTTTTTGTGATTGTGGTGTCATATTCTTATTCAATTTTAAAGACCTTTCTTGAAAACGCAGTAATCTGAACCTTAGTAGCTTAACAAATGCTTTTATATAAATAACAGTCTTCTTTAACCAAAGGAAAAATAAAGTTAGGGTTTACCTAGAATTAGAAAAGTACCACGGTAACTTTATCATTTTTGCTGACTCTGAATAACTAGCTCTTTTCAGTGATAAAATAGGTGGAAGTCTTTATGATACACCCTGGCTCTGAGTAGGCTACACTTGGTTACAGAAATGAACCTCAACCAGAAAAAAAGTTTGCACTGTAATTCCTTTTTTCCCTTTTGTATGTTAAGCTTCTGTTGCACCAGTGATGAGATCTCGGTCTAGAGGGAATTAAGTTCTCTTTCAAGAAAATCCCTCCATCTGTTCAGTGAGGTTCAGACCTCTAATGTAAGTGTCATTACATCATACGTGACAAAACCAATAGCAGACAAGGTTAATCTGTAATGAAATGATCTACTGCTACTTCAAGGGAGGGGACACTTTACCAGAACATTAGCTGCTTCATCTGGGAACAGGAGGCAACTGAGCATCTGTGTAGAAAACAGTTATTCCAAGAAAATATATTATAATTTTTGCTGACAGGAAGTTGTTGTTTTGTTTGTTTGTTTTTTCTTTTCCCAAAATTATGAAGTAGTTTACCTTACAAGAAAAGCTGCATGGTTTGAGTATGCTGATGGTTGAGTGCCAGGTCAGGAATCAGTCTTCCTGATTCAGCTGTTTAAAGGCATGCTGCTATTTTGGGGGAACAGCTACAGATGTCTAAGAAGCCCAGGTTTACTGTCTACCACTCCCATTAAATTTTGCAGCAAACAAGCTGAAGGCTCTTTCATACTGGGGAGGTCAGAAAATATGCGTGACACATAGACCAGGCACAGAGTCCTCCAGTGATTCATACTGGAGGTGACTTCATGTCTTGGCTTAAATTTAATACAGATTCAGGTCTTCCTGTTTGTAGTTCCCTGGAGATCTCCAAGTCTGCACCTCATCCTGGCCTTTAGTCCTCACAGTGCTGAGAACAGTGGGTTTGGACCTGGGCATGTTCTACATGTTGCTGTCTGATAAGTAAAAGCAAACTGAACCTTTTCACTGCCATTAAGAGTCACTGTTCTGAAAGAATTTTCCCAGAAGCAGTGGATTAAAGTTAGTTACTTCTTGAATGAGCAAATAAAGGAGCACCAAGACACCTTCAAAGTCATATTGGAAGCTGGACAGAANTAACAGTTCTTAACCACAACTATATATATATATATCCAGAAAAGAACCAAACAACAACAGTCTGTAACAAACCACTCCACCCCTCAAATAACAAGGCAAAACAGTCAAAGAGGTCTTCTTTTGGCTAGTCCCCAAAAAGGGGACTGCAATTATATCCACGGACAGCAGGTGGTGCTGTGGCAGCTCCACTGCTTGCCCTCTCACTCCCAGGGGTTGCAGTTATGTTTATGGACAGCAGGTGGCGGTGTCGCGCCTGGCCGGCTGGGGTCTCCCCTCCGACGAGATGATAGGTAGTTCCCAGGCTAGCTCCTCTTTTTCTTATGGGAAGCTTTGTAGTAGTTATGATCACTCACGAATGAGCACAGTCGAGTTGGAAAAGGAAGAAAAAGGGACACATAAATCCAGTATCCAGTGATGCTGGGATCTCCAGTGTCTGTGTTCCTGTCCTCGCTCCCGACGACAGACGGAGCTCCTGCCTTGCGCAGGAAAACTAGAAAAACCAGTTTTTTCCCCTCCCAGACTTCGGGGATATCAGAACAAAAGCTGTACCTAAGAGAGATAAAATCAAGATGCACGCATCCTTTGTATCTTTTGTTAGCCATCTTCCCCCACCCCAGGGCGTTGGCTCCAAACCTTTTGGAAGGAATTCCCTCTTGGACTTTGAAAACTCCAACAACCTGCTTATCACATTTGCCTCGAGGTCACTTGTTTGCCAATACAGATTGAGAAGAAATAAAGTGAATATAACACTACAGCCATCTAAACAGATAAATTCAAACTTTTAATCTAGAAAAGACACACAAACAGAACTTGCATAGTGGGTAAGCCAACCTGTCAAGTAATATCAACTACCTTTTTGTGTTTTAGGCAAATCCCTACAGATCACTGTAGGGATTTATTGTGTTCCCAAAAGTCTGATCCTGGTTGCCAAGCAACTACAACAATTTCATCACATGTGTTGCATATGAACTACTATGGCACTTTTTTCTTACCTTAAAAATAATTGTGAAAAAATTCATCAGCTTAAATGTAGTTGTTCTTTATTATGGTTCTCCTCAGCAGTACAGATTAGCTGTACTGAACAAACTGAGCAAAAAAAGTACTAAGAGCAGCAGAAGGCATAAATGATAACAAGCTTCTCTGACAAAATTTAATTTTCTTAAAGTATTATAGATGTTGAATTTTTAAGACACTATCTTTCTGCCAGGAACTAAGTAATAGATGAGGACAGAGAAAAAGAAGTAAGCAATAGATGAGGAGAAAAATTCCATTAAATTAGTTTGGTATGTACTCTTCCTCTTATAAGATGTAAAATGTGCAGAGTCAACACTAAACAATTATAGAAGGCCGTTATTTTTTATAATATAAAAGTTGGTATGTTAACTTACACGAAAGAATGAGACACCGATTAATCAGACTGTGCTTCTATTTAGATTAGGTTTCTGCTAATAGTCATATCTGAGATCAAAACACAGCTAAAGTTTGGGACTCATCATACTTAAATCCCTGAGCAATTCCTGTGACAGAATTGACCCATATGAAAGACAATTTGCAACAGTGCAATCAAAATATAAAATATGTGGTCTTGAGTTTTCTCTAGGTTGGAATCAACTTTAAAATAGCCTATTTTCCTTATTATGTAGATGAATCCGAACATGTACTATGATATCTTCCAGGACTGACCTCTTTTGTTACCTTTCCATTACTAGCAATTTTGAAATCTATTTAATTATTTATTTAATAGGGTGAAGGTTCTTGACACACTCGATTTGGTTCTGATGACTGAAAAGTAAACTGTCTCTCAAGGCTTTGAAAAAAACTGTTTCATTGCCTAAAATTTTAAGGACTTGCTCAACAGATGAGAGGGCACAAGGAACTTGAAACATGAATATTACTGGTTCAGTACTGTCAGAGGCTTCTGTTTGGAATCACTGGGGGATAAAATGTTACCATATATTATTACTTTTTAGGTTAACATAGAAATTAGGACCAGTAACAACTTGATCAATAAAACCCTGATGTGGTATCCCTTCTTCTGTCCTTTCAGCTGAGCAGAAAAATCAGGAATTTTCTTATCAAAGTTCAAATACACAATTTATTATTTCAGATGAGTTTTATATAAAAAGCAAAGAATGGGGTACAGGAATCAGTGCAGTAAAATATATAAGAGTGTATTGAATGAATATATGAGACAAATTGGGTATTGCATTCTTTAATTCAGTGTCTAGGAAAGCAGTAGTATGAGTTCCTTCTTTATTTTATCTGGAAAACCATAGTGCTTAATTTTTAAGTTCATTGGATTGGAAGTCATCTCACATTTTTTGATTTGATGCTTCCTTCTGTGAAAGATTAGGGGATTTGGGGAAACTGAGGGAAGATGAAGTTCAAGATGTCATTCAATTAACTGAGCTTCTCTTACTTCTGCGCATGAGTGCACATGAGAAGTGCAGAATAGACACCTCTCAGAACCTTGCAGGTGTACAGTTGTTTTTACCAGCTAGCAGTTTTAGGGCCAACATTGCCACAAGCTGCGCCTTTTCTTTTTTTCCCTGGCTTTCAAGGACATATAAGGTAATTATTAACAGTATCAGAAAAGTCAGCTTCGCTAACTTAATTTGCAATAGATATTGTTTGTGTTACATTTGATCATTAAGAGTCCACAGTTAGTCCTTAGCGAGAGTAGACATCATCATGACTTACCTTGGAGATTAATGATGTTATCCATATGGGATCTAGGTAATCAGTGCAGCCCAGTAGATATGCTGTCTGCCCTCGGCAAGGGGATGACCCCAGCTGTGTACTGACCTGGCTGTTCAGGGGCTAAGACTTGCTCTGGCCTTAGCTAGGTGTGGCTGGTTTAATTCCTGTGCTGCTGTCAGTGGCTGCTGCCTCCCCTGCTCCAGCTTCAGCTGGACAGGGGGTGGCCCCGCTGAGGAGGGGATGGCACCCCTCACCTGTCACTGCCGGACAAACCACAGCCCGCTGTGCATGGGGCTGGGGTGGGGCTGGAGGCCACTGTCAGGCTGCAGCTGGCAGTCCAGGAGAAGGAAGGGGACTGTGACAGGGAAACATTTAAAAAGAACACAAAGCAGTGACCAAGCCTGAGGAGAAAGAAACATGACACTTTTTCTGGGGAAGACCTGAGGATGCTGACAGCTCACTGTGACCTCCCCTACAGCCTCCCACCCTTGTCAGTCTTGAGGAAGACTGAAGAGTCAACCTTAGGACCCAGCAGGACACAGGAAGAATGAGCATAGCAGCTAAGAAAAAGGAGAGATACAAGGAAGACTTTATTGTATAACAATTTTAATGTTAATGTGGCTTTTCTGTATGAATTACATAGCATGTTCTATGAGACCTTGAAAACATTGATTTCTAGTCACCATGTAAATGTCATTTTCTCTTTGGCCTATAACAGGATTTGGAGTCTGACACTAGACTGTCTCTATGCAGAGAAATAGATGTTTTTAAGGTTAGATTCATCTCAAGGAATGCATCTAAAATTATTCAGGTAAATCATGTTATAGAAGTTCCTCTATCTCCATCTCCATGATAAAGCAAATCAGAATCATTCTGTGCCTCCCTTCTCTTAGATAAGTGCCCTCATCTAAGGCTACAAAATCTGTGCTTTTTTCCTCATTATATTTTTTCATGACTTTTGCCACTCCAAGGGACACAATACCCTCTGGGCTAGCTTTCTATCTAGTAGCTAGAAGATTTGTTAACACATAGAAAACACAGATATTGAGTCCTAGACACAGAAAAAGAAATTAACCTGTGTCTACCACTGGCTGTACAGTATAGTAATTTCTTTATAGCATAAAAGATGAAGAGTACCACCATCATCACTTTTGTGGCACTGCTGTAAAAGAGAATAATGTTCACAAGTCCTGGATAGTTCTTGATCCCATTTTGAGGGACAGAAAGACACAGTAAATGGATTTGGTCATGATTACTCTAGTGGAGATGCTGCTTATTCAGTAATTCCCTGAATTATACAAAGAAACAAATGCAGGATATTCATTATTTAGCAAACTGATTTTTTAGATAGCTATTTTTTACAGTGGTTTTGATTATTTAGAGCCTGATAATATCTTTTTCAAAGACTAAATAAGAGGTTTAACCCATTAAAGCTGTGTTACTCTTTTTTTCTTTTCTAGACATAATGCAACTGATACAAATCACTATATTTACATTGTCTTTTCCAGACTTCATTTGCAAGTATATCTCCTCTCCTTGATTCTTACAAGTGTTTTCTCATCCACCATCCAAAAATGATACATTCTCTTTACAACATAGAATTTCTTGGTGTTAAGACATGGCCTAAATTCCATTCTTCTCTGTATTGGTGGAACATTTAAAGTCATACAGTCAAAATCATGTTACAATACACAAATCCTCTGAGGTTTCTAGCCAGGTGACAGCCTTGTTCACTAGGCTATAGCTAGACGTCTTGGACATATCCCTCCTTTTCTATGTCCCAGAGGATTCTGCATTCACTTCTGCAGAATGGCATTAAGACATTAATATGATCCATAACACTCCTAAGGAAGATGAGAGCTGTAGATTAATTTTTTTTTTCAGATAGAGGGATTTTATTATAGCTATGCCTATGTATATATCTTCTTTGCTTGTAATGTGTGTGTGTGATTTGTTGTCATGTATTAAATATGCCTGCTACCTATAAGAGAAGAAAATGCTTTTCATTCCTTCAGAGGGCTCAGCTCTGTGCTCCTTTTGTATGGAGAAGCCAGCTTTGTACTTTAAATAAGGGACCTGATTTTAAATCCTTAGAACTTAAAGCTGAAAAGCTCAATATGCTGATTAATTTAGTGCTGTGTTAACTCATTTCCTGTACAGTGTCAAGGTGATTCTCATTAGACCTTTATAACAACCAAGTTTTAAACATGAGGCCGTTTTTGGTTCTGTCCTTAGAAAGTTGATAAAACTTGAAACCGTGCCAAAGGAAAAGTTTCATGATGAAGCTGATGAAAACATAAGCCATGGAGTTTTCTTCTTGAGAAGGTGGATTTTAATACTAACAGTTGCTAATATTGAGATTTTACTTCCATATAAAACCTTGAATTTGAACATTTGAAAGATATAAGTTGCATTTCTGATGTTTTGGTTCACATAGCGTCAAACTTAGCATTACTTAAGTTAGCCTAAATTTCCCATCGTGTAAACAGAACGAAACGAAGAACCTTTACAAACAAAAAAATTAAGGAAAACAGAGTGAATGGCATCAACAATTAGAATCAATATTTCCCTAGTATTGGAAAGACTATGCTAAGCAATATAAGCATTGTATACTACCAAACAGTAGATTACACTTTAAATTTATGTGTGCTGAACACCAATTTTCAGGACAAAGCCTTTGCATTCCAGGGTCTTTCTGGTTTTCATTAATGACTGTTCCCCTTCAAAGTGTGCACAACACATGCTCCTGTTGTTTAGAAATGCGCTGCTACCATTTTGTTACTTTTGACATATAGAGTATTGAAAACAATATATCTTAAATGTTGTAGTGCTTCTCTTTAGCCAAGTGAGCACATTCATATTTTATGAATATTTCATTTATTTTCACATTATTATTTTTGGTGAAAATCCTATCTATCATACAAATATCTGCAAGAGGCAGCTATTCTTAGTTTTTCATATTTTTTTTTATGTCTGAAATTGCTTCTTCCAAATAGATTGCATTTAATGTGCCTAATATTTCTAATAAAATCAGACTAGGATTTTAGAGAGAATTTTAAACAGATAGGTAAATGAAATGTCATTGTACCTAAGATTACAATTAACACTTTTGTCCAAATTTTCTTTGGTGTAAGTAAGGGGTTTTTTTCATCTTTATCTATATCTGCTGACAATTCCTGTCTAACATTCAAAAGAAATGAAATATAATGTGCTCTATCTCCTGAATAGTACTCTATTTTTGCAAATATTTTTCTTTTTTGTTTTGGTCAAAACAGAATCAAGTGCTTCCCAAAATTTTTTTAATGACTGATGATATGTGGTATTTAAGCTTAAGTCATTATCTGTAGTTTGATTTTCCTGAGTAGTCTTTACTTGGAGGCATTGGGGACAGGGTTTTTCTTAAATTGTATTTTATATAGGACAGGTGCTGTCTTAGTTTTTCATATTTGAATTTTGGATTTCTATGAGAGTTAACAAGTACACTTAGAAGCACTTGGCATATTGCCAAATTGTACAGAAAACTGGATAACAGAAAAACAATAGCTAAGAATTCTGCAAAGGTTTGGCCATGAAATTAGATATTTCCAGCTCCTCGGCAAATTGTAATTCTGTACCTCAGTTCTTCAGATGTCTTGATTGTTTACATTTTTTTGAGATTGGAGAAATCAAAAGTAGACTAGGTGGTGTTTTACTTTTGTTCTGTTTACAAATATTTTATTTGTTAGAGGATAAAGACAGAGACTGGTTTTAGTGCTATGCATAAGGTGTACAAAATATACTAGATTTACCCTTAATATAATTAACAATTATCATACTTAATACAATTTCAGCAATATAAACAATCATCATCAGAAATTATGCAAAGGTTACTAAGAATAATTTTGAAACAGTGATTCTTCTGTTGCTCTAGCAACACTTTTGAGTGGAATAAACTTTCATATCCATAAGAAATTTGTGGAAAAAAGTAAAAAAATAGATTATTTTGTTAAAGTTGTGGACAAGCTCAGTAGATTTGCCTGGTATGTGAATAGACAAATAGAAATTGTCAGAACATTGTCTCTATCTATAGTAACCCCTCAGCAGAGAAAAACCATGACACAGGAAGGACAACACTTTTTATAGCTAAAAACTGTATAAAGCTGCTATGACTTCTGTTACAGCTCATGACGTTCTGCAGTGATTTCTGTGTTCTAGACCCAAATACTAGAACAGAGGAAGAGAATGACTGATTAATAAGGACATCAACAGTGTTGCTACACCTCTGGCAAAAATGGGTGCAAAATCTAAGCAGAGAAACAGGTGCTTTTCCGTATTCTAAGTCCTAAAACTAATCATATTCACTGCAAAATAAGAATTGAAGTTTCTTTTCATTTTTACCTTAGAAACAGACAGTATCCAGTGTAGATACTGTTTTCAATCATCTGTCTTGATTCTAAGATGTAGTTGTTGAATTTAAAGTAATTACAGATCAAGCAGAATGAACTATAAATTTTACTATGTCAATTTCTATTCTGGCCATCACTTTATGACCTTTCTGAATTAAATCTGAATAAGATATTGGAAGATATCCATCTGAACAGTAGTACTGGGATGATTATTTGAAGAACTTCAAGTCCCTTTACCAACATCCTTTTAAATACTAGGCCTCTCATTTATGTATTAGAATGTCTAGAGGTTACTTTGGTTTCCTCTTCACTGTGGAAGAGCCAGCACCATGCCATCAATGAAATAAGAGATATTGCTGTTTTCTGTGTGTGATATGAAATCCAAATGCACCCCTACTTGCCTCATCTTACTTCAGTGCAAGCATAAGCTTAAAGCTGGCTAGGACTTCTGCATAGAAAATCAGTTCTTCTGCTATTGCAGACAGTCAGATAGTATAAATACTTTGAATATGCTTCCACCTGAGTTCTGATCACACAAAGGCAATCCTGCCTTTTTGTTTCCACAATTTCAGAAATGTCATCCGTATTCCTCTTGAGTCTGAAGCTCTTAACACATTCCACTCAGCTTAGTGACTTGGTTTCCATTACAATTCATTCCTGACTTTTTCCCTCTGCTCTCTTTCACTTACTAGTTGGGATCCTTTGCTGTGTTTTCTTCATTGTTGCTTGCTTATCTGAAATTCATTATATTCCTAGTTTTTCAACTAGCATAGATCTGGGGGGAAGCTGGGAGCATGTTATCTAGTATCATCATCTTATTTGCTTCATACATGTCCTTGAATGTATTCTAAATTAGATCAGTCTTCCCATTTTTTGATTTTGCCTTCTACATTTTTGAGATCTGTTGGAAAATTTCATAGATAAAATATGCCTTCATAACATAGTTAAATATTATGAATTTTGCATGGCCTCTTCATAAGCAAAAATTCTTGTAATTGTCTGTGTCATCTTGAAAACAGACATCTTTACCTATTTCCTTTAATTTTTCCCACCACAAATAAATATGTATGGGAAACATTTGTTTTTCAGACCTGATTGCTATCTAGGTAGCATTTAAAAGCCATTTAGCTTTCAGCCATGTCCCCTCAGTTAGGTTTGCAGGTAGCTTTCTGTTTAACTTGATCTCACAGTCAAAAGTGGGAGTCTTTCCACAAATTCTTGTTTAGAAAACTTCTATCTTAACCATAGTGTAGTTACTTCAGAGTCCAGTCTTTATTTAACCAAAAACATTGCAGACAAACACTAATAGAAACACATGTATTTGCTCTGAAACAAAAGAAGCTTCTCATTTTTCATTACCACTAACAAATTCGATACATGTAGCTATTTTGGAAGACGTCCTATGTCTGCAAACTTTAATCTTCTCTTCATGATTCATGCAAAATCTGTTCTATAGAAAATTTGTGTGAAGGCTTCCTTTTCCACAGTAACAGGCGAAATTATTCTACAGTGCCTACATTAGGACGCCAAATGTAAACTTAGATTTTTCAGCATAGAAATTACTTCAAATGTGTATTTTAAAATAAATTATCTAAACAGCACTATCATTCTGAATTTTCCTCTTCCTCTGAACTGCCAGTTCCCCTATTAAAATGATACAAAATAAGAATTTTGCGTTTATATGTTGCAAGGGACTAGATCATATACAAAACAGGAGGGGAAACAGCTGGCACTATATATTACAATATATCTATAATTCATGGACCATCTATTTTAGATTTTGAGTTTTGTTTTTCTCTACTGGGTTATGTGTCATAAATGACACCTACTAAATTTTCTGGTTCTGTTTAATTGGATTTTTTTTTTGTGTGACCTTCAAAACATTCACCGAGTCTTATGCGTTGTAGTGTGTGTGTGGTGTGTTACTAACGATTCATTCCTTGATTGTATTAAATATTCGTGACAGCATTTGTTTCCACAGTACTTGTTCACACAAGTATATCGTAGACCACTGTGATTCAGAAAGTGAAACAAAAAGTGATATGACATATACATTTACCTTCTCCATCCTTTATTGGACATCATTGAAGTACTGTGAATTATGCACGTTTTTAATGTTCACTGAGCTTTTTCCATTGCTGCTTTGTTTGTGTGCAGGTCTTCATTAGAACTCATGAATTAAGAAAGAAAAAATTGCATACCAGCCCACAGGACAGCCTGCAGAATTCTAATATGAGATGTAAGATGAAGGAAGCAGAAATAGTGGTCACCATACTCTTAACTGAGTGCTTTAGTATTTCTTTCTTAAGACAACTGCATATTTGCACTGCGTCTTTGGGGGAAAGGAAAGCAGAGGGATACAGACAGACTGAACACAGTACTATATGTAAGATATTAGCTGAAACAGTCACAACTTCACCAGAAGAGCACCTTCATTGTCATCTCCATTTGTAAAAGGCAGCTTTATAGGGTACTACAGTGAGTGCTGTCTAAGGTGCATCTTCAGTCGGACTGTTTTTGGGTTCCATGTGTCCAAGATAAAGACAGATTCTACAGCTGATATGGCTGCGCAGTAACAGTTTTGTCACCACCTCGAGAGGTGTCATACATAGCTGTGACCAAAACAAGTTATAATGAAGACAGAAACATGTGTTTGGCCAATTTAACTGCAACTCATTGGGTAAATATGAGTTTATGCAAAGTTGCAATTATGGTAAATACAACATGCTTGCAGATACAGAACAGATAAAATTTAACTGTCAATTTAGTGAGGTGGGTGTTCCACTAATAGGTAAAAGTAATTACTATAAATTATGAAGAGCAAGCACAGCTATTGTGCAAACCTTACAATGCCATCTTGACACAGTATTTCATCAGTGAGTGCTAGAGTGGTTTCCATGATGAGCATGACTTTAATCTCAGGTCTCCACAAGAATTTCTCAGATAACTTTAAGCAGGAAGAAGCATACTCCTGAAAATACTTCTCACCACATCAGCTGAATTTCACTTCTCCCATAGCTGCATAATGGAAAGCAAATTCAAGCTGAATTGCTAAATCAGAATGTTGGATTCTCTCAATATCTGGGTCTGGAACAACAAAAATTATTCACAGAGAGTTCTATTACCTTTTTGCTATGCTAAATACCATGTATGCACTAAACACATAGAATATACAATGTTATTGTTTCACTTTCAAGTGACATCCATAGTTTGATAGTCCATGCACCTTCCTAATGGTGATTTTTTGACTGTAGTAGAAAAACAAAACACCACGAAAAATTTTTAAAAACCTATCTTTTCCACCAGTGAACTTGGCCAGATAGAAATATTCTCTTGTTCTGGATTTCACAGTGACGCTTTTGTTTGTTGTCCAAACAGAAAATAATTTAAAGTTATGGATTTGATATTGACTGTAAATGATGATTGCTGACATATTTTTTCTTTTATTATAGACTTAGAAACCTGTGCTTTCAGTTGTGAATCTTGATTATCATGCTATTAACACCTTTATTTCTTATTCTGAATAATGGGGAGATAACTGCCCTTTGGAGTAGCCTTTAAAGGACATTTTCAAGTCATATTATGTACATATGATGCTTTGACTATTGATATCACTGTAATATTAAAATAGCTGAAAATATGTTAAAATTAGTTCAGTTCTGTTTGTTAAACGTCTAGTTGTAAGAGACTGAAAATAACAAGTTGGTTAATGAGTACATGGCAAAAAGCTTGATCTCTTGTGGATACAACTGCTTCTCTCCCAGTGGTGGATCTACTGTTTTCTAACCATGGGGGTTATCAGCATGCAAGCAGTGACACTGGGCTTGGCGCTAGCTGTGTTCCAGCTGTCAGCACTTTGTAGAAAGGGCAGCAGGAGGAAAAGATTTTAGTAAGGCTTGTGAAGTTCTGCTGAGAGTGAGTCAAATTATCCCCAAGGTAAGAGCTGCTCCTGATTTCGGCTGTAATAACACTTGATCCTCTGTGTCACTTATAGTACATTTAAAAAGGAAAAAAATGACAGTCTTTAGCTGAAGAAGAATTGTATACTGCTGAGGTTTTTCCTTGTTTTAATATATGTTTATGTAAAAAAAACCATATGTATGTTTTTATGCCTTCAGTGAGAGAATCTCCTCTGTTCACCCGCCGATTACAATAAACTTAACACCTCTTTCCATTATCTGTATGTTAATGAGCTAGTGCACGTGGTGAAAAATCTCTTCTGTGACTGGCAGACAGCAGTCACAGAAGTATCAGTTAATCTCACTAAGCTATTATTGTAATTAATAGACACCAGGCTTTGGGTTTAAATTTAAAATCTACATTTGAACATGAAACAGAATCCTGCTTTAGAAACTATTAATACTTTAATAACAATAATAAAACAATTTCCTGCACTAATTACATTCCAGGTACCTCCTATAATTTAAATGGGTTATTGCTAGAAGACTATACCCCTGTTTTCCCTGAGTTCAAGAAGGGGTCAAGACTTAACATGTTTTCAGTTCTTTGCAGCCAACATTTTTATTTAAAATAATAAAAAAGAATTTTTTTAAAAAAAGAAAGTTTTATATGTATAGATTTTTTTTGATTTTTATCAACTGTAACTCTTGAACAGAATGAGGGGAAAAGTAAAAATTAATAAAAAGTGCAACCAATTGTCCCCTTTATAGTGTGAGTAGGGAAAGTAAGTGCAGATCTCACCACCAACAGCACTGCAGAAAGACTGTTGGACATGGAGTTAAGAATCAAAACTTGGTTTAACAGTCATGACTGATGCATGTGTGAGGAAAAGAAAGATAGAATAACTGCAGGAAAATAAAAGGTGTTTCCTGGAATTTAGGATCTGATGTTCCATACCTTTAAGTCAGCTGAATACTATGTATGTGTCTGTGCATGTGTGTCTGTGTATATTTAGGCTAGAAGTGAAGATATTGTGAATTATAGGAGTTTAAGAACAGTTGTGGTTATCTTTCAGAAGAATTTTTTTATTCTACTCAAATCTGTGGTTTTGTGTAAGCATGAAAAAGGAACAGTAAAGAGTGTTTATTCGTAACTTGTTTTTCTTTGCTTGAAAGCTTGTGGGCTACACTGGCAGCAGTTCTGGATGTTAACCACATTTTATTGTTGTCTAACATGCCACATTAGAGGACATTTCAACTTTGAGAGAAAAACATAACTATAATTCCCTGCTAGTCATGCAGCACAGACTTCTGTGACAGCATAAAACATAGGTTCACTGTAACTGTGGGTATGTTATGTGGAACCAAAGGTGAGGCATAGCACAGTGAAATAACATTGCAACAGGGAACAGAAATAATGGTTGGAAACCATTTCTCTGCTCTGCCTTTAAGGTATTTCAGCTAAAAAGACTAAATATATGGAAGTAAATGAGACTCATTTGAAAATAAACTAACTGCAAATAACCTGATTGCAAATACGAGGTAGGTTACTGTATTTGAGGGAGTAAAAATTAAAACTTGTGGATTATTTTGCTGGGGCTATTTTTCAGGACTTGATGGAAAGATTGACCTTATTTTAGAATGCAAATGAGAGTGATTGGCATGACTCATATATGAAACATCAAAGAAATGAAATTTTTGGAGAGAAAACAGAAATGTAAGGAAAATGAAAGCTAAGGTACTTTCAGTGTATTGAGAGTAAAAAGAAAAAAAGTAACCACTGTTACAAGGATAGGCCACATGAAACAGAAATTTCTAAAAGTGGTAAGAAAAAAAAGCATCATATTACAAATATTATCCATTGACCCTGCTTTTATATTCTGTGACATTTAAGTAAAAATAGGAAGACATGATTTCTTTGTAATTAGGACAGCAAACATGTTTCTACTGTCATAAAATACCCGTTTCTATTTAAGAACATTATAACCTATCATTCTGTTATTCCTGTCTACAAAGAGCCTGACTGTAGGCTCTAACCTTCTCGCAAGACTTTCCTCCTCAATGACAGGATTAAGGGCCCCCATGCCTTCGTCACTTTTAGAGCTCTGCAGTCACTCTTAATGTACTGGGTTACTCTGGCGGCATTGTTGGTGACCACATGGAAGAGTAACACGAGCTAACCATGTGTGAGCTCTACAAGCCTTGCTGGTCTCTCTGTAGAATTCCAGATCTTGGCTCTGCCAGGCAGCCAACCTGCGAGACATCAGGCTGGACTGTCACATTGGTGCCTCCATACCTTGCAGAAGGGAGTCTTCAGTAATAGTCTCACTCATTTTCACTCCCTTCTGCTGATATCAGCTCTGGGCTGAGCTGGCTCTGAGGGATATCCCGAAGAATCTTGTTTGCCTTCAGCAATGCCCTGGACAGCTACATGTCTGCTGGTCAATCACAAACTGTCCTCCTGCTTCCAGATATCACAAGCTTCCAGCCTTCCCTGTCTCAACAGCCCCACTCATCCCTACTTCTGGGGACATGGCCTCTGCTACTCCTGTTGCCTTTCTGTGTCTGGCTCAGTTTCTTCCCTGAACATCTTTCTGCAAAATTTTCCCAGCTGGTGGACAGCTGCCTCATCTCTGCCCGCAACTCCCTCACCTGACAACACAGTGCACCAGAACACGCCGAGTCCTCACCACAAGCAGCAGTGAGGGGACGGAGGGGACCACAATGTGGCCATGGAAGGTGGTAGTAGGGATGGATGCCCAGTGTGATGGAACATGAGTGCACCCTGACTGAGGAAGCCATGGCACTTTTTAGGGTGAAACTAACAGGCCGTGCCAGGGGAAGCACTGCTCTTTACATGCTGTTTTTGTAAGCCTGAGCTGTGGATAGCCATTCGTAGTCAGCTGTTGGTCTGGAGGAGTCTGCAGCCAGCTCTGTGAAACAGTCCTCCCTCTGACTTTCACTGTGCTTTTCTGAAACATTTTTTTCAGATGACATTGCCCAGTTTTCTGCAAGAAGAGATTGTATACTCTTACAAACAATGTGAGAATCTTAATAGGTAAAGCCACAGCAGTGGTTTATGTTAATAGCTATTGTGGAAAGGTATGTAGCCTATTTGAGATTCAAGTAACATGTTTTTGGGTTTCGCAGAAACCTGGAGCCTGCTCAATGTTGTCCAGTGCTTTTTCTCATTAACTCTTTCTGTATTTATGGACATAGAGGAATTTTAGTAATTTTACTGCAGATGATTCTATTATAAAGTTTTCTCTTAAGAAGCACAGATGTATTTCCCATAAGAAGCCAAACTGACCTCAAATCAGTGGAACAATGGAGCGTATTGGCTTGCAAGGCATTATCACTTGTGGCCATATGAAGATAAAGAAAAATGGATGTCAGTCAGAATAAAATTCATTTTTTGTCTGTAGCACTCTGTGTACTTGCTACAATTATACATAGAAACAGAAATGCAGATGCCACTAACCTGTGCTTTTTCTTCCTTGAAATTTAGTAGATAAACCAGTCTAGACTCAGTTATTGGACTTAGATTATAGTTTCAGGAATCACAAATAAACTGCTTTGTTTCCTCACCCACCATTTTTTCTCCTCACGATTAGAGATTTTACTCTTTTGTAAGATCTAGGGGCTCAGGTACCTTTTGTTAGCAAAGCACTGAAGAGCTGACATAGTTTTGACCTTTTCTCATGTGTCTATCATATGCTGAACAATGTGGAAAAAAACCAAAAAATGATAAAAACAGCTCACCTCTGAAAAATTGAGAAGGAGTTAGGACTGCAGGGAAATGATTCTCTGTGCAACTTTGCTCTCTTTCAGCCAAGCTGATCTCCTAACTGGAGTCAAGAAAAAGAGGTGGTTAGATATCAGTATCTAAAGAATGTGGGGATAGCTGAAAGGTTCCTTGGAAGAAGCAAAACTGTGTGCAGGAGTATTGCAAGGCAAAAGGAATGAGAGAAAGATTTAGAGCTCAGTGGCTAACTCAGGAAGGAAAACAAACAAGGGTCAGGGATTGGAGATAATTCTCTAAACCATTTCTTAGAAAAATTGTCCTGTCTATAAAAAGTAAGAGAAAAGAGACATTTTTAAAGATTAAATACCTTAAAATTATAAGGTGGATTTTTTTGCTGGTTTTGTTTGTTTGTTTTTCCTTCCTTTTTCAACTCTGGTCATTGATTAGTATTGCTTGCAATTTTTGGTCTATTTTACTGCATATTCTGTGTGTGTGAATATTTTATGTGAATACTGATTTTCATATAGTACTGAGAATTTCTTAAGGGCTTTGTTTGCAATTTGGCCAGAGTGATTCTGACTTTTTAAATAGGTTTCTGAAAAGTCATGAAAGGATAAAATTCTTGCAGTGATATAAAGGAGTTCAACATCAATAATTATTGTTTGATCCCAGTATCATTGTTGTTGAGAATTTAAGCACATATAGTGATGTATTTGCTATTGGAGTTGGTATCACAACAGATTAAAATTTTACCTATTTCAGAAAAGAGAAACAGATCTGTGACTTTCAACAAATATCCCTGTACAGATGATTCAATGAAATATGAGCAAGGTGAAATGGAAGTGTTCACTTATTATACGTTGTGTATCGTATCTAAGTTCATATTGTTGCACTGACATTTTTCACAAGATAGGTGAATTTTTAGTATTTCTTTAAATTTTTATCCATCTCATAAAGTTGACCAGAAAACAATTGTATACTGTGTGATTCAAGCAAGACTAAAGAATATACCTGCTTCTGCAAAACTCAGAATATTTAACTCGTTAACTCGTTTCATGAATGGAAGAGGGCCCACAATTTTAAGTCCTTAAGAGCAGATAAGTGTAGTGATCTGAGGCTCAGTTTAAGTACCTGACAAGTAAAAAAAAACTAAGACAGCATTATTGTATGAATGGGTGCATGTTGAATGATCTTCCCTTGTAAAAACACAACACCTGAAAGAGAAAAGAAAGGAT
Organism: Campylorhamphus procurvoides; assembly: GCA_013396655.1. Lineage (NCBI taxonomy): Eukaryota > Metazoa > Chordata > Aves > Passeriformes > Dendrocolaptidae > Campylorhamphus > Campylorhamphus procurvoides. The sequence goes on along the minus strand of WBMV01003662.1, from coordinate 347,472 downwards.
GGAAAGAGAAAGAAAGAGAAAGAAAGAGACAGAAAGAGAAGCAGAGAAAACTAAAGGAAAGGAAGAGGAAATAGAAGAGAGGGAGAGAGAAAGAGGGAACAGAAAATAAAGAAAAAGGAAGAAAAATAGAACCAAAGAGAAATTAAAATAAAAGGAAAGAAAAAGAAATAATGAGAAAGAAAAGAAAAGGAGGAAGAGAAGAGATGAAGGAAGGAAGAAAGAAAAGGATTGAGGGAAGATGAGAGGAAGGAAGAGAGGGAGGGAGGAAGGGAGAGGAGAGGAGAGGAGAGGAGAGGAGAGGAGAGGTTACTACTCTTTCCACTACATTGAGATCACAAGAAAGCTTCACCTGCCTTCAGCCAGTCTTGTAATAATGTTAGAGGTACATAGGTAGATGGAGGTTAATGGGCTGTGAGCCCCATGGGGTGACCTGNGAGAGGAGAGGAGAGGAGAGGAGAGGAGAGGAGAGGAGAGGAGAGGAGGAAAGAGAGAAAGAAAAAAACAAAAAGGAGGCCCTTTTAAGTGTAGTCCTCTGTCGTCTGATGGGCTTGAAGCCATGAATTCACATACCTTTTCCATTTAAATAAGAGCTGCCCTTGCCAGATACGGCACAGGGTGCTGAAGGTTAAGATGTATCTAGATAAATCAAACAGACAAGCTAGATGTAGTCACAATGGATATTATCAGGTTTCACCCTAGCCTCACGTTGTTTGTCTTACAACAAAATAGTTGATATATTTAAGATGTCAATTTCATAGTTAGGTTGTAGAATGTCTTCCTCCTTTCCATACTATGTGATTTCTGCAAAGAATTCAAACCCATTCATTCAAGCATCTAACTTTCATTAAAACACCTAACTTTGAATAAAACCAGTTCTTGACTCATGGTGAGCCAAAGCTACTAGATATGTACCAAGTGCTATGATCTTCATAGACTATTCTTTCATTCATTGATCCTACCTGCCTATTTAATATAATTTGACCAAATCTTTATGTCTATTTTTATAAACACCTTTTGACAGAAGAAACCTAACATCAATTTTCGGATTCATGTCTGCCTCCTTGACAGATGTAAAAAAAAAAAATCCTATATCTTTTCTACCATTAGCAGAATAAGAGAACAGTGTGTGAAGAAGAAAAATGTGTTTAAAACCTTATATCTCTCAAAATTCTTTTTACAGATTTTAGTTATGCTCGCTATTATGGCAATTCTTACCTGGAATTTCAAGGCTTACAGTTGAACATGCAAAACTTCATCCATCTGGAATTTAAGACCTATAATCCTCATGGACTCCTCCTAAACATTGAACAGAGCCCAGGAACAATACAACAATTTTTAATTCGTCTTTTCATCAATAATGGTGCCTTACAGGTAAGGCCTCAAAATCTCCACTGAAGAAGAAGTAAATAAAAGTTAGAATCTGTAAAAAAATTATTTCTTTTATTTTTCTATTTTTTTTTTATTGTAGAAGAAATCAAGCTACAGAGAGTCTTGACATTCTTTAGTATTTTAAAGAAAATAGTTGTTGAACTTGTTATCTGTTATGGCAAATTCATAGCTAGTACGATTAATATGTCTCACAAGAAGTAGGGTTTAAGAAAAATCTAATATTGATTAGATTTGGAATCTCATACCAAAAGTACACTTTAAAACACAAAAATAGATAATGTAGGTTTTGTTTTTAAAAATGGCACAAATTAAGTTACTGTATTTTATATATGAGGCCTAAACTTACTGAACCTCCTCATGTGGAGCTTCATTAAAATTGTCATAATGGAGGCTGTGGAATTGGGTGAATTGTCATAGGAAAATTTACGTGTAGGGGACTAGAGTGTATATTTGTTAACGTGTGTATCTGAGTACAAACCTTTAACTTCATTATTATTATTTAAATTATTTATTATTGTTTAAGTTACAGTTCCATAGGATCAGTTTAAAAAAAACCCCAAACAAACAAAAAAAACCCCAACCAAACAAAAGCATTTGCTTGCTTTCATGGACAGACTAACTAGGAATATATTTGTTTATAAACTTTAAGGAATAAAATGTGACCAGGGATATCTTCAATCTTTGGCAAATTATTCCTTCTTTTCTGACGAAGAGATAAAGCTTGAGCTTTATGAAAAAATAGGCAGATACTAAAGAGGCTATAAAAAGATATTAAAAGTTACTTTTCTCACAATAAAACTTCCATTCTCCTGATAAAAAATCCCAAAAGTTTATTTACCTGTAACTACATTCTGGAGTAAAAACTGTGAAATAACTCTTAGAAAGAGCATATTTGAATTATATTTTTCTTCATGTTTAAAAAGCATGACCATTGTAAATAGATATATATACAAATAAACAGAAAAAGAAGAAAATAACCTTTTACTTTATTTTTTTTTAATATTGTGGTTTCTATTGTTACTTTTATATTGTGATTATTATCTTGCTACTATCTTTATCCACAACAAATGAGATTAGCCATGGTCAGGAAGTTATCCAGGGTTTATAAAATGTTGACGGCTTTAAGTCCATTTTACGTGTATTCATGGTAAAGTAATGATGCAGAAAAATATTTTTCTAACATATCATAAGCACCATAAAATATGAAAGTACTTTAATTGACACAAATCTATTCAGAGATCCCAGTGTGCCATGTTAAAACTAATTGAATTCACTTAATCATTCACAAAGCTGGTCAATTAAATGTAGATTTAAAGCCCAATGAACAAATGGTTCTAAGCGCACAATCAGCTACAATTACAAGCAGACAAACCATGAAATCAAGTGCTTGTTCACATTAGTATAGGAAATTAAATAGTGCTCCAAAATGCTCAAGCTTACATGCTACATTACGTGTTTGGAAGTGTAAGGAAGCCATAAAATGGTAAGTAAAATTCACCCGTGGCCAATGTTAATTTCAGAGGGGTTGCAGATGGTCAACTTCTTTGCAATTCGGGACCATAATATCTGTTATACAATACACAGTGATTAAAGTATTTTTATGCAGGCTAGGAAGCATGCATGTGAACTTGTATATTTCTGGTACAATAGACTTCCTGATGCATAACTTTAAATGAAATATTAGTTTTCCTTGACACACATGACATCCTTCAGGTTTTTGTTAAACCATTTGTTATTTTAAAACTCAAGTTTCTAAGCCTTTGACTGTTGAATTATTAGAAATAATGTAATTAAAACTTTTTCCTGCCCTGCAGTACCAATTTTTATGTGATGAAGCAGCAGAAGTAAAAAACATCACTACCACTGTGAGAGTGAACGATGGATACTGGTATAATGTGCAAATTAAGTAAGTTTATTGTTGTCTGTGTTTATAATTGTTTCAAAAATTGTATAGGTTGGGTAGTTAGGAAATTTGAAAGATATTATATCTCATTAACTATGAATGATACCTGAACATGTGCAATAAAATCTTATTATGGCAATGTGGACCACAACACATCCTTGGAAAGAATGTTTAAAACTACAGTACAGTTGGACAGTGCTCATCACTTCCCTGATGTTCTTAGTAGAAATAAATTTATTCTCACTGAAATCATGTACCATAGCAAACATAAACATTCAGTCAGGGAAGATGCTGCACAGTATGCCCGAGCTCCTCAAGCAGGGATGTAGTTGCATTTCCAACAATGAGAGAGTGACTAATAGAAAAATCTTGGAAAATAGATAGATAGGCAGAAGCAGCACAATGACTTTCATTGCTGCCACTGACTTGCAACTCATAATAGGATGTATTATTCCTGTAAAAGTAACAATACTTGCAACTGAAGGAGAATAAAATGAAAAGAAAATGAAGTAGGTAGTAAGTTTTTCAAGTTCTTTGTACATGGATGTATCTAATGACCAAATACATGTGCTGATAGAATCTACAATCTTGGAAGATGAAGTTCAAATTTCAATTTATAGGAAAGTCAGACACCTAGTGAGCTCTCCAGGTGCCTAGTTCCTATTAGGCACCTTAAAATAGGTCCAAGTCCTCTTGTCCAGCAAGAAGAAAGAAATCTAGCTGTCTGCTTGTCTCTCAGGAGTAAATTACTTACCAAAAAGTTTGTGGAGAAGTACAGAAGTAACAAAAGCCTTTAACTGGAATAAGCCTTTTATAGCTATATCTGTCCAAATGTAGTTAAATGGGGAACTTTTGCAGGGCAACAGTGGGACCCTCAGCTTCTATGGAAAACTAGTGGTGAGTGTATCCATTAAACTGCACCTTGCTGCCTCATGTATGGCAGTGAGTAGTCAGTGAGAAAAAACACAGTTTGTTCTTATCATCTCTGTTATAATATTTTTCCAGCATGGTAAACCACACTCAAGCTCCAAACCACATAGTAGCACCACAAATTGTCACAAGGAAAAAAAGCCAGTGATTCACTGCACTTGTGCTTATCACCCAGAAAGGCAATGCCATAAACTGGACCGTGATCATGGAAGCTAAAAACACATGTAAGCTCCTCTCTTACCAGGAAGAAATAGAACGCAACTATTTCTATATTACTGACAAAAGTAAGATTCTCTAAAATCTAATAATGTGTGCAGTCCTGATTATGACTCCCTCTCCATATCAAAATAAAGAAGGTAGATTTTAGTATTTATTTTTAGGCAAGAGATATAAATATCATAAAGGCATTAAGCAGTTTCTGTATGAATAGTGACTAAATACTCAAGTACTCTGCAAGCCCATTAAAAAAACTGAGGGAGAATACCAAAGAAGATGAAGAAATCCCAAGTGACACAGAAAGGTATATAATTTCTAGTTAGTTAACTAGTTTAAATTCAAGATAATTCAGTTGTTATTCCTTTGTTGTTCATTTTAAGAAGATTTAAGATCCTGAAGATAAAAAAGTATGAATACCTGAACCCTCAGCAACGTAGTAGGCTTTAAGAAAAACAGCCTTTCCCCTGGATCTGGAGCATTAGAATTGCCCTGTTATTGTCATCACTCAGAGTTGCATAAATTACCATTATGCAATTACACTTATTTTATGCATTTCCTCCCAAATCCAAATCCATTGAGCAGAAAATAATCTGAATTTGTAAATCAGCCTATGACAATAGCTGGAAAGAAAAAAAAATAATTTTTTTTTTTGCTTTTCCTTTTGAGCCTAAAAGAAAAAAAAGTTATCTTCATTCCTTTGCGGAGAAAATAAATTATTTCAGAACAACTCAAGAAATGGGCCACACTGATTTTTGCTGTTGAAAAAGGACTACATGCCATTTATGGGATTAAGGTTAATTTCTGAGCAATTAATAATTAATCATTCTACTCACTTCAGAAGACTAGAAATGGTTTTGGACATTAAGATGATATTCTGCAATTGACACCAAGTCAATTAACCCTTCTTGCACTTGGTTTGATTTAACAGTTGGCCTCGATGGTCTTAAAAATCTTTTCCAACCTAAAGAATTCTGTGATTCTATGATTCTAACATTTAAAATCTTGGAGATGCAGATGTCAGAAAGATTTGGAGTTCCTTCTCACTGTAATCTCATACATTTTCCTGTGTTTCAGTTAAGCAAAAAAATAGATGTGCTGTATAATATATATGTTTTACATGTCTTTTTCTTTGTTGACAGCTATATATTGTTAACAATGAGCTTTGATAGAGTCACTCTTGAAATATGTGTTGCTTGTAGAGAGCTAGCATTTAATTTAATCAACTGCAATGTAACACAGCATAGTAAAACTTTAAATAACTGATGGGAAAATTCTGTAACTTCTATAACAACTTTCTAGAGATTTGCAAATGTTTAATCTTTTCAGAACTGATTTTCAGTGAGATAAGTAAGTTTTGAACAATGGTATCTGGGAAATTGGCAACGGCAAGACGGGAACATAGGAGATACTGCATATTGTAACAGTGGATGTGCGCAGCATGGTATTTATTTTGTTGTGCATATGTTAAGTATTCTAAACAGGCATCATGGATAATTTCAAAAAATAGATTTTGTAATATTTTTGAAGGAAAATTCTAATTCTTATTACTTAATGTGACCCTAATTGTTTGGAGCTCTTTTGATGTGGTCTTGTGATTGAAAGATTTTTGCCTTTTCAATTCACTAAAAGCAATGCATTCCAGCTACTGAAGATAAGCCATCTTCAAAGAATATTCTACTTCTACCATTTCATATTAAATGAAAGAAGTAGGCTTCAAAGTAGTGTGTTCTGTAATGTAAGTTGAAATACAGTGAAAATTCGATGGTGGTGGTATCTTCTGCTCACAGGGGAACATTTTATTGCTTCCTTTATCCAAAGGAAATAATTACTGGTATGAATAAAAAAATGTCACCTCCTAATATTTGCAAATAAGCTTGTATATCCCTCTCAGACAATGTTCTTTATGCAGTTCTCATAGTTCACCAGAATATTCATGCTGAAAGTAAACTAGCAGCATTGCTGAAGTACATTTTTCATGATGATGGAATATTTTAGTTAAAAAATTGTAATGATTTATTAAATTTGAATATGAGAACTGGGTTAGCATCAAATCTGGGATATCTTGAATAATTTAGGATAGGATATAATGTTTTGCATCAGATTAGTCTAATTTATGGCATTGACTGCTAAAAAAACCACATTGACAAGGTTTGCCTTAGAGCAGGGCCTGACAGTTCTGTTTTATATGTAAACTAGTATATTTGTGTACTAAGTCTATTAATGAACATCGTTGCAGCTGTTTTACTCGTATTTCTGACTATCATTTTGGTTTTCTTAAGAATGTTACCAGACAAGAGAAAAATGCAGGGAAAAATGGTTATGGGCACTATCTCATGGGGATTAGATTTCAGCATGATATTATGAAGGGAAGGAAATGTTAGACTCAAACACTGGAAAGTTACATGTTTGATTTTGTACTGAAGATGCAGTTACCTGACTGAAAATGAAGGGGATGTTCTACAACAATCTTCTCTTTCCAAAACCTAACTGCTTTCATTAACTTCTGTAAGATTTATCTTCTTCAATCTTTGTCATCAAAACAAGCTGATAAAATAGCATGTATTGCAGAAAAAAAGCCAAACTACAGGAGCAATACTAGAAATCTGACTTTTCTTGGTCTTCTCCATTTCAGCAACTATTATGTCACTGTCCATAAAAATATTTTAGTCAAATAAAGTAAAAAAAAAAATCCACCTTATTTTAATTTTAATCTCAAATCGCAACTGTCCATTGCCTTACCAAATCTATCCACTTACAAATTCATTATGCAATAGATGCCATTTATCAGCTTTCTTCAATCTGAGTGTATCTACTTTGAAATTTTTTTTGAATCAACGAAGATTCGGATTAGAAATCTGATGTGGGTGCTCCATCAGTCTAGAAACTAACTACAAAATCTGGCAATTGCCTTTTGAAGAGTGCTTTATTCCTCTCCTTTAACTCCTGTTATTTGTAATTTGAGCTTTGCACTAGTTACCTACAGGACTTTTGATGATTGATTGTCTTTCCTTTGAGATGTAAAAGTTTTCTGATTCCTCTAGTCAGAAAAAGATCTTTCTAATCATGCCATAGTGCAACATATGCTCACTCTGGAGCATGTATATTGCTTAGTTTTGACAGCTTTTTATGAAGGGCTGAGAAAATCTGTATGGTGCAAAATATGCTGTATTTATTATCCTTCAGAACATGTTACAAAGCTTGTATTTTCCCTAGGGCTTTCAAGCAGGTAAGATAAGCAGATGATAGATAAAGTGGTTAGCAAAACCTGCAGATGCTTCTCTGTAGTTTTGTTTGGTTTTCGTTTTGGTTTGGTTTATTTTTTTGTCTTCTAAATGTTGTCTTTTTTATTTTTGTCTTTTTATTTCACTGTTATTGCAAATTCTTTTTTATTTTAATCCTAAGGTGCAGAACATTGACCTTCATGCTTAGCATAACAGCCTATAGGTGAAGAAATCATTTATCTGTTGTTTCATTTAGCATGTAAATGTCATATAGTCTTCCTAATGAAAACATGCTTAATGGACCATATTCTCAAAAGCCAGTATAAGTCACAAGATATTATTAATAAAGGCTGCTCCTTAATTAGAAAAATGTATTCAATATTTAAAAAAAATATAGTAAGAAATATATTCTTGTTATAGCTTTGGAGCTATTTTCTGGTCTCCCAAGGGAGCTGTCAATGCATTTGCATCAGCTCCAAGATGTTTGTTCAAGTACTTGGGCATACCAGTGTTAAGCTGGTTTTATATTTATTACCAATACAAAAAATTTAGGAAGTTGCTGGATATCCAAACTGGGCACTGACAGGGTCCTTACAAACATACTTAGCCATGGCTATGTTGGTCTTTTTTTCAATCCCTCCTAAAGTACCTAGTGTAAAATTAGGGTGAATGAAACACGACACAAGTGCTGACTTCTCTCATAATTTCTATTTTTTATATGGTTTGAAACTTTTCCCACCTCAATGGAGCTTATCTGGAAAAAGTCCAGTTTATCACCTTTAGTCCAATCTATTTATGATGTATTAACACTGGTAATAAATTTACATTTATATTTCCTAAGTTCCACTGTATTTTGAGTCCTAATTAAGTTATATCTGCTACTTAATGTCCAATACACTTTGCAGTGATACTAAGTCAATAAAAACAAATTGATTTGGGAATACAGTTTGGATATAGAGGTATTTTTATTTAAAATGGAATGAAAATTCTGAAAACTTTTCAAATATTAATACTGATGTCAAGACTTGGTTTTGTAAGGTGGAAAATAGAATGAGTTAATCATGAAGTATCTAGAAAATTGGAAGGATTGTTTTATTGTTTTGACCTAGATTTTTGGGACAGAGATAAAGAAATTTAAGTTAAAATACTTATGATAAGTATCACATCAATAAAAAGGAAGAATGTCCCCCCAGAAGGGTATTATGGAGTATTTCTGAAAGGGAAAAGATGCTTACTTTACAATAGCAAAGATTTACTATTGGCACAAGTAGCTTAAAAAATAGAAAATTAATCTCTAGGGGCTGAAGATTTCTGTTACACTGTGATACTTCTACTGCCAACTAGCAGAGCACGACACTACCAAAGAAACACTAGTGTTGGATTGAAGCAACAGAATCAAAGAAGACTGATTTATGAACTGTGAGGTTGAAGCCAAGAATCTAAAAACACTAAATAGAGGAAAAGTTTTGAAACAGTCAGAATATATGTGTTTTCTAGTTCATTCTGCTACCTTGTACCATACATTTAGAAAGAATTAATTAGATTTTCATCCTTTCACAGATAAGTAGAAAGGGAACCAAACCAATAATATTCCCTTCTGTGACTAATTTTATTTCTTACTTTAACTCACAAATACTTCTAATTTAAATATACTTTAATATATCTTTCTATTTGGTGGTCAAGTGTTTGAAATAAATGATGGTGCTTCTTAAGAGTAAATGTTCAATTAATAACAGTTTTCAGCTCATATGTTTGTCAAAAAAACTAATATGAGTCTGAACATGAGCCAGTCACAACTTCATGAAGTGCTATAGGCTTTTTGTTGCTGGAAAGTTGCCTGGAGGAAAAGGACTTGGGGGTGCTGGTCAACAGCCTGCTGAACGTGAGCCAGCTGTATGCCCAGGTGGCCAAGGTCAATGGCATCCTGGGTTCTATCAGAAATAGTGTGGCCAGCAGAACCAAGGAAGTGACTGTCCCTCTGTGAGACCACACCTCAAATCCTGCGTCCAGGTTTCTGAACCTCTCACTACATGAAAGGTATTGAGGTGCTGGAACATGTTCAGAGAAGGGCAATGATGCTGGAGAAGGGTCTAGAGAGTAAGTCCTATGACCAGCAGCTGAGGGAGCTGGAGGTGTTTAGCCTGTAGAAAAGGAGGCTCAGGGGAGTCCTTATTGCTGTCTACAACTACCCAAAAGGAGGTTGCAGCCAGGTGGGCTCAGCCTCTTCTCCCAAGTATCAAGTAATAGGACAAGAGAAAATGGCCTCAAGCTGCACCAGGGAAGCTTTTGGTTGGATACTCTGAAAAATTTCTTTTTTTCTGAAAAGAGAACATATTAAGCTTTAATGGTAGAACTATTTTACCACAACTAATGGTTCTACTATTCTCTGAATTGTCTTTATCATGAAAAACAAAACTATGTTTTGTTTCTAGATTCAAAAATTATTCATTTTTTTCCTTACTTGCAATTGCCTGTCTTTATTAGAAAAAGCAGAGAACAACATGCACTCTTTCACTGAGTGCTGCCTGTGACTAAATGCCATATCTGTTATAGATATTGTCTCAACCATTTATGTAATTGTTGTCAGCTTTTCCTTCTCTAAGAGTGTTTAAATCCTATTCTATCCCATGCGATCTGTACAATGATGCTCAACTGTATTGTTCATATTATTGATTTCACAGAGCATTCATAATTTTCTAATCAGAATAATCGAAATTGCTAATTTTTAAAACAAAGTAGTAACAATATCAGCTGACATAATTTTTTATACATTTTAAACAATTTTTCCTTATAAAAATTAAAAGAATGTAACAGTATCCTATTTCTGAATGGATTTTGTTTTGAGGAAAACAGACCTAAAATATATAATACTTACAATCCAGTACTTCCTTTTATACACTTAAATGTGCTGAGGGCTTTGATTTCCTAATCAAAGTGATTTTAAGAACTCATGTTTTCACATGTGATATCAATATATTTTATACAATAGATGCATATTAATAATGAGTAGATATATATCCCACAAAGGAAGCTTAGCAAAAAAACCAACAGTTTAGAAATTAAAAAAACATTTTATGGAACTTCTTTTTCCCCTTAAGCATGAACATTTTGCATCATTTGAACACTCCAGCATACGACACCATAAGCTACCATTTCTATCTAAGATAAAATTTCTCAAATTTCTTGGGTTTATAGTTTCAGGCCACACTTATTTGACCATCAAAAGTCCTCTATTATGTCATAAATGACCAATATTTTGTTCAGAAAGACACGGACTACAGTTAGATCAAGCCCTTCTATTTCTAAATTATTTTCCTAAGATACCCTTTATTGTGATCACCTCTTCCTAAACCCACAGCATTGGTGGGCAATTTATACAAACAGGTCATTCTGTCTGACAGGCCTCAGCCAGTACTTCAGTGAAAAGCTGAAAATGAAAGATAGGTAAAGATTCTCTTGTGCCCCTGCTGACCCTGTGCCTCAGGTATGGGGCCCTGACTGTAAGAGCAAGCAGTGCCAGATATCTGAGACCTGTAATTCATTCTCACCTTAAAGATTTTTTTACCTGCTAGGTATCCTTTCACCACAAAACTCAAACTCTGTTATTTGAGACATGTCCCAGAGAATAGAGAAAGAAAAATAATTAGTCAGTTCTGTACTGGGTGAAAAATACTGTTAGGCACTGCACATTGCATCCAGAAGCCTGAAGGCATAAATTGTTATTAAAGTCATCCTACTGTGGCAGGTATGAGGCAGCACGAGTATTTGAAAGGCGATGCAAGCCATCCTTTTCACTACCGAAAAAAGAGGGATATGCAGAGAGCAGGACAAGCAGTGTAGCTCTTTTTTATTCAGACAGTGCTGTGTGAATACTGTAGCTTCTACTTAGTAAGAAGGAAGTTGTCCTTCTACTTTATCCCACATGATTCCCTTTCAGTCAGAGTTATCTGGAGGCAGGGAGATGGCACCTCTTCTGAAAGTAAATAAGCATTGTCTCCCTGAAGGGCAGGATGGAACTTGCAAAGACTCTGTGGCAACAGTGCAGACAGAAAATCCTGTGGAAAAAAAGCAGAGTCTGCTTGCTGTAGATGGCAAGCACTAAGGTGAGCCTTGTAAGGACATGGAAGGAAGGAGATTTTGTTTAGGAACAACTGTATATAGTAACAAATTTATTCGGGTTAGAGAAGAAATTTGATTTCAAGGATTTTATTTAATCTATCGCAGTTATTGCTATGTTTTCATTATTGAAAAAGTAACTTTTTAAAAATTTGGTTATCTTGTGTGCTAAATAAAGTCTGTTCTTATAAAGAAAGCTCTTTTATGTTTTTTTGGTTTTTGGTTTGGTTTCGGTTGGGGTTTTTTTTTGCTGGGTTTTCTTTTTAGAAGTCAATTTAACAAAATGGGGACAATTCAGAATGCCATCAAAAGGAGACTTTTGGCCTCAGGAGGCTTGGTTCTTTTTACCAGGTTTAAATCACTTTATTCTCCTTTTTTTTTTTTTCTCTACTAATGTTGCCAGAGCTCATATAGAGTCGTTTACCTAAACTGCTAGTCAATCCACACCTCTAAATGTACAAGAAATGCCTGTGAGATGATCCAGGCTCTATGATCTGTTGTACACATTCAGAGTTCTCTATTAACTTCAGAAGTTCTCTAAAGTGCTAGCTTGAAGCTTGTCTTCTTAAAATGATCAATTTAGTTTTTCTTTCAGAAACAAAACTTTTTCAGTAAACAATATGGTGCTATACTGCTGATGATACATGATCATAATCCTTTGGAATACTGTGCAGTAAATATATCAGTTCTGCATTGCCAAACATGGCAGAATACCTTTTGCTATTCTGAAGTCACTACAACAATTACTTTATTCATTCTTCAAGCACTAAGATTTCACAGAGAAAGAAATAGGAGAAACAAAACCTAGAGAAGATGACAGGGAAACTTGATATTATTATATCTTGCAGTTAGTTTTCAAAAACTGAGAATAGGGAAAGTGGACTTTCTGCTGACATATCTCTCTCAGCATACATAAAAACTTGTACTGATAAAATCTTCTAATAAAACAAAAGTATAAAATGTACCACACTTCTTTTGCAGCTAAATAGTGTTACTTTATTTTGCATCAATATAATGTTTAAAAAAACCTTTAATGAAAATAAAAAAAAACAATCATGAAATTGAAGCTTAATATGTTGTGCATGTTTTTTAATGTGTGTGTTCCACAGAGTGGTTATTTTTCACAAACTTCTTATGAGTCAACAGGGAATAACAAACAGCCTTTTCCTAACAATGTCACTGAATGCAATGGATTTAATTATACTAAATTGATCATAATAACAGTTAATAGTGATTTAATACCACCAATTAGTTTGGTACAAGCTGTTGTTTTACAGCCTCTTTAAAATAAAAGCTAATTCAGCCATGCCACATCTTGGTTACAAATCACATTCTACGCATTCTCAGAACTCTACAATCAAAGGAGACACTAAGATATTACAATTTACAATCCTGAAAGAAATGAATCTGTGATATATAGCGATTGATTCTTGCTCAGATTATTTAACTAAATAAATACTAAAAATGCTTCTGTCATTGCTACTTTCTTTTGCTTTGAATCTCAAAGAGATCATTAGTGTCACTTCTAAGAATGAAAATTTTCTACCTCTGAAACAACTTATTGAAGGGACAGAAACATAAAAACAGTAAAGTAGGACTAATAAAAGGCAACATACCTAAAACTTTGTTCTATATTATTTTCTGAGGAACATCAAAAGATACTTATGGATATTAAAAGTGGGTTCAATATTCTATGGCTGCCTTCACCCCATGTCACAAGCAAAGAAATTAAAACAAGGAGAACATAGAGGGGGTGTAAAGACCAGAAATACTGTTGGCCTGTAAATAAAAATTTCCACCATTTAACTGTCCTCTTATTCAACACCGTCTTTCAGTTTCCCTTAAAATTAGTGTTGTAAGTCTAGATCCAACTCTGAACTTTCTGTGGTCTGAATGCTCTCATTTGAGCCAAGCTTTTCACTAAATGACACTTTATTTGCATCTACATCGAGCTTAAAGAAGTGCATATTGTTTTCTAAGTTTCATTTCTGTAAGTAGTATTTAAGGTTGGTACAATGCGAGCGGCAAGAAAATTGAAGCAGGAAACTTCAAAAACAGGAAAGGCCAGAGGCATAGATGTTCGGTTTTTTCTCTAGCTAAATCTATAGTAGTATATAAAACTAAAATCTGAAGGCTGTCCTCTGGACCTGAGGCTAACTGGCAGGTCACGTCTATAAAAATACTTATGGTAAAACAGCTTGGCAACATGCTTTTGGAATGATTCCTGAATTACATTAGCCAGCAAACTTTTTGAGTTTCAGAATTGGAGGTGATACCTAACCTCAGTGGCAACTGCAACAGGAACAGTGATGACTTTGTAAAAATATGGATAGTTACATGTCAGGATTTGAACTCACATTATTTAGTGTAGTCGTGTAAGTGTTACCACTGTGGAAGGAAAAGGGGGAACTGTATTTATTCCTTAGAATGTGAAACAAAGGTTATTTCCTCCCCACCTTGTATTAATAGAGAAATTTACATTGTTAGCTTCATTGTTCTTGTTTGTTTAGTTAAATTACCAAGAAATCAGCTTCAGGCCAGTAAACATAATTCTGCTGTCAGAGGGAATGAGAAAAAAACATTATTGGCTCATTAGTTCGTCAGCAACATGAAAGTGTGTGTTGCCTGGTGTCTCAGAAGGGCAGAGTCAGCACCAAAGATATGAGCAGTCTAAGATGATGCATCTCACTGCAGAGTGAAAATTTAATGACTGTGAGTGTAACTGGTATATGTTCTGTCTAAATAAATCTATTACAGGTAATAAGAAATTCTGTCTTTTCTGTCAATTTTACTAGTATGGGATTGAAGGTGTTTTCTTCGCTGAAGAAAGGTGTCTCAGGATTGTAGAATCATAGGATAATTCAGTGCAGAAGGGACTTCAAGAGGTCTCTAGCCCAATCTCATGTTCAAAGCAGGGACAGCCAAGAGGTCAGACTAGGCTGTTCAGGGCTTTATTCAGTCAGGTTTTGACAAGGTCCAAGGGTGAAAACTGCACAGCCTTACTGAGTAGAGAGATCCAGATGTTCCATTCCTAAACTTGCCACAAACACCCCTTCAAAGCCTTAAAGATTTCAAAACGAGTGCTGAGTCAAAATCAATGACAACTTTTAAATGTGAATATCTTAGTTCAAGGGAGAACTAAGATATCTATGTAGGCCAAGAAATAATCCCTCTCCTTAAAATTTAGAAAACAGAACTAATATAAATAACTAAACAACAACAGTTTGTAATAAAACCCCTCCACCCCCAAATGACAAGGCAAACAGTCAAAAAGGTCTTTTTGGCTACCCCCCGAAAAGGGGAAATGCGATTATATCTACGGACAGCAGGTGGAGCTCTGGCACCTCCGCCGCTGGCCGCTCGCGCTCGCTCTCTCTCTCAGGGGTTGCAATTATATTTTCGGACAGCAGGTGGCGATGTCGCACCTGGCCGGCTGACCTCTCTCTCTCAGGGGAATGGCAGCAGTACCGTTGCCAAGTCAGCTGTGGGGCCGGTG
Organism: Campylorhamphus procurvoides; assembly: GCA_013396655.1. Taxonomy (NCBI): domain Eukaryota; kingdom Metazoa; phylum Chordata; class Aves; order Passeriformes; family Dendrocolaptidae; genus Campylorhamphus; species Campylorhamphus procurvoides. The sequence goes on along the minus strand of WBMV01003662.1, from coordinate 332,201 downwards.
GTAAGAGTAGCAGAAACCCAGCGATCTGCAGTGTAGAAAACAGGCGTGTTTCTCTTCTTCACAGCAGTCTCCATGGTATTCTAGGGTGATCAGCAGAGCCAGAGGGCAAAAACACATAATCCTGAGCCCGCAGCAACGTCAGACCTGGTGTGTCCCGTCCTCCCTCCTCTGCACTGAGCCGCTGAACTTGCGCTGACTTGCGCAGAAAAACCAGAAACACCAATCCCTTCCCACAACTGAGCCAGTTTTTCCCCTCCCAGACTAGGGAGAGGATCAGAACAAAAGGCTGTGCCTAAGGCAGATAACATCAGGATATGCACACCCTTTGTGTCTTTTGTTAAACATCTTTACCGACACTAAGGTGTTGGCTCCAAGCTTTTTGGAAGGAATTCCAAACTGAGGTCTGAAAGTCTAACAGTGAATTAAGAAAATGTAACTCTTAATTTTCAGTGACCCTAGGTTCATTATTTTGTTGCAATTTTACAAAACTAAACATTCTACTGCAAAGAGCAGTCTGAGTATGAAACCAGAAAATGTAAACTTCTAGATACGTAGTGAAAAACAGAAGAAAACATGTTGTCTTCTTTTTAAGCTAAGAAATCTGTAAAATTAAATATAATGAAAGAGAAATATGTTCTCAGCTTTAAGAAACAATTGTCTTCAAAAAAATTGAGGGACTTAGGGTTCTTTTTGTTTGTTTTTTGTTTTTTAGAATATATGCTTATAATACTTCTTTACTTCTGGGGGTTCAAAATTCATATTTGATATAGTTGTTTCCAAATATTTTCTTGATTTTATTTAATAGACTAAATACTAATATTACATCCCAAATAGTTCAGTGGTGTTTAGTTAATTGTTTATTGCTGTTTAGCATGGTCACATTGAAGGTGACATTTCTAGACGAAAAATAAAAGTTTCAGTCTTGTTTCTAGAACAGATTCCCCTTTTCTATCAGAAAAACCAGATTCAAGAATTTTTATTCCCAGAAAGGCTGCACAGCATGACTGACACTTAATACCTTATCTGAACATCCCCATTTCCCTCCTTCTTTTCCCCCATTTGTTTTGTTACCTTTTTACCATTTTAAGATAATCCCAAAAATGTCATTTAATCATCACTGAAAAATGTCAGAAAGTAAGGACATTATGTAAAAGGATTTGGATTTCATACAGACATTTTCATGTTTAGGCACTGTTATCCAGCAGTTATCAAATTATTGTCTGACCTTTCCATCCTTCTAACCTGGAAACATTGGGCAATGGATTTGGTACTGTTTAGACAGAATTCATCTTCAGATTATAATTAATAGGCCAGTATTTAATCATTATATTTATGTGATTACAAATGAAGAAACTGTGAATTATTACTGCTGCCTTGGACTGAGGCACAATTACTGGTAGTTTAGCCAGCAAAGGTGCTTGAGAATTGCTGTATGCATTTCCACATTTATAATTATGCAAAAAGCTCTGTCGTCTTACTTGACCTTTAAAGCACCCAATGTGCTGATTGTAGAAAAAGTATTCTAAAAGCCTGATGGAAATTTCATAGAGTGCATATATGACCCAGTGATTGTATCATCAGCAAATGCTAAACAAAAATGGTTCAAAGTTGTTATTCTAATTTGGCCAGACTCTGCTAGATTCAATCAAATACAAACAAGGATGCATGGCTGACATTCTAACAAGCTTAGGGCTAAGGCAGATCATGCTTTGAATTTCATTAACTCATGTTCTGACATTAAATAATGGGAATTAATTTCAATTTTTTTGTTTTTTATTTTATGTGTGTACACAAAACTGCTTCTGCATATCAGCCGTATAGGCTATTAAGGACAAACTAACAAATCTGTCCAAAGTTAATGCAAAAAGAACTACATTTGTAAATAGTGTGTTTGTGTGATAGAAATACATACATGATCGTGTAATTATTTACAGCATTAGCTTCTCAAAATACGTAGAAGAAATAGTAATTAAAAAAAAGTAGAAAATAAGTTGTTTGAGTAGGTTTAGTTCCTTTAGGATATCTGTCTATTAGTTAAAAAAAAAGAAATATATGCCTGTGGGTTCCGCTCCTGACCCTCTTCCACTCCATCTTACAACTTATATCACGCTGAAAAGAGTGATATTTAAAATACTTGAGAAATATTGTTATCTGTTACTTATTCCTAATTATATTATCATTTTGTCAGGAAAAAAAGAAATATTAGATATTTACAAAACCATAATTTTTTCTTTGGAACTCTCACCACAGCTTTCTTCTGTAGAATGAAGGTACCCAAGATGCTGCACTCACACCTTAGGAAACATTGCTTCATCATTGCAAACAGAGCTACATAGAAGGCATGTGTCAGTTACACACATTATCATCAAACTTCCTTTGTAAGCCAGTAATGAAAATGGTGTCCTGCAGAACCTTTTGTGTCTGCCGCAGCCAATGTATAATATTTACAAAACATGGTAGGAAAACTTTGCTTTCCTTGATTGCAGTTCCAGATATATTTAGCTATTTTTTTTCATTCATGTTAGCTATTTATTAGCAAGTTCAAAAAAACTTGAGAGGAGAAAAAAATCCCCTAAACTGATCCAATAAGAAATTCACTTTTATTCCACAGAATCAACATTCCAATTTTTTTCTCTAATTCATTGTTTATTTTATCAACAAACCGAATTTTTTTTTCTTCTTCTTCTGAATTTATTTATTGTATGATGAAAGGACCATTTTTCTTACAAAAACATTTACAGGCCTTTCCGATAAAAGGATAGCCCTTTGTTTGTGTAATTTCCTGAAAGTATGTCAAAACTGAATTATAGGGGAAACAAAGACCTGTTTGCAAATATTACTAGTGTTAACTCTCCATCCTGTCAGTTAAAAAGCTATAGAAGACCTTATCAAATAGTATGTGAGAAATCCCTTGTATGTCATCATCTGACAGAAAACAGTGAAGAAAACTTTCCATGCTCTTTTTGTAACTAAGAAGTTTTAGAAAGTAATTTTGTATTGTCTAAGCTAAACTGAATTTTTACTTTACATATAACATCCTACTTACATTAAAAACTGTTGCTTTAATAGAGCTGTAGTTTTGGGGGATGCTGGGCATTGCTTTGGATTTTGGGAGTTTTTTGGTTGGTTTGGGTTTTTTTGTTTTGGGGGGGATTTATACCTTATTTTCACTTAAATTTTTTATGGTATGTATTTTACAAAGACGCTGGAGCATTTTTAAACATAATGCTGACTGAACTGTGATTTGTTTCATGTACAGAGAAAAGGATAGGCTGAAAGAAGTTCCTACATGAGAGACTTGCTTAGTTCTATTTCTTCACTGTGCTTTCTTACATGAAGACAAAGTGCTAGCTGCCAGTTGGTTATTGGAATGTAAATAACCTTTGTATCATTAAAAATTGAGAGAAACCAAAGTGTTTGCTTAGTACCTTCTATATTGTTGAAAATTTATGCATGCTGTTAAAAGCAACACTTTTAAGAGGGTATGTGGATGGGGGAGGGAAATGGGAATATATTTATTAATTTCAGGGCCTAATATTGCCATCTTCAGCTTTAGGAATAATGTTTTTGATTATAAGTATTACAGATTATAGTACCCTTGCACTCTTTAAATGCTGTTTGTTTTAAATTGCTGTTGTGGACTACACCTTTATTTTCTTTTTTTTTTTTCTTTTTTTGTGATGAGAAAGAGGATTATTTAAAATATTTGAGGTCAATACATGGTGTTTTTTTCAAATTTAAAAGCCTTCTTGTGATAGTTTTTTATTATTATGTGTTTTGGCTTTTTTAGCAATTACACTGCTCAGATTTATAATATTGCTTCATTGTAATGAAAGTTCAAACCCCAAAGACATGCCAACTTACAGCTTGTTAAACAGCTTCTTTTATGTTTATAGTCTATAATATAAACCAGCTATGTACCTGATTTTCTTTCCTTGTTAGTTTAGTAACAGCCTAATTAGTTTGTCAGATAGACAGTAATGTAAACGATATATGGTGGTAAAATGTGCCTATTTCTAAATTTATGCAGGCAAAGCGTGGTACCTTGTGAAGCAGAAATGTCAATCCTCAAGTTATCTTCAAATACAAGCATAACTAGAAATTTCTGGTCTAGTTCATATTGGCTTGAAACAGGATCCATATTTGTTGGTGGTTTGCCTCATCATTATGCAACAAAACAGGTATTATTATTACTGTTTATTCTTATTTAAGATTTTTGTTATTTTAGGAGTGGCATGTTGAATAGGATTTAACAGATTAAAACAGGATATATGAAATTTAAACAATGCAAAACCTTTTTAGGAATTACATCTCAGGGATAAGTATGGTCCCTTGCAGGTATCATGAGGGTCTTTGGTGAGTGAACAGAAACACCATTCTAGACTAAAGTTATGACCTGAAATCCTGTTTGCCTTGAGTAGGCAGAATTAAGGAGCAAATATGATCAAATTTAGAGGAGGTACCTGTTGCCTCAGGTACTAGTTCTATAAAGATGTAAAAAGTATGACTGCACTGGGTTTCAAAATAAGAAGGACTCTGTTTGCATCATGTGCTTGCAGGGGTGTATTAAAATGCACCAAACAAATGAAAGTTAAACTGTGAAACTGCAATAATGAATGAGATATGGCACAGGAGCTTGAATGTGTGGTCATCTGTATGCAGCTAAGGCAAATACATATGCAGGGGTAAGAAGGAATGTGCAATGGGGCTAGTACAGATCTAGGGAAAGAGAATATCCACAGCGTCATGCAAAGAATTGGAGACACCTGGCTCATTACTGAAGCATTCTTATGGAGGATTTTGAGATAGTCACAATAACAGATGCACATCACTGAAGTGATTTCCAATATAATTTTTTTTTTCAACACTCAAACTCTTCACACTTACACAGATCAGAGACCCAGGCCCTGTAATTCCTTTGAGACTGGGACTATACACCCAGGGCACATGCAGTTCCCTTCCTAGCAGCATGGCCCCCGTGCAATACAGTTCTCAGCTGGCCCAGCCTTCTATATCCTGTCAGGTGCCTGAGTATGGAGTGCTCTTCTACATCCAAGGGGCTATTGTCATAACTATGTATCAATCTTCAAATGTAAATTGTTGACATAAGGAGCAGATCAATCTCTGACTTTTCCTTATCTAAAGCCAACCTGTGTTGCTGCTTGGCCTCTTTAACGTTCAGGTCTCAAACAGGTTTCCAGAATATAAAGCTGTTCACCACTACATAACAAAGACTATCTGAGAGTGTTTGTATGTTTTTCACACATAATGAAATAAACTAAATTTTTAGCGCTGAGTTGGTGCACTTGGGGTCTCATTTATCTAGACTCTGGTGTTAGGTAGGTGTCACCCCACAACTGTAGCAAATTTAATCAGTGGGGTTTTGTTTTCTCAGTGCACAGCAAAATTTTATAGTCAGAGCTGGACATAGGTAGTACAGTTTTCATTTTTTAAGCCATACTTTTGGGTAGGTTTCACCCTGTGACAATTGATTTAACCTTTTTATTTCTGTTCCATTCTTCAGTAAGTGAAGGTTATTCTATCATGAGGCAAATAGAGTAATTTCAAGTACTGACATGCTTTTGATGGTGCTACTGTAATGCAGCATTTCTAGATTGCTTCCACCTTATAATAAATTGCACAATGACCAATGAAGTGACAAGACTGTTGAAATCCAGCTTAGAAGTTCTTGTGAGTGGGTGTTTTTATAGCTGTAAAATACTTAGCCAAAAGTATACTTCTAAATACCACATGCTGGCATTAAAAGAACACATCAACTAATATTCCTAGTTATACAACTTTTCTCTTAATTCAAATGAGCATAGGCAAACTATCCATTCATCTGGAATACTATATCCTGAGTTGCATGTAAAATTTTATTTACTACAGAAATCTATCTTCAAGAAATGTTCTATACTAGTAAGATACAAGAAAATAATGTTTTCAAGGTTTAAATGACCTGTCTTCTAGAAGCTAAGGGAAATGTTTTTGGGGATACCACAAAGAATTTTTAATGAAAGCTTATGAAAGTTCAATCCATGTAAAAGTTCGATTTCATGTACTTAGGAGTAGGTAAAGAAACAATTTGTTTAAAGGTTGTAATAATAGTGTGTGTACAAGATTTAATTTTGACATGGTTAATAGCTCTTCACTAGCTAAATGCAAAATATAATCCAGAGAAATGAATTTACCTTAGGGAAGTTCAAATAGCAATAATACACAATGGCTTACGGGTTATTTACTGCTAAAAATTTTGCCAGTATGTGTTGGATTGTCATATCAACATGGGCTTTCTTTCTTTAAGGATGTTGTAGTTCAATAGATTATCCTACTCTTAATGTGGGTTAGTAGGAGAGATGATGTGGCCCATGTTTGTTATCTGAATTAGGTAATAGATGTGGGTCATGTGCAACTGCTCTGTCTGGTGGTACTTAACCTTTATTATATAGAGAAAGGAAGGGATACATTCCTATAACTTCCCCAAAAGGCAAAAATGCATCCTCTACTCTCAATTGCCTCTCTAGTTTTTCACTGAGCTTTTTCTGTAGGTCATCACTTTCTGTTTGAGATGACCACCTTTTTTTTCCACTTTATTTTCTTTCCTTATTTGTGATTTTTGTGCACATTTTGATCTTAGAGTCTCATTTTGCTTATTTTTTAATGGTTTTATAGCTTTTGGCAAGTTTAATTTTCCTTGGCTTCCCTATCAAAATCTCTAGGTTCTAAGCCGCATAAGGTCTATAAAGGCTGCACTTTTCCCTTTATGTCAGGGAATAGAGAACTCACTGTCCAAATACTCTTTAAGTGAGCTTTCCAATCCCAGCAGTAGGAAACCACTCCAGAAAGTTTCTGTCTTGTCAGTTTAGACCCAGACAGTCAGGCTTCTACTGCAAAACCTTCATCATCCCTGAAACAGGAAAAAGTCTGTTTCTGACCTTCATCCAGCAGTTTTCTTCAAGGGAGATTTCTGCTCCAGCTGAGACTCAGCTTTTTCTGACTTGTGCTCTGATTGCTCTTGAAGTCAAGTTTGATAACGACCCTTGTGATACCCATAGTATCTGTCTAATAATACATTGTCTTGTTTTAGATGAGCCCCTTCTCTCACTGGAGAAGTTCACTCCATTGTTGGCTTTTCTGCTTTCCAGTGATGTGGAAATTGCAGAAAAGGCTGACTTCAGACCCTAACTCCTTCAGTTTCTGACTAACAGGAACTTCTAGCTGTCAGTAACAAAAACTATTGATGCAGGAGTTCCATATTACTGGAACAGATTCATGTTACACTATTAATTTCCAGTCTAGATTCCTTTTCCCTTCATTTTGAGTGAAGTATGATATGATCTGTGAAGCCCTCAGGGTAAAATATTGTGTCCTCTGAGGATTTCCTATACTGCATTTTCTTAATCAACTTCCAGGTTTATGTGCATTTTTTCCACATATTTATTTGATGTCTGTATGTTTATCATTCACTATTCCTTAGAGTCAGAGTGCCCTCAAAAGTAAGGCAAGGTGCAAGAATTCTACTGATTTCCCTAGTTGCTGCCACAACTTGGAAAGCACTTTAGGAGAGCAGAGCCTTACCCTCAAGGCAGTGATGTATTTAAAAGAGTATCTGTGACATCTGGCGAAGCCATGCCATAAAACCCCAGTAGATTTCCTCACTATTCAGAAGCTCCCAGACCTCACAAGTCTCAGTGCCTAGTGGCTGTGGCTTGTGAGGTGAAACAGTAGAGCAAGATAAAGTTGCAAACTACTTAAGTGACCCAGACGTAAAGTATTATGGATCCAGGTAGGTTGCTTACAAGCATACACTGCTGGCTGGTGCTCTCCATTAGGCCACTCTCCATTATCTCTGAAAGCCTAGAGCAATCAGAGGAGGTCCTTGATGACAGGAAAAAGACAAATGCTATGGTATATTCACCTTCAAAAAGCCAAGGAAAAAAGCTGGTTGGGTCAACAGCACAACTCTTTCCTGAGATAAATGTAGAAACAAATGGAGAACAAGCAGGACCATGGGAACAACCAGCATAGACTTACCAAAGGAAACTCTGCCTGACCAGTATGCTTGCTTTCCTTGTTGAACTGACTGGCTCTGTGGACAAACAGAAGTCAGTAGACTATCCTTACTTTGTTTCCCAGACTCAGTTTCACTCACAACTTCTCTATCTCCTCCCTCTGAGCATCACAGGGGAATAGGGAATGTGGGTTGTAATCAGCCCATAACAGATCATCTCTGCCACTCCTTCCTCCTACACATCTACAGTTCTCTCAACTTAGATACCCACAGGCCAAGGATAGAAAAAAATTTGCCTCAGTATGAATTCTGAAGATGTGGGTATAAAACAAGGTAACAGAAACATGTACTGAAACACCTTAAAAATTCATCCAAATTCAAGCATTGAAATCTGTTTCATATGCAGCAAGAAATTTTTTTATGATGTTGTAAACAGTCCTTTGCAAAGTCTGGTGGATTCATTTGACAGTGCAGGAAGGCAGAGCTGAACATTGAGGAGGAAAGCAAAACTATAAATAGTTGGCTGGCAGACATCTTGTCCTGCTGTCTCTACCCAGTGAAAAAAACTCCGCTTCAGTTCTGTGCCAGATTTGTCTATTACTTATTTTTAAATCATATCCTTTTTTTTTTTAATAAAGAATATGATGGGCATACTTCAGACTCGTCACATCTAAGAAACACGTAAATATCAAAATCAGTTAAACAGTTAAATACCATCATCTTTTTAAAACATTGGGCTTATAATCGCTGGTATTTAAGACTTAAAAATCAACAACAGAGGAATAGAAGCAATATTACACACAGAAAAAAGACTTTCCATCAGAAGTTTAAAAAAAGTAAAAAATATATAATTTCTGAAAGCTCAAGACATGTTGCAGAATAATTAATTTAATACTAACTTTAGTATCATTAATTGTTTGCAATAGCTTTTTCCTCTGTAGAGAAGATTGGTACACTCAAAGGGAAATTAAAGATTGTTTTCAAATACCTACAGCAGCAGTTGATTGCAGTAATACTGTTATTTTCTGCTGCTATAATTGCTCCAGTAATTTATATTTCTAGACTTAATATTATTTTAGTATTGAAATGTCATTATATCTTCATATTCCTTTACAACACAAGCAGTTCTCTATAATTAAACTTAGCAAGTATTAAAACAGGGAAGTTTCAGAAGGAAAGGAAGTCTCTGTACCAGGACAGCAATCTTCTAAATAAAGATAAAAGATTAAGTGGAATGTATTCAAATATGCATGTGGGCATCAGTATGTTTCCAGTGGGGAAATGGCAACAGATAATTGAGTGATATTCTCAGGATCACAGTGTGTTAATGTTGAAACTAAGGTGAGATGGAAGTCGTTATGTATCTAAAGACTCCCCATTAGAGTACAAGCCCATGGTAGTTTAGAGGGCACATATTTTAAATACATATGTATAAAATACACTGTGCAAGAAAACATATAGTTTTCCTCTGAAACAGAGATAATGTGATATCACAATCATATGAAGTGTTCGGTCTCAGGATTTACTTAGGTATATCCACATGCAGATAAAAATATTTTAAACACTTTAATAACATACTTCTAAAACATATAAAATTGCATTCTTTCTGTTGTAATAACTCAAGGACATGTAAACAGGAGTTAAAAAATACAGAATCACATCCTTAATTTGACATGATCTGAAAGCAGTTTGCTGTATGTTACATCTGCTATGCTTCCATAGACTAAAACAACAGTAATCCTTCTGTAACTGTCTAGTTAGACACAGTTTGTGATCCATTTCCCTTGCCAGTGTGTTGCAAAACAGTGGGAGAATTTAGTACGATCTGTGCACAGTGTTTTAGATTCAATTATCTGGCATTCACCTTATCTGATAAAACTGGGGCACTGACAGCAACTTTCTCATAATAATTTATAATAATATTATATGCACATGATGCTTTAAGATCCTACCACAGTAGTCACCAGAAGGGACTAAATTGCAGTGGTCCTGACCCAGTAAATGCTCTCTCGGCTGCAATGTTCAGCCTGAGATTTCTGGAGAAGCCAACAAAGGAAAGGACATCCAATCTGTCATAGGACTACAAGGCATACTAGACTGTTACATGGCTGCAACTGTTTGCTATAGTGCTATAAGCAAGAGTGAGTATTTTGAAACCGTAGAGGAGCCAGCCCTTGAACCTCTGCAAATTTCCTGTTGGTCCACAGCACATCTGAATTTTCCATACTTAATTATTAAGAATTACATGTTTTGTAAAGCCATTTTATTTTGGCAGAATTTTGACATATTCATGGCCAGTCAAATTGTCACATCTGTTCATAGGGTTTGATAAGTTTAAAAAGAAACCCACCTGCTTCAGTTTTCATATTTTTTTTTTTATCAATGTATACAATAGATCGGTTATACTGTTTTTTTAATTAGATCATAAATCTGCTTAGGAATTGTTTAAAGGATATTTCCTATTTTATATAATTTCAAGCATCATCTGCTACATGAGTTTACGCTGTAGCTCGCAATAGACAAAGCAAAAGCCCGTTGCCAGGCAATAGTCTTCGCTCTAGGTATAGAATGTAGTATATAGGTATTTAGCTTGTAGTAGCTGTGCACTTGAGTTTGAGGGTCTGCTGTGATACAGAAAATGAAAATGAACAGTGTTGATTCCTTTATCCAGCATCTCATGGTGGTTTCAGTGCAACATTACTGAGTTTTTCCTGTTTCTAACAATTCCAGAATCTGTATTTTTCAAACAAATGGAATGTAATCATTTGTCCTTGTAGTTATGCTGCTCCCTTTTAATTTCACTTTCCTTACAAATGTTATACATCTTCTAAGTCCTCTCTATTGTCAGGTTTGTGAATACAATATTCAGAAAGAGTTTTTCAGAATGTTTGTTGATTTGAAATGCATTGTATTGAAGAGCATCAGACTTCTTCAAGGATCTTGTCATGGCAGCTTCAGATCCTGACAAGCAATAATATAGAGTACCTATCACTGGAGGTTCCCTTTCACACAAAGGTTGGAGTAGATAATCTTTTGAGGTTCCTTCCAACCCATGATGTTCTATGATTCTGTAGTTTGAGTTAATTTAAAAGTAGTAGATTCAATTTACCTGATATTACTCTTTTAACACTCTACCCATATTTTGGCCTGAAAAATGTAGACTAGTAGTCTTCTTTATTCTGCTACTTTGTTAGTCAATCTCTCTTTTCTTTTTCTTTTTTTCTTTTTTTCTTTTTTTCTCTTTTCTTTTTCTTCAAAGGAATCCTTGATTTTTTTTCTACTTGAGTGTACACAGTTACTGAACGCCAAGGAACCGTTCTGTAACCTGCAAGCATTTTAGCCATTAGTCTTTCTATTTATTTTTATCCTTACTTTGTCCTGTTGCAGTTAAATTTTCTGGTGGATTTCTAAGTGTCATTTGTTCCCAGGAGAACACTGAAGTTGATTACATTATAGTCAGTGCTTTTTAATGTTTTGGGGTTTTTTTAATGATTACATATTGAAACAAGCCTAGCTTAGTGCAAAGCCAAGAGTTATATCTCTTGTCATTTCTCTAATGGTTCCAAGAAAGCATTATTTAGAGCATCTAAAAATGTAGCCCCTTCAACATATTTTGTCATGATTTCCTACTAGACTTTTTGGAAGTAATTAAACTCTTTTATTACTGTGTTTTCTGCCTTACCTCTTCTAGCCTGCTTTAGTATTTAACAAGTCCTCTCTTTGCCTTGGTGATTTATAATACAGCTTTAATATAATATTTTTCTTCCTCCATGAAATTTCAGTGTAAAATTATTTGTGTCATTTTGCACATATTTATTTGGCTACTTTTGTTCTATTGCCTTTTTCTGGTGCAGCCTATGCCTTACATGGTTTTTACTCTTGCATTACAATATCTCAGTGTTTATTTTTCTACTATCAGGATGCTTTTCATATTCTTACTGTTCAACTGCTTCTTTTTGGATTTAGAATTCAGATATTTTTTCCATAAGCAACTACGTGTCTTTTGAAAATAAACAACTGTTTAGTGGTTTGAGAGTTGCGTTCACACAAATGTTCATATTGTAATTTTTGCAACATATTTAGTTCTGTAATGTATATTTTGAATGTGATTTTTATTATTTCTTAATGGATTTTTCCAGTAAGGAGAAGAAAGTAATAGAATTAGATTGGCAAGTCAGTGTCCCAGTTACAACGGCCAGGACCAGCTGTGTGAGTGTAACCAAAACTGTGTATTCTACATTTTCTATGTCATTTCTGATGAACTGTAAGTCATGGATCATTTGCAGCAGCTGCCCAGGGCACACTTGCCCCTCAGGCTATCAGCTGGGTGTTAAGGAACCCTATGAGATAGGGAAGTGTTCCCGTCTTCATACCAATATCTCAGCTGTGATAACTCCCCTCCAGAGAGTCATTAGCATCCAGCCTGAGGGGTCATGTCTGCAAATAGACCATCAAAGATTCCAAAAATATCCCATGACTCACATGGGAGTTAAATCATCCATTGTGAAACTCCTCGCCTTGGGGGAGGTACTGGGCATTCCCACCTGAACCTGAGTGTATATAATCTCAGAGTTTTGGGGTTCTGTTACCACTCATCAGATCCAGAGATGATCTGATCAGGACCTCAAAAGGACTGCAGCTGTCACTCTTGACCAGACTGTGACCATCATCCTCACCAACAGGTTTTCCTTTCCTTTTACTTTGCACTCAGGTGGACCACGTGGTGCGCAGCAGAGGGGCTAATGAACACCATTCTGTTTGTGCCCCAGGGTGCTGGGTTATACATCTGAGTTTTGTGGGTTAAAACTAATTTTTTCTCAGTATCATTGTATTTATTGTAATCTTTTTATTTGTAACTCTGACTTGTAATCTTTAATTGAGTTGGGTTCATTTCTCCTGCTGGTTTACCTTGAAACAAGCACAGTCAGTTTTAAACTAATTGCAATATTCTGTAAATATGTCTACTACATAATTGTAATGTACTGCCTTGCCTAATCCCGTTGATTGAAATATATATGAGACTTAAGATATTTTGCTGAAAGCATACAGTGCTGCCCTGTAACATTCTTTGCTACTCATGTGCCAGTAACCCTTACCAGCTAAGGATGTGTTCTTGTTAGGTCTTCAAGGCTAAGCAATAGAGAAGGGGTACCATCAAGGAAAAGCTTGGGCTTTTTTTTTTTCCCTAATTAGATTAATCCATATGTTTACAGTCATATTATTGACTTGTTAATTTCTTTTTCTTACATGAGTATGTCCATGTGTGTGTCTTGGATAATTCATTATTGAATTACCTACTTGACACACGTTTGAATTGTTGTTGAAGATCAATATTAATGCTGTATGATGCTTAAAGTTAAAACAAACAAGAAAAGCTCATACAGACGACCAAAGGCTTGAATTCTGCTGTGTATAGTAAAATATAAACCTAGATTATTAATCAAAATGTATTAATCAAAATGTTTTTTTTCCTAACAAGATATTCAGAGAAGTTTTTTTTTACATTTCTAATATCAGACTTATTTATTGTGAAAATGTATATTTCTCCAGTTGTATTCTGTGATAATTTTGCTGTTTCTATTTTAAATTTCATTAGAGTTTGTTTTGAGAAATTAGAATTGCATGTGCCTATATGTACATATGCATGTATTTAGTATTATACTACATAAATATTAATATTAGTAATTCAAATACTGATGTTATATCAAATATTGATACTAATTAATAGAATGTTTATGAAACTTTTTTAAAAAGTCTACTAAAAACAATAACAAAATAATCTCAAACCAGAAATCAAGAAATATCCTTCCCTGTACATAGTCCAAAAAGTATTGCTGGTAAGAAATCAAGACTTTTTTTTCTCACTGATTATCTTCTGCATTAAATTAAAGGGGACACAAAAGGTCACATAAAGTGATAAATTTTGACAAGGCTGTGCTTCACAGAAGTGCAAAAATTTCATTATTATCAACAACCTTAATAAAAAAAATAAAAAAGCATTTGTATTCCATATATATAATGTCTGCAGTCCACAGTATAAACTGATTACTATAAGTAAGATTAAAAATGCAATTCGCTCTCATTAGATAATGCTAAAATGCCAAGATCATTATACTTATTATAGAGCTACAGATCACCCAGATAGGTGATATTACAGCTACACTATGTTCTCGCACAAAAAAGGACAGTGAATTTTAAGAAGTTCATGGCCCTGGGCCATCTGTGTAACAGGCCTTGGCTAGGAATTGTCACACTGCATCAGAACATTAAAATCAATGGGTTTGCACTCAAACTCTGAGCAGAATGAGGATGCTTAGCCAAATAGATTATTTTTGTTTCTCATTTATGTGAGAGTCTTGATAAACATGGCTTTTACTGTGTCTAGAAATTCTTTTATGCAATTAGAAATAATTGGAGCTCTCTGTGCACAGAGCAATCAAACTCCTGAAGATGCTGAATCTGAAATTTGAGATTTTTGAGTGTTGTGAGAAAAGAAGGAGGAAAACTTTGCAAAATCTCCTGCTGAGCTTGAATGATGATGGTTGCCAGTGCCTCACTGAAATCCCCTTGTAATCTGACTTTATGGAAGCATTTTTTGAAAAACATTTTAATTGTTTTATAACTATAGTTCTTGAACTCAGATTTGTGTGTTCTAAATTCATGAAGCTAACCAGATAGCATCCTCATCAAATTAAAGGAGTGATACAAAGGCATCACTGAAAATTTCTCAGTCTTGTTCTCCTGAGATCATTAAAAAAAACCCAAACAACAAAACACACTGGGGAGAGGGATGTGAACAAACTCTGTATTGGGAGAATTTAATAAGAGATTTGAGTTCAGATTTCTGTTTAGTATGGAAGAAACATTTTCTTTTCTTTTTGATTAATATTTCCTATAGAAGGAAATAATGGTTTTCGAACTAAAACATAAATGAAAAGGAAAATGATATATCATTCAATTTCTAAAGGCAATTGGTGGGCACACTCAGATGAATACATATACCACTGTAAAAATTAAAAATGTGTATCTATTTGAAAGAAAGTGTATGTCATGTATTCCTGTGTGACATCCAAAGTTTTTTCTATTGCCTCTAGGAAATCTGTTCAAGCTCTTTCTCTCCTCTTGGTCAACATGTAAAATACAAGAGTATCTGCACCCATTTCACACTACACTGAGATGAAGTGCTTTCCTACTCTATATTTCTTGCTTGGAAGTGATCTTGTCTGTTGGAGTTTAGAAACTCAGCTTTGTCTCCGTTCCAGCTTTGTGCCAGCTGTGGGGTTTTATTCCATTTTGTGACACACATTATACTTTTTTGTATTGACAGCAGTGATTCAAGTCATCTGATAAGACAGGTACATTGTGGGCGTTCACTTGTTCATCCATTAGGGAAATAGTGGGTCCAGTGAGGAATGAGGTAGTGGAACTTGTTACAAACAGCATAGAGAAGACCAAGGTATTTGATGACTTCTTCAGTTTTGTCTCTCCCACAAAATTAGACTTCAGGAAACCCACGATCCATCAGGATCATTAAGTCCAACTCCTGGTCCTGCACAGGACACTCCAGGAATCACACCATGTTCTTGAGAGCATTGTCCAAATACTTATTGGAATCAGACAGGCTTGGTGCTGTGACCACTTCCTTGGGGAGCCTGTTCCAGTTCTCAGCCACCCTCTGGGTGAAAAACCTTTTCCTGATACCCAGCCTAAACCTTTCCTGACTCAGCTTCATGTGATTTCTTCAAGTTCTGTCACCGGTCATGAAGTGAAAAGATCCATACCTGCTCCTCTGCTTTTCCTTGTGAGGATACTGAAGACCACAATAAATCTCATCAAAGTTATGTCATTCTGTATTGGGGGTGCATCCTATGTTGAGGTGCTCCTCAAGGTCACCCTCTACAGTCATTTAATCAGCCTCAAAGGTGGAAGTCTTTTTTCATCATGAATTGTCTGCATTATTCCTATCAGCTTGTTCCTGCATGTCAGCAGCCTTACATATATGTTAAAAGACTTGACACTTTTATTCCTTTCTACCTTTTACTGCAGGCAACAATATCACCTACCACCTGAAGGTCCTCTTATATTCAGTGCTTGTCCTAAGATACAAATGGTCATTTGATTTAATTCACCATCTTGCTACCTTCTAAGCCTCTCTCAATTTTGCAGAATGGGGTAAGTTAGCATTTCCTAAATGCCAGTTGCCCATTCAGTCACTCCTTCACTCTCCCTCCTCAGCTTCACAGTGGGAGAAAACACGATTAGTAAACTCGTGGGTTGAGCTAAAGACAGGTAAATTGCTAGCCAAAACAGACTTGACTTGAGTGAAATTAATTCAATTTATTGCCATTTAAAATAGATTTGGGTAGTGAAAAGCAAAGGCAAAATAAAGCAGTACCTTTCCCATGCACACATGCCTCTTCTTCCCAAGCACAGACTCATTTCCAGCTCCTTCAAACGCAATCACAAGTGATGTCAGGGGAAAGGAGGACTGTGGTCAGTCTATAAAACTCCTTTCTACTGCCCATTCCTCCTTATGTTTTTTCACTGCCTGTGTCCTTTCCATGGGCCACATTTCTTTCAGGAAACATCCACTTCTTCTGACATACTCCATAAAACAGATGTTGGTCTTGATGTTTGCGCTTCTATTTTGCTCTTTCTTTTTTTTTTTTCATGCCCTCACTGCCTTTGCAGCATTTTACCAAGGTACTACTATTTTGACTCCTGTGCTCAGCTATGCTCTGTGGTGGGCCTGTTGAAGCTGGCTGGAACCAGCTGTCCTGGGCACGGGGCAGCCCCATTCTCTCCTCACTCAGGTCATCTCTTCAGCTTCTGCACTGCTAAAACTTTGACACCTGCCCCCCTATAAAAAATACCTTAACTCTATCAGAAGAAAGATGTTTTGGCGATATGCAAAGATATAATTTGATGATGTGCAGAGATATGATACTGTTCCTGTGGAGAGCATTTCTTAAAAATAAGGAAGACCATTTGAAAGGGATGACATTGTTTCAACTTGCATGCAAGTTGCTTTTATGAATTTGAAAGTTCAAATCATTTCTCTTTGAACATATTGGCAGGCCTGCAAGATCACTTTTTGTCTTTAATCTGTGAGGACTTTTATTTTCCCATGGATGCCAGGCTGACTTGCTGTTAAGCTCTTCAGTTTGTGGTTGATGTTGCCACCTAATTAGCTCACAGATCCTGCATATTACCATAGGATTCTGGCAACAGCTACAGGTCATTTTTGTTGGCAAGATACCCCCTTGATACCTTATCTTGAGGTATGGGCTGACGAGGGAATTGTCCTGGGGTAAAATTTTTAGTCTCTGTGTGATACGTTCCTTCTTTGACAACAGTGATTCCTTTATTATTTATAATTAACCATTACAAATTAACCATTTGTCTCTTCTTCCTATTCAGTGTGCAATATTTGGGGCAGTTGTGGACATTTGGGATGACTCAGCTTTTGCTGAGCATGTTCAGTCCTTTTTATCCAATAGCTTTCCATGGTCCAAAATTTCCTGACTTACCTGGAAATGTGCAGTGTATATGTGCAGTTGTCAGGTACTTCAACTTTGTTTGCCTATTGTTCATGATCAAGTCTGGAAGCTCTTTCTAAAATGTGATTGTTGCCTCGAGAGTGGCAGCACGCAGCATTATGAGATGCAAAGTACCTTCAAGCAGTCTGCTACACATGATCTGTAGACTTTGATGGAGCTATGCCTTCACATTGGTATTTTGAAAGCTGATGCTATTCATAATGAATATACCTTTGAGTGAAGTAGTTATAGGTTTACCACCTCATGTTATACAAACAATGAAAAGAAATAATGGCTCCCTTTGCCTGGAAGCAGTGGACCTCAACAGATGGCATCATCTGTGAAGATGACATTTCACTAATTCCTCTGTGTGACTCTTTGAGATTCTGTTTTTGAAAATTTCAAAAGGTCTTGTTGATGATAAGTGATAAGTATGGCTTGAGTAGTTAGCAGATAACTTTCATGAGCTCTTAGACGATGTTTGGTGTCAGTCCCTTCCAGCAAAGCTTAAAGCATAAACTACAGTGAAGTGACTTAATGCAGCAATGCTTTTCAGTGCTTGCATCCCAGACATCTGTCACCTAAACACTTTGAGTTCCTTCCAGAAATTGACTGAACATTGCACTATTTCCAAGCAGCCTCCCCAAGCTTGGGAGGAAAGGCTGTAATCACACATTGATTAAGTATACTCTGGGATCTCAGGTAACCAGCTTGATTGCAGACTATCTACTTGGACTGAAAATATATGTGGACATGCTTCCTTCCATAAAAAAAAACAAAAAAGGTTTCACATAGAAAATTTGACTTCTTGCTCTGACTTACCCCTCCCTTTCAGTCTCTTTTTCAAGGCAGAATAGAAAGAATATTAAAATAGAAAGAATATTCAAGAGTCCTAAACAGTGGCCATTACACTCTTCCTATAAGCAGTGAAGAAGAGCAAAGAGCTAGGGTTGACCCCTTGGAAAAGGTAAGGTGTTGACCATGTACCAGCAGATACAGTTAGTGGCCTCTGATCTTCCTTTGTAGTTCTTGTGGTCATACAACCTGATGGTCTAAAACTAAAAGGGGACTGTACATCACCAATTACTTCCATGTAGCTTAGGTAGGACTCTTTCAGTTTCAGGTGAAACCAGACTACAGCCCGTTTGACAAGGCAGAAATATATTTAACAGCATATACATACTAGTCAGGCAAGTATTGCAATGATTACCCAAATAACCTATCAATCAGCAGTTCCCTAAATTTATTGCCTACTCTTTCCTTCTGTGTTTGGGAACTGTAGGTTCATCTCTTTCAGACTGGTTCTTTAAATTATTGATGAGAATGCACAAATATTACCTTATGTTTCTTTATGCATTCCCTGCCACACACAGCTAAAATCAAGAGCTAAACTCCTTTAGCTAGCAATTTACTCATCTGTTAACTTGTTTTTTGATAACAGTAAATGGTGATGCATCAGCTGTAGCAATCTAACCACAAAACTCAATCTACATGAGAAAAAGCATGTTATGCAAACTTCTTATCACATTTTAATAGATAAAACTGAACTGAATATTCATCTGTTCCTATTTTATGTATGCGTGATTTTTCTCAAAAGTCCTTTCAACAGCAGAGGGGTTTATGCCACAAAGTTTTGAGTGTATAACTTCATCCTATTAAAATGCAAATCCATTAATTTGTCCTAAGGAAAAAAAAAAAAGACAGTTTGTTGTTAAATCCCACAAAATTCCAATTTTTGCCATTTCTGATAAATACAAACTCAGTGACCAAAAACATGCACATTGATAGAAATTATACTAAGGTAGTTTATTCAATATTCCATAACCATATAGTGCCTCCTGAATTGTTAACAATAAAAAAAAATCTTTTCTCTCACAGCTGTGTTTTCACAGTAGTCCAGTATGGTAATTTTGGGGTTTTATTTCTTACCTCTGTCACCATTCTTACTGGCGTTTGTATCACTTTGCATTTCTCTAAAATGTTTAGTGGCAATTGTGTTTCAATGCACTGACTCACAGTAAATGTTGCATCAATTACTCTGTGTCTGCAAAATTCTAGATAGGTATTGATTCTCTAGGATTGGCTCTGGCTGGGATGGAGCTAATTTTCCTCATAGCAGCCTGTAAGGTGCTGCATTCTGGGCTGGTGACCAAAGCAGCGTTGCCAACACAGGGATGTTTTGGCTGTTGCTGAACACTGTTTGCATCAAGGCCTTCTCTGTTTCTTGCCCTTACCCCTCAGCAAACAGGCTGCGAGTGGTCAAGAGGCTGTAAGGGGACACAGTTGAAACAGCCGATCCCAGGTGACCAAAAGGATATCCTGTACAATATAATATCATGCTCAGCAAGAAAATGGAAGGAAGTTTTTCCAAAGTAGATGTTGCTCAGGGACTGGCTGGGCACCAGTCTTCTGGTTAGTGATTGCTTTTGAATTGGTTTGGCTTTTTTTTAACTTCACTTATTAAACTCTTTTAATGTCAAGTCACAAGTTTGCTCACTTTTTCCCTTTTTTGTCTCTACTATCCTGATGACAGAATGGGAGCAAGAGACTGGAGGAGTGGGATCTAACCACCACATTTGCTCAACTGCACTGTCACCTCAGAGGGACCTCTTTGGCTAACTTCTGTCATGTGCTCACAAAAAATCACACACAGTATTCCCTCTGATATTTCTGTTAGGTGTCATTGATGATTTGTGGGTCTGCAGTAGACTTTTCCAGAGGTGAGAGCCCTGCCTGACTAGTTGGTAAGAACTGTCCCTGTTACTAGGAACTAAAAATATATTTATAAAAATGTACTATGACAGTCAATAGGAAGTTCTCTTTGTCATCTAGATAGGTTTCAACCAGGCAATACTCAATGAACTCAGTATTTCTGAAATTAAAAGAATATTAATAATTCTTTAGGTGAAATGTGATCAAGATCTCACCTCTAAGTATCTAGTAGTTAAAGTACCTGGTTTATAAATCTCAGGAAAGATATTCCAGCAAGCAAATTGTCAGATGAAGTTATATAATTTTCCTAATCTTTAATGACGGGAATGTTGAAATATATTCTCATGGAATCCTAACACACAGGGCTGCATGAATGTCCTCACAATTGATAGCCTCCTGCTCTGACCCAAATTACTGGAAGTTATCTGGCATGATATCCTGCACAATTTTCTTTAATCAAAGAAAGCCAAAAATCTTCAAAATGAGAAACATCCCAGGTTTTAATAGAATAAAAACTCAAACATTTTAACATCTTCATAATTAAAGCTTAGTATGAAGTCAGACAAAATAGAAGAAAAATGGCTGGACACAGCCCCTCTCCCACACACCATGATCTTGCAGTTGGGTTTTTAACCTCTCATTGCATTTCTGAAATATAGTGAATTTGCATCTTGTTGGTCCTACTTTCTTCTCCATGAGCTCTGAGCCTTTGTTGCCTGCTCTATTCTCCTAACACTAGTTTTGGTTGCTCTGCCTAAGGTGTAGTCTGCTACTTCCCTGCTATGGCTATTGCCTTTTGACTGGGTTATCAGGAACTCCTTTTTTTCCCTTTTTTTAATGAAAGCCCATTTTTTTTCCTCCTTAGAGAAGTAAATAATATTTTCATTTTCTACAGGTGTAAATGTTATGTTTAAGGGAACATAATGCTAATTTAAAATAGAGGCAAATGCAATATCCAGCCTATTACAGTATCACACTGATACACAACTGTCTAGGAAAACCGTAGAGTTGCTTCTCCAGTGTTAATAATACAAAGGGGTTTGGTCACAGCTGAAGCATTTGCAAACTGGTCATGTTCCTCACTTGCAGTCTGTCACTCTTCTTTTTCCCATGTGTAAGGTCAAATTAAGTTTGAGTTTTGTCAAATTTTATTTCATCTTTAATCATTCCTTTAATTTTGTGATTTTTTCCCAGCAAAAGACAAAACCTTCACTGAAGATGTAGGGCTTTTTGCCTAGGCTCTCTTTAAATTATGGTGATTCCTGTTTACTCCTTTCAGGGTTAATCTGGGTCGCTAGTGTTTCGGTAGGGTCCTTGGCATTTATCAAACTAAAATATAAGGCATCATTTCTATTTTAGGCTGTGTATCTGATGAATTAAAAAACCCATCAAATATTTCGTTGAGGAATAGAGACTCTAGCAAATTTAACAGCATTTGGTTTCCTATTAGGCATGCTAAGTCGGTCTCATAGTTATGCGATTTCCCCTAGACCCGACTTCTCTAATAATGTTAGTGATCTTTCTCTGCATTCACTCTCAGTACAAGATCTCCCATTCTCACTGATCTTCTACATACAAATTTCCATTATTTCAGTAACAATAAATTGACTTTGTGTTTCTTGACAGGTTTGACATTTTGCCATGTTGTTTCATTCCATTTCACCATCAGCAAACAATGTAGTAGAGGCAGATTTTATAGAAAACTGTAGTAAATGGAGGCCGTTCCTGATCCCTGGCAAATAAGCCCTTCACTGCTATTTGCTTAATGGAGTCACTCTAAACCAAGTATCTGAATGTAACTATTGGGCATGCAGTGAATATCTGAGCCTGAAAAACAGTCAAATAACACATTTGCCAAGCCAGCAGGAAATGCACTCTGCTCTGAAGGTAGAGGCAGACTAAGCTGATGTAATATAGAGAAAAAGTCATTATTAAGAGAAGAACATGATGATCACATTGTTTGTAAATTTGTGATTTTTGGTTTGCAATATTTAAAAAAAAAAGGAACAGAGGAACTGGCAGATGTTCTACATGAAACCATTAGAAATGCAACTATTATTTTGTACTCTTTCATCTAAATGAAATGAGATTTGGAAATCTCATTTGGAAAGGACAAAGAAGGAGGAAGAAACATTTAATGAAATGGAACTGTGAGAATGTTAGCACAAAATCATTAATTTCCAATTTTATTAGTATTAATGACATGCTTTTTGAAAGCAAAAAGGAGTAAAGATAAGTAACTGTCAGTGCCTGCCACTCTCTTTTATGGTTTAAACCTCTCTGTTTCTTTACCTAGCTTTTATTTATTTTTGCTGTGCTTGTGGTTACTGATTACAGAAAACCATATGTACAACTATGGAAAGCTGCTTTCTCTGTGTGTAATAGTAACAGAAAAAAGCATTAGGTGATTGTGTCACTGTCCTATTCTACAGATTTTTATTCCAGGTTATAGAACACTGGCTTACAAACCATTGTACACAGCAGAGGCAGAATAGTAAGGG
>WBMV01003662.1:274731-309289 GCA_013396655.1 Campylorhamphus procurvoides | reverse complement strand
GGGGGGGGAAAGGGGACGGGAGGAAAAAAATAAAAACAAGTACATATATAGAATGCATTTAAAAAGTCACCAAGTTAATTATAAGATGAAATTCCAATGTAAACCCGAACTTTTCACATAAGCCTATATTGTTTAGCATTTGTGAGCTTATAGATCTGCAATTCCTGAAAAGTAAAGCTATAGATTTTAAGTTGAAAACTGTTTGTCCATTCTACAGTCCTACTGTCTATCTTCCAGTAGCTTTCTTGCATACAGCAGAATACTTTTTAACCCTGTAATGGGGTTGGAGAGGAATTCAGATTAGCCAGATGTTTAGTTAAAAGAGATTCCCAGTTATCAGCAAAAACGAGTGCATGAATGCAAACCTCTGTGTGTGTGAGCATGCACATGTGCATGTATATATGTTTTTATATATGAAAGTTTATTGCTTATGGCTGCTGAAATTCTAATAGCCCAAACATCATGTGAGAAGTTTTCTATTCATAAGAAAAAATCCCTGGCTGAAAAAATGTCTGAGATCTTGAGGCATCCTGTGATTTGTACCATTTTACAGGAAAGAGTTTGTGGAGTTCTTGTAGAAAAGGAGATGGGGCTCCTGGTGGACACCAATAAGAACATGAGCCAGAAATGTGCCTGTGCAGCAAATGAGGCTAATGGCATCCTGGGCTGCATTAGGAGAAGTGCTGCTGGCATGCTGAGGGAGGTGATCTGTAGCCTATGCTCAGCCCTGGCCAGGCCACACCTGGAGTACTGTGACCAGTTCTTTACTCCTCGGTGTGAGAGAGACATGGACATACTGGAGAGACACCCACACAGGGCCACAAAGTTGATTCAGGAACTGGAACATCTCTCCTGTGAGGAAAGGCTAAGAGAGCTGGGACTGACCAGCCTGCAGAAAGCTCAGGGGCTACCCTTGCCAGTATGTACAAATATCTGAAGGAAGGGTGCAAAAAAAGGACAGAGCCAGTTTCTTTTCAGTGGTGCCCAGTGACAGGACCAGAGGTAATGGGCACAAACACAAACATAGGAGGTGTCATCTGAATATGAGAATAAAATTTTCTGTGTGAGGGTGTCAGAGCACTGACACAGGTTCCTCTGGTATGGGAGTCTCTATTCATGGAGATATTCAAAAGCTGTCCGGACATGGTCCTGAGAAATTGCCTCTATGGGACACTGCTTCAGCAGGGGCTTTAGAGAAGGTGACCTCCCTAGGTCACTTCAAACCTCAACTATGCTGTGATTCTGTGAAACACTGCAGCCTATGTGACCTGTCATTGTTCTTTTTTCTAGCTGTGGCAGGATATCCCACCCTGATAAGACTTAAAATCCAATCAGAGAATGCATACTATACAGCCTATCATGCAAGCTCAACTGTTAGCATCAGGATGCTGTCTTAGGGCTAAATTATGATAAAACAATCCTGGTTCACCGGACTTCAAAAACACATCCTGCTTTTGAAACAGGATTTGACAGATAAGCTAGCCTGCTGGCCTGTAAATCTGTGACTACCAGTCATATTTATCCTGTAAAAGTCCAGTCCCCTTCCATAGTCAGGTTCTTCTGACATTCCTTTTTTGGGGTGTATGTGTGAAGATCCCTCCCTTGGCTGGGGATACCCTCCATGGATACCTCTTGAGGCTGAGAGAAAGGGATCTCCCCACAAGGGATGGTATGGGTGAGTCACATCAAATCTCTACTTAATAATTGATTTCTTTTTGCTAGTTTTAATATAATTGCTTTAATACTGCATCAAATTAGTGCACTATCTTATGCCATACTAC
This sequence comes from Campylorhamphus procurvoides, assembly GCA_013396655.1. NCBI lineage: Eukaryota > Metazoa > Chordata > Aves > Passeriformes > Dendrocolaptidae > Campylorhamphus > Campylorhamphus procurvoides. The sequence continues at coordinate 307,508 of WBMV01003662.1, read as the reverse complement.
TTTATGCCATATTATATTCTACTAGTAGACTTTTAGCTTTTTATATTGTGTAGTAAATAAGCCTGATTAAGATCTTTTGTCTGTTCATTTGTAATAATAAATGGTTCATTATATATAAATACTCTCATCTTTCTAATCATTAAAACCTGCGGGACAAAGGTGGTTCAATCACACCTCTGTAATTCCTTAGATTCAAACTGCTGACCTAATCCGAGGATAAGATTGGATTCAGCCACACTAAGACTCCTCTCTGAGAGGGGTTTAGAAAGCAATGGAGTCCTTTCTGCACCTTGTGACTCAATGGCAGGGCTTCTTTAATAAATTTTGTCTAAGCCTTCCACTCCCACTCGTGACATTAACATCCTGTATTGATTGCTGCTGGAGATACAGGATAAAGGTTTAGTGCCTAGTGAAGATGGTTTTTTGCTTTCATCTTTCTGTTTCTAAGAGGAAGGTAGGGGAAGAAACCTGAACTTATTCTTTTTAACCTAATTTTAAAGGCTTTTAATAGCATTGAAAATTTTGTGATTTTGGAAAGGTTTTTTTCAACAAGAAAGGATATACTTGGAATGGAATATAAAAGCATTAATTCTCTGGAAAGAGAAAGTTGCTGACCTTCTGGTGTTTGTCCTGCATAACAGCCTGAGGTATGTTGAGAGTAAAAATAAAACAGGTAAGATTTCATCTAAAGAAGAATAGAGCAGGTCAGCATTGAAGTTTAAGGCAATTTTAGGGAGGGAGAGGAGGGAAGCCAATCCCAGGATATGGACGGTGGAATCAAGACAGGAAGCTGGTTAGGATCTGCCATGCATGTTTAATTATTTTAATGTGTGGGGGTTTTCTTAAAGAGAAGAACTTGCTTCAAGCTTCCAGTTGTTAGAACATTGTTTAATTTCTCCTCTAGATCATCTAGTGCATAATGTGGTTTCATATGAATTTGATCTTTCATTTGCTCTGGTTTTCCTGGGCATTATCAATTCCAAATAAAATATATAAATACTTTAGGCAAGGACTCTAAATGCATGAAGATCAGAGCAAGTATGAGAATCTCAGGACTAGGCGTGTCTTTTGACAAGGAGTATACAAATCAAGGTGGGGAAAAGCAAAATTTAAAGATGGCACAAAAGAAAATGCTCCAAATAAACCAACATTAGCTTTTGGCAATGAGTAGGCAGTACAGAGATAGTTCTAAGTTCTGAGGAAGCACATATTGTCATAAGTCTCTCAGACCTGTGGCTCTCAAAAATGGAAATTCAAACTAAAACAAATAATTTGGTAATGAAATCCAACTTCTTGGCTCACTCCTTTGATAAAAGTTTTTGTTTCCTCAGGAGAGATGAAAAAATAGGTCATATATTCTCTTCTCAGTTGTGTCAAGTTAAACTGACATTAATCTCAATCTATGTTAATATGATGAATTATAGATATATTTTCCTGTTCTATTACATCTGTCTCAAGGGCAATAACACCTAAATGAAAGACAAGGAATACAAAAGTGAGTAGTAACCTGTCAGTTGTCCCATTAAAAATTTATAACGGTTTAAAATTTTAACTCATTGGTAGAGTTTATTGATTTTAGAACTGCATTGTCTTACTATAGTAAGACAAATTTTGAGTGTGCATGGATTTATCACCTTCTTAGCACATCATGGTTCAAATTTTTATATTATCTGACTACTGTGACTACACCTCTGATCACATAAATATATGTGACTAATATCTTGGTGACTGTGGAATGCACGTTACTAAAAACCTTGTTATGTGTCAGGCAGCTCTCATCATTACCACATTCCTAATGCAGTAAACTTATAGCTCTCACCTGATCCTGATACTTATATATGTCTCATTGTTAAATTTAGGATTCTCTGAAGTATTTTGGGGAAGTAAAGGCATTTACTAAAAGGCATAGTGTGCCAGATGATACATTCCTTACCCAGGGTGTGAGGAATACTGTGTTGCCTTGCAATGCCTCCTGTCTTAAGAAACTGGGCTAAAAACAAACAAACAAAAATATTATGTGTTTACAAAGTACAAAAACAGGCGAAGCAGTTGCATATGTTGCTAAAAGATGTACAGGCATGATATAAGAAACCCCAAATCTTAAAAATGTATGCAGAAATTTTCCTTCTCTCTCCCTTTTTCAGCTGAGAATATTCAGCTTTCTTAGAACTGACAAAATAGGTTTTTCTGACTACCATATACCTCAGATTATATTCATTAAAGAAAAGCTTATATTATCAGAAAATTTTTGCTTTTAATGGATTTTTTTTGTTCTGAAGAAACTCTTTGATATACAAATGTCTTTGTTTTAGATAAGGTGTTATGTCCTTTAGTTCAGACAAGTAAAACTACTTGTTTCAACTCCTTTTTTTGTAAATCAACCTTTATAATTTGCTAAGAAGTGTTTCCCATGGAATCTTACTTTAGATATCGTAGAATATCTTGACTTGAAACTGACCGATGAGGATCATCAAATCCCTCAGTATATAAACATGTATATTTGATACAAACATCTCTTGGATTATATGTTTGTGAATCTGAGTTATAGTAACTGGTTATTGATTGGACAAGAAGCAGAAGTACAGAGGTTGATTAGCTTGAACTCAAAACTAGATCATGGCGACAGACTCCCAACACCTTTCTCTAATGTGCTGTAATGCTGTAATGCGTTGACACGTTCCTTATGTCTGACTTCAGTATCATTCTGAAAAGGTGAAGTGCAGGGAGATGAGCAGGTTTCCAGAGTTAGCTGACAGACTGTACTATATATGAAAGATAAGACTATTTTCCAAATTTCACTCCACATTCTCTAGTCATCTCAGACCAATGTATTTTCCACATTGCTCATGGGCAAGGTATTGTATCACACTAAAGAGAAAGAATTGAAAAAGTTATATTAAAGTAATTGAACTTACTCGGAATTGCAATTTCAAATGCAGTAAATAAATCATACATTATGACTATAAGCATAAACACTGAAATTGTTTAGAAAAAGGGCAAAAATTGCTAGCCATACAGTTTAGGAAGATCCTTCCTTACTTCTGAGTATTCATATTACTTCTGAAATGCAACATTGTACTTGCCTAACTACAAGGCAAAAACTGGTTTAAAAGAGAAGGATTATGGCCAAGAACAAACTTTCATCAAAATGGTAAGGGAATTTCTCAGTACACTTGAATCTTTCAGACTTCCCGATTTTAATTAGTCCTTTGTGGTTTAATGAACCATTCCAAACTCGAACTGCAAGAATCATGGAAAACTGACAGTGAGACACTTACATTCAAGTTTTACACTACCAGTCAATTTAGAAGAGGAAACAATGCAAGAGGAATGTGAATGTCTGTTATATGGTGATCTGGTTGCATTGCAGTCTGAGGCCAGGCAGAAGATCAGTCTGGTTTCCATCGTGAAGCACAGGAATCCAGCAGATTGTTGGCCAATACTGGTCTGCTCACAGATACACTGTGAGAGAAAATAGTCTCAGTTCCTTGCCCTATAGCACAGGTGACTGAGAGAACTCCTGACTTGCTGATTTCCCATACTGGGAGAACTACCAGGGCCACAAGTGTTGTAACCTCTGATTTGAGTGGCTAGAACAAATGAGAAATGAAGATCACATATGTTAACCTGTACCACTGTGGGTTGTTTGGGGATTTATTTTCTATTTTGATTATGCTTTACCATTCTTGTTACATGAAAGTCTTGTGATAGGGTTCAATATCCATGGCAGATACCATAAAAGCATATTAAGGATAATAATAAATTATTAAAAATGTCAGTAGAGATAATTAGATGAAAAAAATCTGGATTTAACTTACCTCTTAACTCCTTTTTAGTTGTGCTAGTATAACTGAATTAAAACCATTTTTTGCATGTTTGGCTTAGAATCACAATTTCAGTGTAAAATCATCTAATATATTAAAATATTAATTAAATTGAGTGTTGGCATTATGCATAGGTTTATACAATATTTCATTTCATGGCCAGTATTAGTCATGACATAGGAGAGATTTCAGTTGCTTTGTCTCACCCACTTTACTGTTGCACCCACTTTTATGATGGCCTGTTGGCAATTTTACCAGTATATCATCCTATTTTGCCTTCTCTTTTCTATACTGATACTAGGACAGAAGCTGAAACAACATTCCTTCTTCTGTATTTGAAGTGCTTTCTTTTACTGTTTTAGTTTCAGAGATAATACCATTTCTCCTATACATTTTGAAATGTCATTAAACTCCTTGCTTAATACTACATTATCTAACCTTAAAAATGCCTGTGGATTAAAATTGGAACTAAATATTATATATAAATATTATAAATAAGAAAAGTATTTTTAAACCTAAATATTAGAAAGTGAAGTAAGGAACAGTATAAATATCACATACACACACCCCTGCAACTGTCTACTTCAGCAACGCTTCTCAAAGGAAGGTGCATTTTTATCTTATTAGTAGCTATACAAATTGTCCATTTTGATTAAACTACCAGAGGCAAAATTAATAAGGTTTATTTTTTATTGATTAATGTTTAAAAAGTTTAAATCAACATGAAAAAAGTGTTAACATTTTTTTGGTCAAGGTGATGTCTGAGTCACTAATGATTTTGAATAAATCCTTTTTGGCTTGAAGTGACTTGAAAAAAGCATATCCTACATACAGCCTGTTGCCTTGAATGCAGGTAAGTTTCACTGTTCACTAAGCAAAATAAGAAGGCAAAATAAGGCCCTGTTGGATTAAGCATAATCTGTTTGCCTTGGTACTGATTTGGTAGTCTATATAGTTCTATGTTGTGCTGCTTGTAATTCAGTGTCTAAGACAGGAAAATTGTAAAATGACATTTTTTTCAAGAACAAATTCTTATTTAGGGGGAAGGATCACCACCACAACCCACAGAATTTAGGAAGGTTTTTAGAGAAAAAAAATTATTTTTGGTTTTTAGACTATTATTTGAGTGGGTTTGACATTCAAGTTCAGTTGCAGTAGGTTTCAAGTAGGTTAAGACTGAGATGGTTGTTCAAATTTGTTGCTGTATGGTCAATCTGAAGAGAAGACAGAGCTAAAATTATGCCTTGCCCAGTTTCAGCGTTTGTTGGCTACCATTTCATATGATTCTAATCACTAGCAGAAACATAAACTGCAGTGAAGAATCTCTTATCTCAATGTTGATGGTTTTTTTGGGGGTTATGCATTAATTTTCAAACTTTTTTCTCCTTGTTTTAATAAATACAATGACAGTGTTATTCAAGGATTAAAAAATAAGAACCTGGGTTATTTTATTTAAGTTTGAAATATTGCAGCTTGAAAAGATTTGCAATTTTTTTACAGAGAGTTGTACTAATCTACTAATCTAGACTCCAAAATCAGGCATGTTTCAGGAATAACAAAGATGTGAAGGACTACTTGTAGCAGGTACTCATTAAAGCCCCTCACTCACTCCCCTCTGCAACTGGACAGAGGAGAGAAAATGAGATAAGGACTCATAAGGACCTACTGATCACCATCATGGGCAGAACTGACTCAAAGTGGGGAGATTAATTAATTTTATTACTAACAGGATCAGAGCTGAAGAGTGAGAAGTAAAATAATCTTAAAAACATGTTCCCCCCACTCCTCCTTCCTTCCGAGTTCTGTCTCCTCCCCTCCAGCAGTGCAGGGAGGTGAGGAATGTGGGTTATGGTCAGCTGGTTTTTTCTGCTGGTTTCAGAGAGAGGAGTCCTTCCCCTGCTGCCCGTGGAGTCCCTGCCACAGGAGACAATCCTTCACAAACCTCCGTGGCATAAGTCCTTCTCACAGGCAACAGTTTTTCACAAAGTACTCCCATGTGGATCACTTTTCCACACAGTGCATTTCTTCAGGAACAAGCTGCTTCAATGTGGGTCAGCCACAGGTCCTGCCAGGAAAACCTGCTCCATGTTGGGCTCCTCTTTTCATGGGTCAGAAGGTCTCTGCAAGGACCCTGCTCCAGTACAAAGCTACCCTGGGGTAACAGTCTCCTTTGGGCATCCACCTGCTCCGGTGTAGGTTCCACCACAGGCTGCAGGTGGATCTCAGCACTACTGTGTTCCTCCATGGGCTGCAGGGGCACAGCTGCTGCACCATGGGCTGCACCATGGGCTGCACCATGGGCTGCAGAGGAACTTCAACTCCAGCAGCAGGAGCACCTCCTGCCCCTCCTTCTGCACTGACCTTGGTGTCTGCATTGTTGTTCACATGTTCTCACTCCTCTCTTGCTGCAATTTTCCTCTCTCCACAATAATTTTCTTTCCCCTCTTATACATGTTATCCCTGAGGCATTACTGTAATTCCTGATTGGCTCAGCCTTGACCAGCTCCGTGTCTGTCCTGGAACCTGTTGGCATTGGCTCCATCAGACATGGGGGAAGCTTCTTGCAGCATCTCATAGAAGCCACTCTGGTGGTTGCCCCCACTTGGAAAACCTGGCCACAAAAACCTAATACACTACTGTAAAGTATATTCTGGTATGCTGTAATGCCTATAGAGAGAAATTTTAAGATATATAAAATTTATCTTGAGTGGAGACAAATGAGGAAAGATTGTGCTATGTTTTGTTTTCTTTCCAGTTAATCATTTTTTTTAAAAAAATGCTCAGATCATAAGCCAAAACCTCATTATATTATTTATAAAACTGTAGCAAAATGACAGCATGCAAGTTCATTTCATTAGGAACTCAATTCTAGGTTAATTCTACCTAACAGCAACTCTAATTTGAGTTAGTCAGTAAGGGATGGTAATAAATGCGTTGGCATATATATGTGAACTTTTCCTACAAGGTAAGTATCTGTACTCATATTTGTCAAGTATAAAGGGCATTTAAAGAGCATGGTTACTATGTGTCAAACATATCTGAATAGATTCTGAATAGTGAATTTTATTAAACTAAATTTCTGGTGTTGCTCCAGCCCTGACATTTTCAGGCAATGTAAGTATTACAGTTTGTCAGCATATTAATGTATTTTTGTAAATGGAAGGAAACTGAACTACATGTGAAGTCTACATTTTAACCTGCTAATCACAAATGAGTATCTGTTCTCAAAAACAACAGAATAAAAGCTGCTTACTTTTGGTTACAAGTATCAATAGCCCTGATCCTTATATACCTCTGAGAATATATTTTTTGGTATAGACAACATAGCAGGCCAAGGACAAATAATTTTTTGACCAGAGTATTTATAATGTAGTTATAATTACAAAACAAAGTAATTATTTTAAAATTACTTTAGAGAAATTAATTACATTCAAAAGATGCACATATCAATGTAAGAGAAATTACTAAGAGGCCAAACAGTACCGAGTGGAAGGAAACCAGGTTGTTAAAATATTCACACAATATTCCCTATAGTGCATAGGGTAATATGCAGATAAATGTTGATTTCCAAATCAAGTGACTATTTTGTTCTTCAGTGTACAAAATGGATCATAGGTTGACTTAGTGAATTTTCCCTATATCAGAAATTCATGAAACTATATTGTATCTGACCTTTGCATTTATTGAATGAGGGCTTTTCTTGAAATACATGTATGGTGTGACTGGGACAATCATAGTCTGTCAGCTGCTGTGGTTTATCTAATAATATTATTCTCTTAATATCTGAAGTTCAACTTTGAGACGAGTGTTGCCATCCAGTTCTTAAATCAGGCTTTTGTTTCTTTTGAAGTTCCAGAAAGTCTCACTGTAATCCTTTGTGTTTGTTACACAGAGAGACCATCTAACCTGTGCTGCACTTGAACTTTGCTGACTTTAAATGCCTCCTTAAATGGTTACATAACTTTTCACACTGTTGCAGTGTAGTGGTGTATCTATTTTAAAGTCTTAAGGTCCCTTAAGCCTCTGCTGCTAAAGAAATAAGCAATGAACTGTTAGTGAACTTTTTTGAGATCTCTCATGAGTTGGAAGGCCAGTGCATTGTGTTTATTGTGTATGGTATGGCATGGTATGTTATGTTTCAAAGTGGTTGAACAGGGAAGAGAAAATCAATTTTCTTTGCTTCAGTGTGTTGTACTTGTGCAGACTATCTCTCTGCTGGGAGGAAGAGAGCTCTCCTTTCCAACTGTTTTGACTGTGTTTTGACCCCATTTAGACTTGTACCATCCCCAATATCCTATGGAAGAGTTCCACAACTGCATTTTGAGATGTATGAAAAACAAACCCTTTACCATACTTTCATCTCTGCACTGATTTATGTCATTTCATGTCCTTTTGATACTATAATCTGAGAAACTGTAAAAACTCTTTTTTCATCTGCTCTAACTCTCCTTGAGGGTGAGTTTTCCTGACTAAAGATTCCTGATCTATAGAGTCATTCTGTTAAGAAACTCTCATATGTATGAGCACCCTTTTGTAGCAGCAGACCTACAGTATCAGAAGTGGCGTAAATCATGCAAAAAATGGATCTGTGAAGAAAATGAAGAAACCAGCCATAATGCTTTAAAAACTGAGGCTTTTACTATATTGTAAAATGGATTCCTTGTCTTTTTCCCCTGAGTCACTGCTCTCCTTCCCAAAACCCCCTGAAAAAACTCTTATCTCCCTAGCCTAATATGCAGGAATTCATTCTTCCAGGACTATGTGAAGTCACCCTATTGGCCCTTAGTTAACCCTTTCCCCATTGGTTGTTATCCCTAGATTCCTACTGGTAGTAACTAAAATCCCCTAAAGCCTTTAAATACCCTTGACCATGTGAATAAACCCCCTCTCTCTCTGCATCCTCTCCGGTGGTCTCTGTTTCTCTTTCCTGGGGCAACTTGGGACCACGTGGGGGAGGGAGGACAAAATGGGGAGCATTCCACTCACTGCAGCACCCTTTTATACCTTATAGTTTTTTCATATAGTGACTTTTTTTACATATTGTGCAATCTTATTCTCAGGATTGGTTTTGCTATCCCGAGTAATGCAGGAAACATTCAACTTCCTCAATATGTTGAGGAGCACAGACTCTGTTACAGATTTTCAGAGGGAATTTCTAGGGGTTTTCCATACTGAGAAAGTTCACCATTTATTCATAATACTTCTGCTTCTGTTTTAACCATTCTCTTAACTTATTGAAGGCCTTCCTTGTTATCCCAGGGTAACTGGCTTACTTTAGAATCTTTTAGCATCAAAGCTTTTTAAAATCCTTTGGAAATCAAAAGCTATGTGCCAGTGCATCCTTTTTCATATATTCACTATTTCTCCTGTGAGTTACAATTTCCCCTCTCAGAAACGTGCTCAACTATTCCCCCAGACATTATTTTCATCTATGTATCTGTTAATTCTGTTGTTAGGTTTGTCTCAAATGGAATTGGGACTTATTGGTGTGTAGCTTGGAGTGTGTCTTGCATGCCCTAGTCTTATCCCCATTATCATAAATAATAATAATAAAAAAAAGAATCCACACCACATCTACCATTCTCAAGGTTTGGATGCCATTTTAAGTGATGACCACAGTGATTTCCCATAACAATCCCAGGCAAACACCTTTTTCTACTGTTCAGTTTTTAGAGTTTTTTGAAAAACACTTTCCAGTAATAATTCTATTTGAGACAGATTTCTGATGTACCCCTACTAAAAATGAGTTCTGTCATGGGAACTCCCAAAGTTACTCCAAATTATTTTTTTATTTGGTGAATTCATTTACATTTCCTGCTAGAGCCTTGTCTCTTTGAACATTCCCTTTATACTTTTATACTATTAGACCTAAAGCCTTTCTGGCCTAAAGCCTGTTTGGTTTTAAAAAGCATCTGATACTTGCCATTATGCTTTCAGCAAATGGTTCCTCAAGATCTTTTTACTTTTCTTTCTACAAGTATCTAAACCTGACTTCATCTTCAGTGTTAGAAATGGGTCCTTAGCAGTGCATAACAATTTATTGTTCTGTGTGTTTTCAGCGCCCCTAAAGTGATTCCCATTTTAGTAGGTCCTTAGGCATCTTTGAAACATGATTAATGGTATTAGATCTCTTTTGAGCAGGGAAGCAGTAAATTTACAACTAGATTTTCAAAGCTTCCCTGTTTGCCATTCCCCATGACCTCTGTTCTTCTATAAAAAAGGAATACCTGATTAAAGTTAGAGAAACCCACTTTTTGCTAGTGTGTCACCACACGTTGTGCTGTCTGTGTGTCCAAAACTCTCTTTTAAAGTTAATTTATTAGGTTATTTTTTAAGTCAGTACTGTTTATCTTGCTGCAATTTCTTTTCACTTTTTTTTTATATAGAATTTCATTATAGAAAAAATGGGGATCTGGAGGCTTTTTCAGGAGTAGGTGAAATTATGCTACAAATCTTTCTGCAGAAACTTATATATTTTTTAAATGGATCACAATGGCAACAAGCAAAAGAAGTGTGTGCATTTTTTCCTTTGTAGGTTTCCGGACCTGTCTACAATTTCACTGGCTGTATACAAGTCATAGAAATCAATAATGTGGGACCTTTCAGCTTCTCTAATGCTGTCAGAAGAAGTAATGTTGACAATTGCAGGTAAACTGCCCTCTGTGCCTTTTCAAATTGGAAGAAACTGTTTGTGCTGATTTTGCTTTCTTCCCTACACAATTTTAGATAATTTCAACAATGATTACAAACAAAAAGACAGTAAAGGAAAAAACAGCTAGGGAGACAGATATTGTCCTTTTTTGTGTGGTTTTGAATCATTTTCTTTGTGGAGGATGTGCTTTTTTTTAGAGAAATTCAATTAAGCTTGACAGCATATTTAGAGTGAGTTCTCACCCACTGAATGCTGAAACATAGTGTAGTAAGAAAGGTAATCTGCAAAAAATTACAGGACTGGCAAATGGGGTGACGTGCTGGTTTTGTTTTACTTGTGATTTGGGGATTTCAATTAATCTTGTAAAAAATTTGATGACCTGCTACATTTATTATACAAGAGATTGTGAGAAAATGCTGGAAAGTATTGTTTCTGAATACATTTAAAAACCCCATTTCATTTCATTTTTACATATTCAGGTTGTTATTGGTCATGCATTGAATGAAATACAAGGCTATACATGGGCAATGGTGTACATTAAGATTCCATTCTGGAATATAATAATTTTGAACATGGAAAATTGAAAAGTAAAAGAAAACAGAGTTGAATTGCATTTGTAGATAATGAAATCTTTCAGAATAGAATGTCTTTTCAGTCACCTATATCCCTGGCATTATATAAGCCTTTTTACATATGGCTTTTTTTCCTAAAACTTACAGAATAATTTAATTAATGTTCATATGCTTGTTTAAATGGTAATTTTGTCTTGGTAGAACTAAATTGCAAATGGGGGCAACATAGAAATTGCCATTCCTGTAATTTCGAAAGCAGGTGCAAAATTCCGCTTACTTTCATGAAGATAATTGATATAGGCAGCACCAGCCATGTGGATAATATCAAAGACCAAAAACTTGCAATATCTTCATTATTCCAAAACATGTAGCATTTCTGTGCATGCTCAAAAGTGTAGAGGTTTCAGACATGGGGCTTTAATTCAACTAAACTGTAAGGTCACGGCCCAGGTCCTTCTGCTATTCACATGCATCACTCTTTAAGCCTGGAGTTCATTGTTCCTCTATAATATGACACCAAGGAGAGAGAACAGGTAGAAAGGATGTATTGCACTGAGCAATACTCATCAGAGCTTCCTGCCAGAAGTTGTAACCAAAGAGAAGCAGGAAACGGCAGAATAATGGTATGGGCAGCTGAATGAGTTTGACTCTCTGACAGCAGATTTGCAGCTATAAAAATACTCTGAGCTATGCAGCTTTTGCTTTCAGATAAAGTTATAATGGAATTGTATCAATTAGTAAAGATCAGCCTCCAATAGGTAGTGTTCTAGAATTATGTTAGACTATTTACTTACATAAATCTTGTCAAAGTTTGTTTTAAGATTTTGTTTAAACTATACTTGTCTCAGAGTTATGAACATATAGGCAATATATAATAGATATTATATAATGGCCAGTAGCAGTAGAAAGCAACTGAAAATTACATTTTTTAATAAATAAAATCTTTTATTTTTTCCTTCTTCTGAAGGATACTTGTGATATGTTAATGCAATATAAAGCTTCATTAAGTGTTTTGGGAAATGTTACTGGAATAGATTTGCAGGATAAATGACTATCACTTCCAGATAGAGTTCAGATGACAAATATAAATGAAGCTTTGAGTCCCAGTTTTAAAAGCTGGTGTTTACTGCAGCTTGTTTCTGTTTTAGTGTCTGGGAGCTATGACTGCTATATATTTCTGTAAGAGTGTGCTGTAATAGTTTACTGCATTTACTAAATTCAAAGGTTCCAAACAGACACACATACACTATATATATATATGTATATATATATATATATATATGTACCTATACCTATCCAAACCACGATTTTTTTTATAAATAAAAGGGAAAGAATCCTAACTAGGAAACAAAAATCATGTTTTATGTTTTCCTAAGAGAAGTTTTACTGATGGATGCAAGTGTACAAGAATGATTTGCACTTTCAGAGAGGAACTAATAAGCTGAAATCTTCATTACTGCCAACCGGACAGATTTTCTGTATACTTTTTTTAGAAGATTTTACTTTGCTATTAATTTATCTTAAGATGCATTTTCCAGGCTGAAACTGAGCTTCGTTTCAGCAAAGATTCTGATTGCTATTTGCATTTAGGAAAGAGGCTCTTGAAAGTGCATTATCCAAGTTCCATTCGATCAAGAGGACTGATGGTTTTCCTAATATACAGCAATTTTCTCAGGAACTATGCAATACCTTTTGGAGAGTTCTACATTTTTTTTTCAGTTCCATGTTCCCCTTAATCTCCAAATCCCCTTCCTTGTGTGTGAATACTCCCCTTTCCATTCTGTAGTTTTCCGTGATATTTTAACAAACACCCCCACAGAACCCAACACATTTGTGAAGTCAGTCTCCTGTGCAATTTCTTAGCAGTTTTTCACCAGCGGCACTTCCTGGTTTTCAGAATATTATAAAACATCACAACTCAGAGCACCAGACACCAGGCATCTGAAGGTGTTTGATTCCTGTCTTTGGAACAAACTGCACACTTTAATAAGGGGAAAGTTCAATCTGCTGAAAGTTATTTTTCAGCCAGTTGTGAAAGTCCTACAGTTACCATTCCACACCTAGAAAGCAAAGTTTATATTGGTTCATCCTGTATGTTAGAGTTCATTCTAGGAGTCCATATAAGATTCAGCCGGGGTTAAAGAGTTTCTTCATATGAATCCACCTGAGCTGAAAAGTTTAAAGTCAGTCAAATATACAAGCTGGCTCAAAACCAAAATGGAAATCACCTAGTTCCAAGCTCTTCTGTCTACTTACGTCTTAATTTATGGATAAATGCAAGGTCCTATAAAAGCATTGAGCTTCTGTTGTATGAGAGACTCTATGATGTATTCTTACATCTCAGCATCTCAATCCTTACATCTTATAATATTTGCTATATCTGTATTTTCTCATTAACTATTTGAAGTTACATGCTTAATTCTGAAATAGAAAAAAAAAGAAACTAAAAATAATACACAGTGCTCCTCAACACTGTAGAAGAAAATTATTCAGTGAAGAATGCTGACACTAATTAATTTTATTAATTGAATAGGTTTATGAGTTTTATGTGCTTAACATGGAGATCGGACTAAGTGTTTCTGAAACACAGAACTTAAGATAAAGCTTTGGAAATATCATTCATTTCTATTCACCACATGTATGATGCTTGATATTATGTTTATAACATTTCAGTGCAATTCTAACATAGAGAATGATAACAAGAATTTGTTTTTCTTTATGCATTTATTTTGTTAGTTTTTTTCTCTCTCATCAATTGCTTTTGCTGGCTGATAAACTATGTGTTTCTAATTGCCCCTTTCTCCTCTTCCAGTGCCTGGGTTGCTTTTATATGCTTTCATCTTCTTCATTTGATTAACCCTTCTTGATTTCCCTCATCTTCTACAACATTTCTTTGCTTTATTCTCTTTCCTTTGTGAGTTTTGCTGTCCTGTGCCATTTTCTTTCTGCTTTCTGTCTGTACCTTAATTCTATTTTTACCTTTTCTTTCTCTTCTGTCATTCCTGTTCAGTGATAGCCTTCAATGTTGAAAAAGAAAAAAAAAAAAAAGGTGACACATCTAATCTTTCCTACTGATATCAATCCTCAAAATCACTGTAAATTGTTGTATAAGCACTTTAGCTCAATATTCTGTGAAAATTGTTTCTGATGGATATTAGACAAATCCAAATGTCAAATATATGCAGGTGAGATAACGTATATTTGTTGTATGTTTGTAAACATTACATTTTTCTGATTGTTTCTGGAAAAGGTTCTCTCTCATCAACATACCACACAACTATTATTAAGCTTCTTTGGGGCAGCTTTCTGTTTCTAGATTAGCAATAGTATTTGGTGATGTTTATTTTGATCTTACTTATCCCTCTATAACTTAGGGCTTATAACAACAGAAGATTGTTTCTAAATTCTGTCAGCAGAATTCGGCAGCAGTCGGTGTCTGTTGGTGTGTCTGTAATGAACAACAGTAATAAGATCATGATTTCTGTTGGAATTGCCATGTACTTGCATGGAAACTAATGAGTCTTAAAGGATATCATGCATTTTTTACTTCCATTTTTATTAAGCAGGCATTTGCAAAGTATATATGTTGATGTATGCATACAACGCCTGAGTCTAAGAACATGTTACTGCAAATAAATAATATCTCAATTAAATATTTTGTAATATACCTTGACACAGTTGTGCTTAAAGGAAATGATTTGTGATTAAGATCCACCAGGCATTTTTCAATGAAATTGTCATTCTTCTCCTGTTCATCTGCACTTCTTTATTTTATAATAATGTATTAATTTCACATGCTAAAAAAAAAAATTCCAGTAGTGGAAGTGCACTGTTTTGCACTCATGTCATAACTTTGAATCCATTTTTATTTCTATCATATTTAATATCTCCAGTTACTGATGATTCTTATTCTAGATTGCTAAATTTACTAATGGAATTCATAAATCTTCTTTCACCCCTAGTACTTAACCATTGTATATAAACTGGTCCCTTCATACATCACAGAATCAGAGTCACAGAATCACAGCATTTCAGAATCGTAGAATTATGATGGGTAAGGTTGGGAAGGACCACAGTGGGTCACATTAGGCTGAATACTCATTATAGAACTGAATTTGTTCATGTCCAGCTATATTACATCCACCTCTGGGATCCTCAACACAAGAAAGATGTGGACCTCTTGGACCAAGTCCAGAGGAGGTCCACTAAGTTGACTGGACTGGAACACCTCTCCTGTGAAAATAGGTTGAGAGAGTTGGGGCTGTTCAGTGTGGAGAAAAGAAGGCTCTGGGAAGACCTTATAGGACTTTCCAGTATCTAAAAGGGGACTACAAGAAAGCTGTAGAGGGTCTTTTCATGGGATCATGTAGTGATAAGAAAAAGGGGAACAGCTTTCAATTGAAGGAGAGTAGGTTTAGATTAGATAATTCTTTATTGTGAGGGCAGTGAGGCACAGGAACAGGTTGCCCAGAGAAGCTGTGGATGCCCCATACCTGGAAGTGCTCAAGGCCAGGTTGGATGGGATTCTGAGCAACCTGGTCTAGTGGAAGGTGTCCCTGCCAATGGCAGTGCAGTGTGGGAACTAGCTGATCTTCAAGATCTCTTCCAACCCAAATCATTCTATGACTCTGATTCTAACTACTTTAGGAAGGAGAAATATGTGTTAAAGGCTTCTATTACAGCAAAAGAATCTTTATCTGCTCTTTCCTCTTTTCATTGAGTGGAAGATTCAAAGTTCCACAAAAAAATTTGGTAAGTGTATAAACTCACTGTATCCATCCTCGGCACATTCTTAAAGTGTGGAAATGAGAGACATCACTTGTCAGGTGCCTGTTCTGTAGGTCATCACAAGTTCTTACATAGGAAGTAAGAGAGTTAAGGATGACACACATCTCAGTGGACCAGCATGTGGAAATTCTGGAAGGCATTACTGTCCAAAGGACAACACAGTGAATTCTCTCTATTTGGAGCTTCTACAGTATCAGGAGTGATGAGAATTAGAAGACTGTCAAGTTAGCTTAAAAGCCTTATTGTAATGCTTTGGTCTTTCTTACCATTATATGGTAATTTGATGGTTGGAAAGGTGTGGGATTTCAGCTGTATATTCTTATCTCCAGCAAATGAGAAGAACCCCTTTTTTGCTTTACATCAAAGATCATAGTTGCAGGAACACTACAGATTGCCACAACATTTGGGTTGGTCTAGGTTATCAGCAGTGTTTAATACCTTTTGCCAAGTTGCCTTGAATATTTATACTTCCCTGGAAATTCAGTCATCCAAACAAGAAGCTTTCTTGAACATGATTAACTTCTGAAATGTAGAAGCACAAAAAAGTATAAGAATATACATCTTAAAGATTTATGACAAAGACTCATTTTCCCATGAATTAATGTAAATTTTAATTTTAGATTTCAGCACAGCTTCCCCTAAAACCAAAATATTATTATTAACATGAAAGCAGACGTTATTTGCTAGAATCTAAAAAAAAAGAAAAAAAAGAGGCAAAATATACCAACTTTCCTCTAAAATCTGAGCAGATTCACAAAACAAAAGCTAAATTGAAAGCCATTTTTAAAAGTTCTTGAAACTTCACTAAGTGTATTTTTCACAGCATTAATATCATGTGTGTTAGCCTTTGAAATACTCTTTGTAAACTTTACCTCAATTCTTAAGAAAAATTATCTCAGTGACACGAGACATCAAGGGGTATGGTTCAGTAACTTTCTGAAATAACTACTTAGGCTTCTAAACAGATGGGTATGTGAATAATAAAACCCTCTACTCCTACTTTCTTAGAACACAAAAAAATACTCTCAGTTTTGTTCTGTCCATCTCACAGATAGCTACCCAAATAGTTTGACAAAATTGTGCTTTAAGAATATTTCCCTATATATCTAGTCTTACATTTATTATAAGCAATGGTTCAGAAAAGCCAAGTATACCATAGGGGGAATTGTCTAAAAAAAATCAAATGGTAAAAGAAATTATCTTGCATGCTTTCTTTATTGAACTACAGTCACACTTAGCTTTAGTGCTAGCATTTGCTGCCATTCAAGTTACAGAAATACAGAAATAGAGAAGAAATGTTTTATTATATACTCACAAATAATTAAACTTTGGACCAGGTTTCCATGACTTTCCAGTTATGTGCAGAAAATGCCTTGTAATCGAGCTGTAGCCATACCTGTTATTATATCAGACAGCATTGTGTAGAGAGCTGTATTAGAGAAAATAGGCAAGAATGAGAGTCATACTGAAAGGAGTAATTTGCCTACTGGAAGCTTGAATTGGTATAATACTTTCTCTTTGTCATTTGAATTTGGTACAGAGGTAATAAGAAATCTGCAGAGTTGCCTTCAACTGCTAATAGCCAGAATGTCAAGAGAAAAGTTTGGAAGTTCACTTTTATTCTGTCTAGCATCTTTCTGCTGGCATCCATTCTGTGTCCTTCACTGAATGTATCAGTGGACAGACCACAGGATTTAGTGACTTATATTTGTAGGTTTGTAAAAATCTCATTTAACAGAGCTAAAAGTGAAACAATCAACCTCAAAAAGTGTGTGATTTTATAGAAAATAAAAGCCATCACAAATAATATTCCACTTTTTTGAAATATATTTTGTATATTCTTTTGTAATTAAAAACATGATTTGAGCTTCTCTTTGTCAGAGCACTTTTAATAACAACGGTTCACTTTGAGATCTGAAAATTAGTCAGGAATCAAAGCTTTAGAAAGAGACATATTGTTAAGATAAAAATATGTTCTCCACAATAACACGCATTGTGAAACTATAAATCAAAATTTTATATGTTAATATGCAATCAACTCAACAGGAAGTATTTAAATTAAAATAAAATTCATCTAAAATTTCTCAAACATTGCAGATTTACTTCTTACAGGAAAGTCTGAATAAAGGAGATGTTAGTAACTTTTTTTTAATTATTTTCATAAAAATCTTCACATTTGAATTACTTTAAACTGGCCAAAGCCCAAAGGAAGAGCAATGTCCTGAAGAGTTGTTTTTAGTTAAGGGAGACAAGCAACTCAATGTAAGCTTCTGGGGCAAAATGATAAATGTAATTTTTGTGTGTCTGAACAAGAAAGAAGGAAGACAATTTCATTTCTGTGTACACTATAGACTGTGATATTGGTTGTTCTGTATTTCATTGTGCATTGGTGTGCAATGGAGCAGTACCTATGAAGTACAAAAGATGAAAGGTATAATTAAAAAAATCAAAGAAATTGGTTATTTTTTTATAAAAAGTTTTACAGAAAGATAATTTAGTAATTCAGTCTCTTTTTTTCTGAAGTATGACTGAGGTGATTACTGTGTATGCAAAGGTAGCACATATGTCTAATGAGGTGAAGCACAGGACATGGAGGAGGTTTCTTTAACTCAGCAGAAACCAGCATATTAGGACCAATGGCTGAAAGCTGTAAACAGAAGTTCTGAATTGGTATTAACCCCTCAAAAAAGCTGTAGTAATAATGATGATTATAATTGGTACAAATTACCAATTGAAATGGGGGATTCTTCATGTGTTGCTGTGTTAAAATGACACTGTCCTTCTAGAAAGGGTCTTTAGGCAGCTGTAACTAATTAGAGTTGTAAATGCAGAAAATGCTAAGGTCTGGGATGAAAAGAAAAAAGATGGAACTCTAATGTAGCTGCATTAAAAAAAAGAAAAAGTAATTATGTGCAGAAAGGAATTAAAGAATAAGCAGTGCTGAATGCAAACCACATGGTGAAGACATGATTACATGTCTGCTCTCTATTGCTGAGTCATAAATTGTCATATATTCTTATTAACAGGAAATCTCTGCATCTGAAATGCCATCAATCCTTGGTCCTATAATAGACAATATTAAACAAATTGATATGATATGCAATTATTTCTTTAAAAATATCATTATTTCTTATTGCCATACAGTCTTACTTAAATGACTTTATGAATCAGATAGTATGTGTATTGGCTGATTAATATATAAGGAAGTTATTATGTACAGTTAATAAATTAGCTTCTCTGGAGATCTGCTAAGCAAAATTTTATTCTCTGCAGGGGATAAGGATTGTTTGTTTAAGGTTGTAATATTAAGTAATGCAACACTAGAAAGATATATTATCCTTCAAAGGACCTTGATTATAAAGTTAAGAAAATATTCTTACAACTACATGAACGCAGCAGAAAAACAAATATATTAACCAGTAAAAGAAGCATTAATTCCCGCCCAAAATTCATATAAATATTTTACAATTACCTAATTTCTCAAAACCTAAATTGATTATAAATAGTTTATGTGTTTTTTCTGAATCTGTAATCTGCAGGACTGTTTAATCTTATCCTGTCTGACTCCTGTTCTTCAGTACTGTAGATCAACAGTGCATCACTGCCCCCTGCAGCCCTGAAATACTAGTAAAACAGTTTTAAAAAAATCCAAACAACAACAACAAAAGACCCACGCTATTGATCTTTGTTGAAGTCACTATTCAGAAAAAGAGCAACTTTAAATCCTGTTATATTCTTCTCTTTTTTCTCCTTCCTTCTTTAAAAGTGAAATCACAGCTCTTGGGTAAAGAGAAAATGCTTTAGAAATGTAACCTAAAATGCAAGACAGATCTTGGTATACTTGTGAGAATAAAAATTCCTTTTTTTTTTTCCCTTCAAAAATTCTGGCATATGAAAAGAAAAAACCAAACATAATCAATTCAGAATATAAGTGTAATGTTTAAAATGAATAGTTGCAAAATTAAAGTCTGGCTCTCGGAAGATCAATTTCTATAATGTGTAGAATGTTCAGAGGGTACAGAAATACTGCTTCATCTGTGCAAAACTGCAGTACGTGTTCATGTATATTTTTGACAATTTAGTCAAAATTGCACAAGTAATATAAAGATAAGTTTGGGGTTTGCTTTCTCTCTTTCAGCTCCTACTCATATCTTTCCAAGGTAATTGGTAAATTTCTAGAGACAATATTATTATGGGTTTAGAGATTTCTTTTGAAGCCCCAAAGTTTCAACAAAACAATTGTTCACAATAGTAGAAATCTAAAGTAATTTATATATGTATGGGGAAAAGAAAGGTTTTCAGCTCATAAAATTATGAACTATTAAAGTTGCCAGCACTGCCAAAAAACGGACATGAACATAAGTTAACTAAACTTCAAGAAACCACCTGTCTCTCTATCTCTATGCTGTGCATGAACGTGTTGAGATATATGTGCTCCTGACAAGTTTTCTGAAGCCAGATTTTCTGTGTCTCTCTACCATGCTAAACTTAAGAGGGAGATAGGGCAAGATGCTGCACTACTAGTACCCATAGAAAGTCCTAGTTGACATAAAAGTGTGACTTGGCATATCTTAACCGTCAAAAAAATTCCTTATTTAAATAAAATGTAATTTGGAATATTTGCATCTGTAAGAATCAAGGCTGACAAATTACATTAGTCAATTAAATTAATTTCTGAGGACTTACTGCCTAACATAGTTCACTGATGTTATAAAATTGAGTAAGTACTGTATGGAAATTATAGGAAGCGATTAAATCTCTTCTGGGCACTATAAGCATGAGTGCAATGTCAATAATTGGCTTCCAGCACTTACCAATTATAAAATCCATTTCATAAACCAGAAGACATAAAATATTCTTGACTGAATTAAAGTATATGAAGGAAATTCAGCAGCATTCAGAACTCTTAAGTGGAAAGATAGTTCTGGTTGTGAGATTAGTTTTATTTGCAGCAAATATTTTTTTCCACTCAGAATAAATTTCTAATATGAACTGAGTAAGGTAAGTTCTTTAACTGGAGAACATGATCATGCAACCTTTATCAGGTTTTCATCAAATGAAGAAAATTACTGAAGAATGAAGAAAATTACTATTTTTACTCGAAAAGTAAGCCTCACTTAGACCTTTGCAAATGGCAAAACACAATCTGCTTGCCGTACTGGATTTTATTTTCATAGTTTAAATCTATAGGTTAGATATTTTAAGTCTTGATTACTAAATGAGATGTATAACTTTTTCACAAGAAAGCCAAGTACATTTTTTTCTAAAAGGTAAGCAAGTAAGCAAAACATACTTGTATCTTGTACACATATCTTTTAACCTCCTGACTGTGTTCATAAAGCTGTGTTGTTAATATGTGGAGGAGGAGGACTTGGCTGATATTATTAAATCTGATCTGCTTTGATATAATGATCCACTTAAACCACTAATATATATGCTTTAAATATAGGTTCCCTTCATGATTTAAAGTTACTCAAGAAAGAATGGCTGAAAAAAATACCTCAGTTTGAAGGTAATAATGAGAAGTATCCTCTGCCACTGAGGCAGTTTTGCATCAGGTTCTCTTTTTTCTTGTTTTGAGATTTTTGTAGTTGAAAAGATTATTGACCTTTTGCAAGGGGTTTTGCCTATTGCCAAATCATAGCCAGGTACAGAAACCTCCAATAACTTAACATTTGGGTTCAGGCAGTGTTTGAGATAATCAAAAACAGTAGGATTAATAGATGCAAAATCCCCCAAAATTCAAATGTTACCCTGGAACAGATTAACCATCTGATAATTTCAGTATAACATAGTTTTACTTTAATATGCTTTCTGCCTCTGTATGATCATGTCATGTCACAGCATTTGGGGTGATAAGAAGGGAAGGTATGAATGATCTATTTTTTAGCATTTTTCTGTTAAATAATACAGGTCAAGAAAATGGAACTCCTTGATTATTCCTAGTCCTACTCAGAGCAAATAGTTCAGTGAAGTGCAGAAACATGTTCTTTTGCTGCACTTGATCTTGATTCCTGTGCAGACAGTCTTGAACACTGCTCCACAAGCTGAAAGGAAAAACAGATCTGCTCACAAGGCATCTGGAGTTTCCTTAGTTATAAACTGCTATACTTTTCTTCCAGCTGTTCACAGTTACAGTAAAATTTATCAGTCTTTATAATGCTACCTGTTACTATCTCTCCATATTTTAATATTTTCCTGACTCACATTCTGTTACTCCTCTTAAAGTCATAGCAGTCTCTTCATTGCAAACTTATATTGCCTAAGTGTTTAAAAAGATTAATTTAGGTTGTAAGTAAAGTAAGCTCCCTTCTTTGCTGTAAAGGTACATTATTCTTAGAAAGTGCCTTTAGGAAATGTTTTGAATACCTAAAAGTTGTTTTTCAGTTAAATAATCAAAACAGGTGTGATTTTAAGTGTGACATAGTCAGTAGAAGTAGGAATTAGTCCTCACTCAGAGCAGTTATTTTATTCAGTTCCATCTCTGATCAACGAGCACAGTTGGTTGCTTTTCTTAGAATGGGATGAACTTGAGATGCCTCTCTCTGCCTATCTACAGGGAGAACCAATCTGATCAGCTCAGGCAGGTCTGGAAGCTCTTAGGCAGATAATATTTGACAAAGTGAATTCTGTCCAAGAGTTTTATTTGCAGATGAATCTTTTTCCAAATAATTAGGAGAAAAAAACTACTTGGGGTGATATTTTGATGCCTTGGAGAATTAGGAATTGAAGAGATTGAACATGAGGTCATAAGTACTGAACTTCTTAATTAGTTTGTTATTGATGATTCTTGTTGCTTCTGTCAATGTTGTTGTTACAGTATTTGTTCACTCTCAAGTAAAGTGAGAGCGTTCATTACAAAAACACATTTGGGTCCAAAATTCAAATAGTTTTCCAATTGCATGAGAGATAAATATTCCTTACTCCGGCATTTAACAACCCGCCTTTAGGAAAATCCCATTAGTAAGAAGAAAACATTGTTTAGTGTACCCTTACGGTCATTACAAGAAGGAAAATTCACTTACCAGCAGTGCATGTTACACTGGGGCACTGTAAAATATGATACTGTTGTAGGGGAAAAAAATGTATTAAATTGTAAATAGCAGGCACACACACAAGTATCCAAACCTGAACTTTTTAATTCTCAAACAGAAGCCTCATGTTTGATAGCTACAATCAATATGAGTGGTTGTACATTTTGACAACCTCTGGACCCAACAAAAGTAACACATCCCGAAGCCTTGAGTTGATAAAAAGACATGTGACAAAAGCACCATTTAGGAGGCTGAACTCACACTGCATTTCTGCACTGAAAGACGATTGGTAGCTGGAGGCTGTCTCAGACGTAGTAGCCATGAAATGATAGTTTTCCATTCTTGGTGAAGTAAGGAAGTGGATAAAGAAAACCTCTACCTTGGACTTACAGAGGGAGGACTTTGGCCTGTTCAGGACACGGGTTCAGAGTAAACCACTCTACTCTCAGAAGACCATGTACACACAGGACATTCATATGAGAGGCAACTAAGAAGGGGTAATAAACCATCAAAGACCCCCAAAGTGTCCCTAGAGTCATTCCTGAGGCCTTCCACTGCCAGAGGACTGCACATGATTCAAGTGATGCAACAAATCCAGAGCCTATGGCAAAAGATTGTAAAGGTTCCCCCCCTGCCCAGGGGAGGTGCCTGGGCATCTCTTGACCATATATTAATCCTTTGGACTCTACATTTTCAGGAGATCCTCACCACCAAGAAGACCAAAAGATGCCATGGGGTCCATGGAGTGGTGATACATTTTCTATTTTAATCTCTCTCTGTCACTCTTTTTCATCCCCCACATCCCTCCCTATTCCTATTTCTGTCTATCTCTCTTTCTCTGCCTCACGTTTCCTGTTAGATAAAATCCATACTATTGGCTTTGGCATGTGGTAATGTTTGCGCTTTCAGGCAGAAGCATCTCTAATAATTTTAAAAACAAAATCTTGGCTGGAAAGATCTTTGAGATAGAGTAGGGTACTGAAAGTAAGAGGGAGGTGGATGGAGATGAACACCATGGGATGCACAGGTTATGGCTGGTAACAGTCTAGACCAATTCCTACAAACAGAAGCTCAGTGTGAATCAATATGACTTTCCACTCGAGCTTCCCAGATCAGCAGCAACCGCCCTGCTAGGAAGTGAACTGGAAACCTAGTGAACATAATGGGGCATGGGTGGAATGAGGGCATGTGGAAGTGCATGAGATAAACAAGTAAGGTAAAAGTTCTAATCTCCTCAATCCTTAAGTAAACTCCAATATCCAGTTTGACTATGGACTGTTGTTCAGCTGCGGGCTTTCATCAATGTCATGCACTTTATTGACTGTAAAATAATTTTTCCTCCTAAAAAAAATTGACATAAGGCTTATTAATTATTTAGTTCCTTATCTTTTACCTTGTAAAATTCTATTTAGGATGTTTTCAAAAATATTTTTTTTTCATTCTATCAGTTAATAGCATGGGGATTTTTTGACCTGTCTTATTTACAATATTCTTTCTTATGCATTCAATGAGAATGAAGTAATATTTTAATTAAATGCCAAATTACTGATGAATAAATGATGTTTGTGTTTATGCATGCCAGCCATTCTCCAACATTAAGATATAATTAGAAATTAAGTCTGGAAGAAAGACTAGATGATACACAAAAGTACTCTGCATTTTTAACTCTTTCTGTACTAATAATTTTTATGTATTGGTCTCATCTTGCCTGCAGAACAGTTTTTATGGTAATTTCTATAGGTACAGAATGTCTTTTATATTCTTATTTCTCTCCAGTAAGAAAATCTTTGAATAGCAATATGCTTTCTATCCAGCAATCTTCATTAATATTTAGAAAGTGTCATGGTTTAACCCTAGCTGGCAAGCAACCCCTACTCAGCTCAGTCCTCCCTGGTGGGATGGGGGAGAAAATCAAAAGGGTATAAGTGTGAAAAAATTTGTATGGAGATAAAGACATTTTAATAGGTAAAACTAAAGCCACACACACAAGTAAAGCAATACAAGGAATTCATTCACCACGTCAGCAAGTGTTCAGCTGCCTCCAGAAAAGCTGGACTCCGTCATGTGCAATAGTGTCTTGGGAAGACAAATGCCATCTCTCCAAATGTACCCTCTACCTTCTTCTTACCCCGACTTTATATGCTGAGCATGATGCCATATGGTAAGAGGTATCTCTTTGGTCAGTTGGGATCAGGCTGTGTCCTCTCCCAACTCCTTGTGCAATCCCAGCCTTCTCACTGGTGGAGTGGGCTGAGGAGCAGAAAATGCCTTGACGCTGTGCAAGCTCATCAAAAACTAAAACATCTCTATATTACCAACACTGTTCTCAGTACAAATCCAAAATACAGACCCAGAGTTGCAGACCCATAGACCTGTAATTGCAGAAGTGGAGATTGGTGGCCATCTTGGCCACAGCAAACATGAAGGGAGAGAGTCTTTCCTGAACGAATTATTGCTGCATTTTCAGAATGTAGACGTGACTCTCTTTTATCTCTCACAGAAACATTATACAATAATATTGCATAAGTAGATCATGCATTTTGAAGTCTAAATCATTGACAGAACCAATGAGGTGGAAGAATGTCTTTACTCCTTGAAGCTAGGTAGAGTCATTGGTAAACAGTAGTGACTCCATTTTGGAACTGTGATTTTTGAGACAGCATCTTTGTAACAGGAACTCTACTTACCCCATACAATTTACTCAGCTATTTGGTACTGGGACAGAATGGTTATATTCTAATCCTACAAACTCTTTTCAGAAGGACAAGTACAGTGTAATGTTAAAAAAAAGAAAGAATTTTCCGTCTGCTGGAAAAATCTTCAAGGAGGCAATGAAAGTATTTTTCCCTTTCAAAACCACTGGTTTCAAGAAACAAAAGTAGTCACATAAATCAACAAAAAGGTGCAGTACTCAGGCCTTTCAAGTGTTCTTTTTCTAAACAGCAGTTAAGATATAACTGGAAAGAGATTTTCTGTGATTATTGACCTAACGTAAAAGAGAAAGCTGAAGTTTAGACAGATTTAAGATTTGTTTAAACTTCAAAAAGCATAAGATTTTCACGTTGGTCCATTCAGTATTCACTAGTTTGACTGCTTTCCTTCCTTTGAGTTTAATGTTTGGATGAGAAAAATCAGGAGAGACTTAAAAAGGAGGATGGGAAAGGCTATGAAACAGCAAAACCACACCTAAGGAAAGATCACTGTGAAGAACTGAAAGATGCAATATTCTCTTATTTCTTCAAGCAAGCCAAGTAAAAATATTACTGGATTTGGTACAGAAATTCAGTTCTTCAGTTTTAGGGAAACTGTTGTTTGCCATGTCCTAAACTTAGGGACTGTGGATTTTTTTCAAGTTTTGTCTAAGGAACACTCACTTTAATGTCTTGTTTAGAAATGGTCTTGCTATCAGTCTTTCAATACAAATTATCATTGCTGCAAATTCTGTGTCATAATGACAGTAATCCATCACAAGGTTTATGGAATCTATGTGCTTTCAAGTAAACAGAACAGGGATATGTTTCTTAGTACAAATACTTCCTTTTCCTCTTTCCCTTTTCACCTCTTTCCATAACTGACATTTCTTCCCACTGCTATACATCCTTAATTTTATAATTTCTTCTTTGTGTTCATAAGCAGAGCTTTCATAAACTTCATTATATCTGTTTATTTAATTTTCACATCTTTGGTTGCATTGTAGGTAGAATATATTATTTGAATTGCTAAGAGCTTGCATCATTAAATGAGATTCTGTGTGAGTGAAAGAAGTTGCAAATGGTGATGTTGAACCAACTGCAAATTTTTGAATGAAAAGATGCAACTACGGTATCACTAGTTTTGCTACCAAGTGTTGTGACTAGTAGGAGGTAGAAGATGGGCTCACAGCCTGGAACATACATGGAGAACTGAATTTTTCAAGAGAAGCGCCTGAGCATGCATCATCTCTTTTAGGAAAACAAACCCCTGATTCTTCCAAATCAAGCAAAAACTGTGAGGATTGAGGAAATCAAATTCACAAACAAACTGCTAAATATAAATAATCCATATCTGGTGAACCCTTAAATTATTTTCACAATTACTGTGTCAAGTGATGTAAATTTTTTCTCCAAGAGAATAAGCGCACAGATACACTGCTCTGTGAATTCATTGAAATCAGCGAGATGCTGGTTGTGAACAGTGAAATAAGCAGCCTGTAAAAGGCTTTATTCATTCTTGCCAAATTGCATGCAAGGTACTAGGTTTTTATTCCCGTATAAACCAACATTTCCATGAAGTGTAGTTGTTTCCAGATTGAAAAGGTTTGAAATTATATTTCAGCATTCATTCTAGTGCTTTTAAAAAAATCCTTCCTTTGACTCCAAATTCTAAAACATTTGCTTAAAATAATATTCTGTCACAACCTAAGAAAAATGGCATATGCACACTTTTCTGCCAAAGAAAATTGCAAACAAAAGCAGTTGCTTTTTGGCACAAACTACTTTATTAACAAGCTAAAATTACAAATTACTCTAATCACAGTCATATCAGATAAGGCCAAATCCATTACTCCAGTAATAAAATGTTAAGTGCGTAAGTACCAGAAGATATAGGCAGTGGAGATGTTATCATATCATTGGGACCCCTGTGCCATTGCATGTCTCATCAACCTGCTTCATGGGAAATGTCAGAGTGCTTCTGTAGACACGGCTGCCATCAGCCTGATAATGGATTACTTGGGGGACAAGCCTGCTGTCTTTGCATGTCTCAGTTTGAAGTCCATTATAGAAACAGATCACCAAAAAAAAAAGTCTTTTTTTAATGTTTAGGTGGAATTTCTTGCATTTCAATTTGTGTGCATTGCCACATGCCCTCATTTCTGCTTGTCCTTTCACTGATCACCAGCAAGAAGAGTATGGCTCCATCTTTTCCTCTTACATCCCCACTTAGGTTTTTATACAAATTGACAAGGTTCTCCAGAGCCTTCCCTTCTTTGGACTGAGAAGCTCCCTTGGCCCTGGTCACTGGCCACAAAGCAGGGTTTAAACCAGCAACATCCACCTGAGTCCCCATCAAGGCTGAGCCCCTCACTGCCAGGTCAGTGCACAGCTGGAGCATCCCAGATAGTTTGTTAACTTTTGAAGCTGCACTACCTCTAACTCCACACACTAATAGGTTCAGGGTCTTATTGAATAGAGGACAGTGTAGGGGAGAGAGAAACATGATTGGTTTAGGTATGTGTGCTTTTGGTTTAACAGCATAACATGGAGCATGATCCCTAAGTGCTATATTCCTCACATTTAGTTCGTCATACATTTCCTTGAGTAGCAAACAATGTAATATAAAATAAACAAGGCTTCAAATTACACTAACATCTATGTTTAGACAAGCATTTCAAGCTTACATGCACTTAGCTATGAAACACAAGCTTTCAGGCCTTTAAAGCACAAGTTTTTGAGCTCATTTTAAGATTAAAAACAATGTGTGGATGCTTGCAGCATGCTAGAAGATATTTGTGTGTGTTATTGACCTAAGAGGCAGTGACAGGGTGGGAAATGGAAAAAAAAAAAAAAAGCAAACCATAAAGTTGTAGCCTAGTTGTGTAGTAACCGTGATTCAAGTTTTGTTTGATATAGTTTTGTTACACTTTGTCAAAACTTTTAACACCTCAAATACTATTTTACTTTAAACACTTCCCAGATACAGCTCATTATTCAAATAATGTTTTAGTTAAAATTCATTGATCTGAGGTCATTGCTTATTCACAGCAGCAGCTGCAATTCCTTCTGAGCACAGCTGCTGATGTTTGCCCCACCAACCAGCCCCAGCAAACTCATCCTGGTTTTGTGGTAAGGCAGGGAGTTACAGGTCACCAAGAAGCAGTGCTGACACGTATGCAGTCAGGCACCATCTAGAAGCAAAACATCCAGAACAGCACTGCAAAGCCTGACATCCTGTGAAAAATTAGCAAATGAACTGGGGAAAAATCAGCCTACCAAGGAGGTTTCCATTCTTTCTTCTCTGCGGATTAGAATGTCAACCAAAAAATCAAATGAGGCTGCATTACTTACCCTCATAAAACTTCATTTAAAGCACACTGCTGTGATTCCATTATAGAGGAAAACAGTAGGTTCCCAACAGAAAGGGGATGTGAAATTTCCACAGCTGGAACTCAGTGCTTCCAGTGGGCACAAGAATATATGACCTGCCAGTCAGACAGCTCTCCCTCTTGTTCAGTATTTCACCCCTGGTGGTGGCTGTGACCAGGTTCAGAGGAGCAAATTTTGAATTGGTCGTGTATAGGATTATCTCTCATTAGAAAACTGTTCTCTCTAATAGCTAGTAGTGAGAGCTTAGTTTATGCCCTGTTTATTCCCTATGTTTCATGTAGTTTTTGTAGGGGTTTTTTTTAAACAGCAAATATCAGTAATTGCTCCTAATAAATTCCTCTTGTAAATGTCTGAATCTTTATATAAATGTATTATTAGTTCAGAGTTTATACAACATTTAGGTTATGCTTGGGAAGAAAATGAAAAGTTTTGTTTAATTTTTTTTTAATCAATTATTGTAATCTCAGCAGCAGATGACTAAGCATTTTTAATTTGATGTGCCAGCCTGGTAGCAGATAACACACAGGTTATCGCACTCCTAATGCTGCTCTGAATGGAATAACCTACATGAAGATCATGTTAGTTATTTAACTTAGGAGAAAAGTATTGTTATAAATCCAGCAGCTTGTTTTCATTGCATTCATATAAATGGAAACATTGTTATTCTATTCATATAAATGGAAATAAACAGGAAATCCCTTATTTTCTAAAAGTTTCAAGCATTTTATCTGCAAGTCCTCAGCCTCAAAAATATTCCAGGGATTTTCAGCCTTCTTGTTGACTGCCATCTTTTTTGGATGCTTTTGTCTCATATAAAGTAGATGGCTTTTAACTGCCTTGAAATCCTCATTGCTAAGCCCCACAGTGTGTGTCTTTTGGCTATTTTATATCTTGGATGCAGTCTACAACCCTACTTATTATCCCATTCTAATGTTTTCCTTACCATTATAGCTCTGCACGTCTCTTTACTGTCACATAAGCCCTGTGTCCCTTTTGTTCTTTCCCAGACTCCACTCCGTTCTCACTTACTGTGTCTTTCTCTGGGTCCCTTTAGATATTTATCTTGTCCTGAATTATTTCTCTCCTTTCTCTGTCCAGCTTATTTTCCTTCCTACCTGCTCTTGGCATGTATTTTTTTCTTTTCTTTTTTGGTAAATCAGAGAAATGAGCTTTTAACAGTGGCAACATTTACAAACAACATACTTACCTGTGTTCTGTTATGTGGGGTTTTTTTCAGAGGATTATGAAATTTGTTAGTATTCTCTAACATATGGATGCAACAAATGAAAATTATTAAAATCAGTTTTCAGGTTGTCATGACTAAACAGTCCACAGAAAATTTGGAAGCTAGACTTAACGAAACAGATCCCTGGATGTCCCACTGAAGGCATCCTAATACACTGCTGTGTCCCCATCTACCTTGCCTCTGTACTTGCACTCTATTGGTCCATCATCCCTTTTTAAATGCTTCTTTTTAAGACATACTACAAACTCTAAAATATGGTGAAGCAGAATTTTTAGCTGATACAAGAGCAGGTAACAAAGAGAAAGGGGAGGGTGCCGGAGGGGCCAATTTTTTTTTTTTTTGAAAGAAAATTTATGCCACCATTTTCACCAAAATATGTAAGCTTTTAACTGTTGATGTTTAACACATTGCCAGAACTGCTGTATTTCACTACCTGTGATTTCTATAAATCATTACATTAGGCACTTAATTTCTATGCTCTATTTTGGCCAAAATGTTAGTGAGATTCCAGTTCAACCTCATGTCCCTTTTATACAATCATAGGTTTGGGTTGGCAGGGATCTTAAAGATTATCTTGTTCCAACCCACTGCCATAGGCAGGGACACCTTCCACTTTGCTCAGGGCCACATCAAGCTTGGCCTTGAACACTTCCAGTAATGGGACATCCATGATTTCTCTGGACAACCTGTTCCAGTGCCTCACCACCCTCATAAAAAAAATCTCTTCCAAACATCTAATCTAAACCTACCTTCCTTCAGTTTGAAGCCATCCCTCCTGGTCCTATCACTACCTGCCCTCATGGAAAGTCTATCTCTTATGTAAAATGCAGTGAGAATGTTTTTTAAACTGAAAACACTTATTGAATAAGTCATGAATCCTTTTGTGACTTTTGATTCCTATTGCTTTTCCCTCATCATAGCAATTTGTGTGATGCATATAAGTTGTTCTGCTTGGTAAATTGGTAATCTTACATTTGTATGGTTTTAGTGAGTCACAAGTCTGACTCTCTGGAAGAAAGAAAAAGCAGTAATAAAGAGAGTTGAAAAGGAAGTGAAGCCTGTATTTATTTATTAATCCACTGCTGACATCCACCAAAAATAAATTATGAGAGCATGTACAAACTGGGCCACCTGCAGGGAGGTTGCCCTCACAACAAAAATACCTTTGCTGTGATTTTACTAGATTGCAGGATGGAAACTTGATTTGGGAATTTCTCATGTACTCACATTTTCTTGAGTATAGTCTGAATTTTTAAAATACCCCCATACAGTTATTAATTGAAGTTTAAGAGTAGTAGCAAAATTAGATCTCATGATTGTTTTTTTTTATTATTGTTTGTTGTCTCTCTTCTTTCAGAATTCCTGCACCCACATATCTGTCAACAGCACTCCCTGTGGTATCTTCTGATGTGCCTCAGTTGCCTGAACCTGTTGTACCCTCTCAGACTTCCCCTGAATTGTCATCTGTATGCCAGGAAAGACTGTGCCGTAATGGAGGGACTTGTCATCCTCGCTCTTTGCCTACTGGGGCCACCTCATTTCAGTGTGACTGCCCACTGCACTTCACTGGTCGATTCTGTGAAAAAGGTAGTTGTGATTAATTTTTTCTCTCTTAGCATGAAATGTGAGTTGTACGCTTCTTTGAAGGTGAAAAAGGGGAAGAGGTAATAATCATCATGTTTCTCTGCTTTTCATCCCAGTTCCTGTTGGTAACTGAGGAGAAGATTCATTGAAGTAATTCGAATAATACTTATTTGCACTGCAGACAAGTGATATGTCAGGCACATCCCTAAGAGTTGCAGACTTGAGTTAGGGAAAAAAAAATATTGCCTTATTTGTGCAAATTGTTGTGCACAGTTTTAGTGCATGTTTTTCAGTGTCTTATTTCTGAGACAGAAGAAAGTTAACTTATGAAAATAAGGAGAAGATTTCTTCAAAGATTTTATGTTTTCCATTTCTATGGATTCAGTTTTTTCATCACTGTGCCTGGTCATTTGCTGAAAAAGGCCTTTTTTACTCTGGAGCTGCCTTTTTTACTCTAGAGCTCATTTATAATTTTATTCTACTACTGATGCTCATAAAGCACTGATCAGTCAAATGAACATATATTAATTAGAATTTGAATTAAAAAACCAGTTCGTTGAACAACCTTGGTTTCTTTGTAGAAAAAACAAAGGCTATAAGACAAATTGATCAATATTTCTGTTTTGTAATTGTAATTGCTTTGCATTACTCTTTTCAGAATATTCTTTCTTAGGACAAATTTTATAGCTGGATTCAAAAACTCATTTCAGTTTTAAGGTACCATTGGTTATAAATTGCAGTAGATCATTCTCATGGCATTAAAAGGCATTACTTGTGTACAGAAAAATCAAAAAAAATTACCTAGATTATGGTTATACAACTATATCAACTTCTTAATTAACTTCCCGTGGCACGCAGTAGATGCAACTAGAGTTAAAAATGTCTTTGCTAGACTGCCAGTGTATCTGAGTTAACATCACCTTGTATTACTGTCTAAAAATAGGGCATCGTACTCACTATATGTGATAGCAATCACTGACTGAGCTCCAAAAAA
>WBMV01003662.1:145274-274708 GCA_013396655.1 Campylorhamphus procurvoides | reverse complement strand
AAAAAAAAAAAAAAAATTTTCATGTGTCACTTAGATACCAGAGAAATTTTACCATTCAGCCTTTCCCAAGTTTGTAATAAATTAAGTCATATATTTTCAAATTTTCAGTGTTAAAATTTGAATTTTGTGAATATCTTCTACATATTTGGTCTCTGGGCATACTCTTTGCACTTGGTTTCAATACACTGCAGCTGTGGAAACTGCAACATAAAATAATGGAACCAAAAAGGGGTGCGTTTCCATCAAACATAACAGATTTAGTTGCCATTCAGTATGTGATTCAATGAAATATTTTCAGTGTTTCAATAAAGTGTTTTATTTATTTGCACACATTTTATGTGCCAGAATTCCCTTCTGTGTTCCAAAGAATGCACTTGGCATCCTTTGTATTAGCGTCATCTGTAATATTTTGGCTGTGAGCAGATTTTTGCTTTTTCCAAGGGTTATGCCAGAAGTAAGCAATGTTAAATTTACACAGGGGTTTGATAGACAGCCTGTGGTAACAAGTCATAGTGCACAACCACTCTGTGTGGACTCCACTGGTTCCTTGCACTGGTGTCTGATTGCTGCCTTCTTCTGCCCTTCTAGTTGATCTATCAGTCTCCCAGAGCCTTCTACAGTTTGGTGTTTTTAATGAAAACTTAGACAACCTGTGTTTGAGTCATATTATCTGGGCAGAGTACTGTGCCACAGAGTTTGGAGGAAGCACCTTCTACTTCATTGACTGAAATAGCTATTTTTGAGTTGCCCATTCAAAAATCAGCATTCTAAGCCATTTTGTCCTTTGAAGATTAACCAGTACAGGCCTGCTGAGTTCATATAGTTGGATGAATTGCCTTCCAACTACATTTCCAAGGAAATTTTTCGTTTGTCTTACCTGTGTAAATGAAGGGATTCCCTTCTCTCTATTTATGTGATTTTGTTTAAAAAAATCATGTCTGATGATATGACTGAATTATGAATACATGAAGAGCAAATTAAAAGCAGGGCACTATTACACTAAGTTGCAGTTGTAACCAAATCTCTGATGGTTAAGACTGAAGCACCCTACATTAGATACATTAGGTAACCAATCCCTCAATAAAATCAGAATACAAGCTTTAAAGAATCCCTGAAACAAGTAGTTCCTTTAGAGAATGTAACTTCACCTGTATAATCATGCATACATAGATACTTGTTGAATGTCCAGTCTCCATGAGATATCTATTCTTTTTTCCTAAAAGAGGAAGAAGTGCCATTTGCTTTCCTGAAGCTTGTAGACATGCCTGATGTTGAGATATCAACAGCAATTAGTATTTCTGCATAGGATATTTTTTAATAGTTCTAGCACTGAAAGAATAACATCTCTCTCCTCTTTCCTTTTGTGTGGAGGAGACAAATTAAGTTCCTCTTTTTACAGAGCTCTGCTTTTACCTTCTAAAAACCCACCTTCAACATGAGGAACTGCCTTGTCATTTTTGCTAGTGCTAGTGTGACATGCTCATCAGCAGCTCACTGGGGCAGGTACATTCCAGAGTGTGTGCTGTCACAATGCATGTTTATATAGATCAGGATATGACTTGATGTATCCTGTATTTAGTACCTGAAAATTAACTGCAGCATACTTCAATTTTATTGAATCCTAAAGTTTCAATGAAAGTGGTAATTTAGTGTAATGAAACCAGAAATTGCCCAACTGAACTATCATAATAGGCCTTTGATATTCAGAGACAAGTTCTTCAAGAAACCAGGAGAGTTAATAATTCCAGGAGATAAGGGCATCTGAAATCATT
Source organism: Campylorhamphus procurvoides (assembly GCA_013396655.1). Lineage (NCBI taxonomy): Eukaryota > Metazoa > Chordata > Aves > Passeriformes > Dendrocolaptidae > Campylorhamphus > Campylorhamphus procurvoides. Next base: position 272,936 of record WBMV01003662.1, on the reverse strand, counting down.
TTATAATTATTTACCACAGGCCTTGCAATGGAGAAATTAAATTATCATGTAGGCAATCTAGAAACTGTGTTCCAGTTGAGAAAATTGTCTCTTGACTCCTTAAAGACAGTTGTGATCTGTTGAATCACACTGTAATGTATACCTGTTCGTTTCAGTAATATATTCTCATTAATCATCTTTGTGATCTGTCTTGTACCTACCATTAACTAAATTTCAGCTAGAAAATATATCATGCACTTAACTGGCATATTAACAGTCAACATGACATACCACATACAAACCCTGTGTGAATATCTTGGCTTCACTAGAATGTGTTCATTTGTTTATTTCATATATAGGGTAAGATATACCAGCTGATGTCCTATGGTATGGGAATATCCCTTTGGTTAATTTAGGTTGGCTGGTCTAGTTGTGTCTCCTCCCAGGATCTTGCCCACTCCCAACCCCGAGATGGGGTGGGCAGAATGTTGAGAAACAGGACTGATGTTATGCCAGCCCTGCTCAGCAGAAATCAAAACACTGGTGTGTTATCAACACTTTTTTTAATTTGTTTTGTTGTTTGTTGGGTTATGTGTTTGTTTGGGTTTTTTTTACTAATAATTACCAAAGTTACTTGGAAACTAGTAGTACAAAGTTTATTTTAAAATATCGATATTTAAATTCAACGTAGACAATGTCCTCCCCATGTAAAATTAATCTTCATTACTCAGTAGTGAATGCTGGGTCATACAATAGCAAGGGATTATTATGTAGATAAGGAATACAATGAAGGGTAGATAGTGTACTCTGTACTACTCTTTTCTCTTTCTCCTTTCTGTGTAAATAAGCTTTCTGACCTTAACAGAAAATGTATCATTCTTTCTTTATTAGCTAAACTATTTTATCTACTTCATTATGAAATTCCTACACGAGTGGAAAAAATGCTATGCTTCTGCTTTAGCATGAAAGCAGATGGTTGTCTATTACTGCAAAGTTCATAATGATAGGTTTGGAATATCACTGTCTTGCATGTGCAAAGATGATATGTCCCTGACTGTTAATTATATCATTAACATTTTTAAAGTCTACAAAATTCTTAGTATTCTGTAAAAGTTTTATAAATTGTTCAATAAAAAGAGTATTAAAATGTCTTGTGTTAAAAACAGGAAATGTGTTTAATTTGATATGTTGTCTGTATATATTCTATACATTACTTAAAGGTCAAGTCCTTTGACAAAACTTCAAAAGCAGCAGTAAAATGGAAGGCTGTTACAGGAATTTACGTTGGAACAGTTACACCTAGAGACTTTGCTATATTTGCTTCTTGGGACACACCTGTTGAATTCCTGATTTGTTGAGCGATACTTGATAATATCACTTGATAAAGAACGTAGGATGTTTCTTTTATAGCAACTTTTCTAGACATTGTTCCTGACTCAACATTTCTAATTTGCATCACAGACTAGTATCATTCATCTCAGACAAGTCTGGGGGGTTTTGTCTTTATTTTGATGTTGTATTTGGTTTTGAAAAGAAATGTAGATGGTCCAATTTCTGTGATTTCAGACATATTTAGAACAATCTCACATCTCCAGTAGATCTATTTATCTCCTTAACATTTATACTGTGTATGTATGATGTAAAACAAGTCTACTGTTTTTTTTCCATTGACTAGAATTGTGGGTAAGGAAGGACAAATGTGCTTTCATCTCCACATTCAGGTTTCAGTTTAAGGTGTCCAGAAAGAGAAAACAGGATGCTGTTACCCCAAAGCCTCTGGTTTTCCATAGGTCTAGTTTTCTTTCACTCATTTTGTCCTCCTTCAAAATGAGTCATACCTTTTAGGATTTTGTGAGCAGAAAAAAATAATAGTGTGTTTAGAGACTTCAGTAATTAATTTCACGTCATTAACCTCAATCAATGTCTAAACTCATGAAGTACTTGTAGATGTCCCACAAATTGTATTTGTACATGTAAAACTTCCACATGAATGCTCTAGTTTTTGGTCCAGATTTGAAAGGAAGAATTAAATTTTCCCTTCAGACTTTTTTTTCTTTTTTTTGTACAGGATAGCTTTTAAAATTAAGAACACAGTGGGCTATTTAAGAACAAACAAGAATTGAGCCAGAAGTTAAATAACTTTGTGTGCTGGCTTTGATACACTAGTTGTGATTATTGCAATTTTCGTAGGAAACAGCTAGCCATTCCCATACAATTTACTTCATTCAATAAAGTTCAACAGAACTACCTATTTTTGTGAACAACACGAAAATTAATTATATAAGTCAATTTTTATTCTCTGCACTTTCACTTGTGTATATAACCTTCCACTTTGATATCAGACTAGGCAAACCTCATTAATTTGTTAACACTTCATAATATCCTGTGTCTGTGAGTAGTCATATTAGCTATACAATCACCTGGACTTAGCATATGATCTCTAACTTTGTCCTTCATAGTTCACAAAATTGTGGATAAGATTTTGAAGATATCTAAAATATTTCCAATCCATCAGACCCCGAATTAGGATTCATCTACTCTGTTACTGGTTTGGTAAGTAGTTATCCTTGAAAAACAGCCTACATCTCAATCCCTCCAGAGGACTTCATGTAAAGGGTTGTGACAGTTTTCTACAATTGTTAAGACTAGATTAAAAACGTGATTAAATGAGAGTTTAAGATACAACTCAGTTATAACTAGAGGGAAGATGACAAGGAAAAAAAGTCTTGTTGAGATGGGGAAAGAGATCTTCAAAGCACCAACCAGCTCTGAAAAAGTTGTGTCCCAGTCTCTAAAAAAGTTATTTTTGTTTGCAACTACCATCTACCCACAATCAATGAGCTTCAGAACACCTATAGGGTCTACTGCTACATCATATAATATAGAGCTATATGGTATATTAGTGAACTGTAGGGTTCTCTTACTGAACAGAGATTTAATACATATTTCACAAGTCTGTCCTCTGAAATAGATTATGGTTCCTGTCAGGCACTTGTTGCCTTGAAAATAATTAATAGTGGCAGAAAATTTTTTAATAGTTGTTAGTTTACTAGTGTAATGGGTAATAAAGACAAAAGCATATAATATGCTAATCAAATTAAAACTTGTGAAAGTTTTCTTAAAGAGTGCTAGGTATTATACTTGTGAAGGTTTTCTTAAATTGCTAAATGTTATGTTTAAGTTGCTAAATGTTAAACCACAGTGTTGTATATGTTGTGCTGGTTGTTGGTTTTGGACTGTATTGATAAAGGGAGGACTTGCTGCCTTCATCTTTGAAGCACCTAGCAGCCCCTAGCAACAGGACAAAGTGAAACCAAAAGAGAACAGCGTCTAGCAAGGAGACAGAGCCCAGAGAGAGGACAAAGTGGATCTTCGTTAGAAGATTTGAATGAAAGCGGGAATGGAGTAAATTTTGATTGGAAAACAGAGGGTATAAAAGGGGACTGTAGATCCGTTAAGGGGGTGGCCCGTGCAGAGCAAGAGTCTCTCCGGGTACCCAGCGCGCTACTTTGCTCATTTTTTCTTTAATTTTACTTTAATAAAGTTTAATATTCCAAATTTTCAAGATTATGGTCTTTTACCTATAACACTAGTATATCCTCTGTCATTTATTCACATCCATTCATATTCAGTCAACAGCCAGTTCAAATAGCTAAGTATTGTTTTAAAGTGTTCCATTTATTTTTACTTGGATTTTATTAAAAATGAGATAGCTGTAACGTTTTGTTATAAAGACTTGCATGAATAAGCATTTCTGAGGAAAAAACAGTTGATAAAAGTAGTAGAAAACTCTTTGTCTCATCATGTAGAGCAGACAAGTGAAATTGTGACATCTCTAGCATTAGGCTTTCAAATCACTATTTCTTTAATGTGGATGGAAGTTTTCTTGTCATAGTCATTTTTAGGAGATTTGTAGCAATTTGATAACAAACACTACTTTGGGCAAGAACAGATAACAGAAAATGAAATAACATTGAGTTTAGAATTTGCAGGGAACTAGCTTTCTTTTTTTGATTTTCAGCTTGAAAATGCCAGTATAATGCCAGGCTTGCAACCTGTTTAGCTGCTAATCTCCCAGTTCCTTTGAGTCGTGTTTTGTTTGAACGTAATCATTGTTGCATGGGTGACAAATACTTTTTTTCTTACTTTACTTCTTTCAGTAACTCCCGAATTGTAGCCATTTGTTTTGTTGGTGCTAATTTGTTGATAATCAAGTCATCTGTGAAAATGTTATGTGTCTCCCCTGGCAGTATGGCAGTGCTTATTTTCTGAGCTTGTCTCACTTGAGTTCTTCCACTGGAGATCCCATGTAATAAAGTAAGTGAGGTATTAAATAATGTTTTTGAGCTTTATTACATAACTTGTAAGAAGGAGACATAGAAGACAGTGTTTGCTTTTACAGCACAGAATAAACAGTAGTTAGGCCTATTAGCAATGAAATAATCTAGGTTACTGAGTCAGGATAACAATACATGGTACTATCTTGGTATTTTGATTTCAAGAATGATGTAATTAAAACCAGAGCGTTTTTCATTCCTGGATACAAGGTGTGCAGCTGCTAGTCTGCTTCCAAATCACTCTCAGGAGCCTCAGGAAGCTGAAACAGGGAAGTACACACCAGGATTTTCTAGGGACCTCACTAAAATGTCATTTCCCAGAGTGAGAAGGATACTGGCTACTTATATGAAGTGGTTACACAGGAAATGGCTTTGCTGTTTGCTGGCCTAAATGTAACTTTCTGACTTAAACATGAAAACCCATATTAGTTCCAATTAGTAGTGCCTGACACATTTGTTTTCATGCATCTTCATGGAGCAGTGGTCCTTGCGTTCGCTTAAATCTCAAACTGTTGTTTAAAGAGGAGAAAAAATTATGATATAAATGTTAGGAAGCAACTATTGACGCTTCTCAAGGCTCAAATCTCCCTCTGAGGAACTCAGCTTCTCCTGTGTAATACAAAAGGCCAGCTTTTGTTTCCACCATTGTGGTTTCTTTACATATTTTCATAACAGTTTTTGGTGATAAAATATGTGAGTAATTATATAGCAGAAATGTTTTAGCTATTTAGCATTTTAGCTACCCAGGAAATTCAGAATTCAGAATGTGAACTTCCTAGTAGCACAATAGACCTGTATACTTAACATTCTACATGGGTGTGAAATGTATCAGCTCTGTGCAGAAAGTGCAGAGGTTCAAAAGCTTGGAAGCATGTAGAGTTTCAGTGGAAATATTGAAAACATTATCAAACAGACCAAAGAGTTGAGACATTGCCCAAACAGCTATTCAAATTACTGTCAGATTCCTATTTTCTGTTACATTCATACTTAAGACAAGAACTTGCAATAAATGAAAACAATTTTCCTATGTGAATTGTATTTTCCTGTATCAAGAATTTTTCTTAATGGATTCTTTAGCCCTATAGAAGACAAAAATAAAGCTACGATACTATAAATAATTAATAAAAACATTTATATATAGAATTCAATAGAAAATATGCAAATAAGGAAATAAAACCAAAACAATAAAAGCAAGGATCCTATAAGCTTCTACCAAAACGGAAAACTATAGAGTCTTCTGGTTTCCAGAGCTGTTTTCCAACACACAGCATTATTCTTAATACCATCTTATGGAAATAATCATAGATGAATGGCTGTTTCTTTTTATTCATAAGAACAATCTGTTTCAGCAACTAGTGAAGTCCAGCAAAATAAAGAGCATAAATCAATCAAATATTTACATGAGCAAAAAATGTACAATGTCTTGAAGTTCAGCCACAAGCTTTTTAAGCTGCTTTTAGAGTATAAGAGCAGAAGCCCAGTCCCTGTTGGACACTTGTCCCTTCACATTCGTTTTCTCATATAACAGGGAGTATGCTACTAGGTTTTTTTGTTGGATTTTTTGTGGGTTTCATTTTGGTTTGGTTTTGGGGTTTTTTTTGCAGCACAATTGCAAAATGAAAAAAGTTTATCACTGTGGATTTGTCTGAGGTTTAAATTATGGAGTTGTTATTTTCAATAGTTAAAAAAACCCCAAAAAACCATAAAATGGGAGTATTACCACTAAATATATGTGTACTTCATTGAATGTCTGGCTAAGAGCATTGTTGAATCGGTACACAACCCTCTCTGTTCCTCTCTGTTCCTGGAAATTCTTATATAGGAGTTTCACAGGAACTCCTTTTACATTTATTCTGCTCTTGATATAAAAGCATTTTAAATCATCCATAAAAATATTAATGTATAAAAAAGATGCAGAAAATCAAGAACATCCATGCATTAAAAAAATTGAGTATGAAGGGACCTTTCATTCATTGCTCTTCGAAATGCAGCAGACTGCATAAATTTCTTCTTTAAAAGATGAATTTAGAGAGGATCATATAGAAATTGAGAATATGAAATTCATTTCTAGATGATCAGAATCAGTCTCCCATTTTTTGACATTTCTGGAGACCAACCTGGGTGCAATTGAGAATAAAGGAAAGAATGTCAGCCCAGATTTAAAGCCTGAACTTTCCCATGAATAATCCAGCTGCTGATGCTTGAGGGTCTAAAATTTATCCAGAGATGCTGGGGAGAAAAAAGATTTAAAAGGAACAGTAACAATAAATTTTGTCAAAACTGAACATTTTCATCCAAAATATTGGCCCATAATGTGTCTGATTCAAGAGCTACCCCTCCTAGTTTTTTACTTTTGTGTGTGTGTGTGTGTGTTTTTTTGTTTTTTGCTTATAAAACCTAATATATTATCATAAAGAGCATGAGGGTCAATTGCATTAGCAGCCATCATGATGCTCAAAATTAATAGAATGTGGTGAAGGTGTAATGGAAAGTTCCATGAAAATTTGGGATTGAAATTTTGTTAGCATATAGAACACATAAAGAGATAATGCTAGGAAATTATCGGAGCATTTGAATAAAAAGCTGAATACCTTCACTGCTATCAGCCAGATTACATCAGCAAGGATATCCAAATAATTGTGTTATAATTTGACATTATAATTTGACAATCACTGTGCTTTATTCATCCTATCTTTGACCACAAAACCCATGGCCTGTATTTTTGGTGGTTTCATAAAGCCTTCTCTGGAAATGAGCAGCAGTTTGTTGCTTATTTTCCTTGCTTTTGTAACCACTAGACCATCACAGATAATAGAATCCACCACTCATCTTAGTTCTCTGCACATCACAGCAGATCTACAATAATGATAAAGGAGAGGGGGAAAGGATTTAAGGAGAAAGAATAATACGCATATTCTGAGGTTGCCTGAATCACTCTAGTAAGACCACAGAAATGGTTTTCTTTGGCTATACATAGTAGATTATAAAGCTGAATTAAAGGTAGCAAAGAGAAATACCCTCACCAAGTTGGATTATAAAGAGAAAAAATTTGGCTTGAAAGAGTAATGTTTTGGAGACAGATGATGTCACACAGCTTTGCAGAATTGGTTTCCTGAAGTACACTATTCAGTTATTTGATGGCACCAATAGCAGAGGTGCTTGCACTAACAATGTTTAGTGTAAGTGAAGAAATAACAAAGCGAAATATACTGAAAGAAAAGTAAAATAAACTTTTACAAGCCAAAGAACATGTCTGTTTCTCAGTCAATACAGAGTGTATTTGGGGAAAGAAAAAGCAATCAGATAAGAAAGTGAAATCCTTGCCTACACCTTCAAGTAAATCTACAGCGTTTTAGTAGAGAAAACGTCTGTTCCTGGGAGCAGTTTAAGGAAGGTACATAAGGACAATAGAAGCAGCTCAATGCATGCCCTGTAAGAAACTGATTTTCCAGTTAAGGATGTTTTTTTTCTATTGTAGTCTGACAAGTTCAGTGCCCAATAGAGAAAATTTTACTATTAGAAAGTATAGGAGATTAAAATTCAAGTTCATCTATATTCTTGAATTAGCTCAGACTCTCTGTATGACCTTGGACTTCTGTTCCATCACTACAATTATTGCTGCACTTCCTTGCATCGTTTGTTTGGTTGTTTTTGTGTTTTGTTTTTTTTTGTGGAGGATCATAATGATGTGATTCTGCTTGTTAATTAATAAGTCGCTTGTCCATTCTTTTTTAAAAATTCCTAAGACTTCCTCAAGGAGGTCTTTATTTACATCTTTTCCTAATCCTGGGATGTCTGATAATTCATAACAGCTTCCTTGGAAAGTTAATACAGTACCAGAAGGAGCGCAAGGCTCAAAGAATTAGCAGGTACTGTAATCTGTCGGGTCTCACACATTAAGTGAAAGGTATCTGACAGCAATCATGTTCCACAAAGGTTAATTTTAAATCCATTTTTTCTGCAAAGAATCAGCAGATCACCAAGAGGGAGGTGGTGTTTCTCTAGTCCAAACCAACTGTCCTTAACTCAGTATGGGACAGTCAGCACGGACAAACTCATTCTTATGAGAATGATTGTGAATAGAAACATTAGATTGTGGATACAGCTATTACTGATCGACAGTTTTAAATCCACTGCCCAGTATCTAAGACCAATCACAAAGGATCCAATTCATTATATGTTTTCACAGAACACGAACTTTTAATTTTGTTTCTCTGAAAAAGATGCATGTACCTTATCGATGACTTTTTTTCTTCTTTCTTTTCCCAGAAGAAAATTTCTTTCCTCAAGGCGAAGCTTACTTGGATTTTAAAACTCAATATATTAATGTAGAAAGGAAGCTTTAGGACTGATTTGGACTGGATAATTTTAAAATATGCATTTTTCTATATCAACACTATTACATCAAGTATCCATAATTCATTCTTGACAAAAATCCTGTTTGTTATTAATTAAAAACACACCTGTCAGTCTAGTAATTGCATAAACACACTTTCTTGGAATCAGTTGTACACATAATCTAAAAAACCTTTATCTTAGTGCACATTTCCTTGTGATTGGCTCATACAAGAGACAACATCATCTTACAAGTGAGATATACGGCATACATTCAACACATTAAGTAATCTCTAGTAGCTATAGATGTGATATGTGATTCCTCTTGAGAAAACTCCATTCAGAGTTTATCTGGTTTGGTTCAGATTTCAAATTCGTATAATCCAGGCCCTGTGTTACTTAACTTGTAAAGTGTTACTTTAGTTGCTATAATATGTGTCTGTTTCATGATATCATTATTTTTATAATACCATATTCGATATTAAATATTCTTATTAGCCTTTGGAATTGTACTTTGACCTGATGCTGCATGATTGCACCACTCTATGCATGTCCTTAAGATAAGTGGCAGATGGTCATGCTCTAACTTTGTCTGGAAAATCACTGGTCCTGAAGCAGTGTGTGCAGAAATCATAAATAATGTGATTTTATTAGCATAGGATTTCACACATTTGGGAAAATTACTACCATCTGTGTGCACCAGTGCAGCATCATGCCTTGTAGATCAGATCTGATTCATGCTCTGACAGCTTTGAATAGAAATTGAATTACTAAGTATTTTTCTGCACAAGATCATGAGACAGGCATCTGTTTGTCCATCCAATTACTGTTCCTGGAATATCAGAAATATATTATTGCCAGCATTTTCATATATGGTTGCATGCCAGAGGACTCTGGTTATGATAAATTATAAATAAATATTGTAATTTTATTATATACCATATTCTCCATCTATAAGAGAGGATTTGTCTGGAAACTGATCACCCAGCTCCAGATCATGTTTACCTTGACTCACACATCAGGTCTGCAGAACACAATAATAGAAAACTTTAGCACATGTGCTATCCTTATACCATAAGTGGGAAATCAAAGGCTCCATATAACAACATATCTTTTAAAGATTTGGACATAGCCTTCTGTGTGTTTGTGTATTTAGGCTTTGATTAATTGCTAAATTATGGATCTCAAGCAGGATTCCAACAATTGGTTTCTAGAGTTTCAAATCCTTTCATCTTCCCTCTTTGACATCCTATTCCACCTGACTCTCTGGTCACAAAACAAAGAAGCTCTATAAATAAACAAACAAATTTTACAGACATCACCAGGAGGTTCACTTTTCTCCATCAGAAAGCCATAGGACCTGCAGTCTAAGTGGCACTTTTCACATTACTTATGGAGATACCTCAGGAGATTTATGATTTCAGTGAGACTGTGGTACCTTCTATCCTAGAGAGTTTATTAAAACTTAGTTAGAGCAATTTGGTATTAAACTGGGTCAAATGTTATTTGTTTACTATCATCTTCACTATTTGTGTCAAGCAACTTTCTCCCTTCCTCCTTTAAAGTAAAATCAGTAGCAGTTTTAATTATATCAGTGGCAACATGATCCCTCATAGCCATAGTACTAAAAGTCACTTGCACTGTGATTTTTGAGCTGTGATTGCGCTTTTCTTGTCTTCCATCTTTACAAGAAATTTCCATTTAAGTTGTTGAAAGTAATAATGGAAGTACATTTTAATTCAAAGTCTTAATGTATCAGTATTATTTCCTATTTTTATCCTTTATTTCCTATTTTTTATCCTTTATATACTAGAAGAGCTGGTAACAGCTCTCACATAGTGTGTTCACTGTGTTCTAGTCTTCTGTCTTCAAAACCTGAAATCATCCAGATATTTGCCAATATTTTCTGCAGGTGTCTCAAAAAGGAATAAAAGGCAAAGCTGTCTGAACTGATAGAATCATTTTCATCTGAATGAAAACTTGTGATTTAGTCTACCACTTAAAAGTCACTTAGCCAGCACTCCCTGGTATCACTGGAGTATGTGTTCAAATTTAATATTGATACAACAGCTGCAGGCATCTGTTTATAATTTCATGAAAACTGCTGTCATTAAATCTTCAAGAGGTTGAGATAATTCTTTTTTGCTATTTGTTCTCTTAGCACAGAGTATAAGAATTTTCTGGTGCTTTTCATATAGAAAAAGAGTTCAAATAAATCTTCATAAAAATACACACTGTGTTTGTGTCATTAGTGGAATATGCAAACGGACAACACATTTTGAAGAAGTATCTAATGTGAGGCAACTAAGGTCTCATTTTCTATTGCATAATCCAGAAATTATGAGAAAGTTGTCTAATGTATAATTGAAGTTATGTGGATATTTGAGCAGTAATTTACAGAACTTGGTTTTGACTTATGCATCAGTCCTATATGAAGTTCTGTGTAACATGGTAATTTTTGCTACATTTTATAGAAGGAGACTGTTCAGTATTATGTATACAAATTAAACACTTGATGAGTAGTTTGCTATGTTAAATATGTGAATTAAACTTCAGGAAGACACGTAACTGAATTAACACTGAGAAGCCCTTGGTATTCTGTGAATTACTTGGAGATTGCTTCAGAGAAATTTAATAGTGTGAAATAGTGTGAAAGCCATGAAAACTCCTGCCCAAGAGAACAAAAGTCTTTAACTAAAGTTTGATGAGAAAAGTATTAATAATATTCACAAAACCAGGGCAAAGTAGATCAGGAAACTTACTGCACTTTGCTGCTATTGAACATGACCTCATAGAATGCTTCCTTATCAGCCAAGTATGCATTACTTATAAATGCATTAGAGTTTTGGGACAAATCAGTCCTTGTTAAAATTGGCAGTTTAATCCCTAAAGAGACACAGGGTGCAGAGCCTAGATATGTGTGATCCCTCAGTAACATCTCTCTTGTATTTCTACTTCTTTCCAGATAATTTTGTTACAGACTATAAAGTATCCTATTGATTGAGCTCTGAAAGTTTTTATGTGATTTATGAGCTATATTTGATTAAAAGTGTCACCACTCTGGGGGACAGAAGGATTTCTTCCCCCCTGGTTTAATACTGAGTAAATCAGTTAAAACCATTGCCTGAGAGAGTAAGCCCTTTAAAAAGACTAGTAAAAATGGAAAGTTGCATTGGAAAACCAGAGAGCTTTATTTTAACCAGAGTGCCAGGCAGAAAACAATGTATGACCATGGGAGAACTAAAACTCTGCAAACATTACTCACTACCAGATAAAGTAATTCAGTTTTTCCAGCAATTTTGTAAGTACAAAAAGAAGTTTGAACATAGTAAAATAAAACCTGATGGGAGGGTAAGTAGCTAAGTAGCTGTTCCTGCCACTGTCTTTTTAATTATACTTTTATTTTATGTGCAGTGCTAGGTGTGTGTTTTCTTTCAACAGGAAGAAAACTTCATTAAAAAAAAAGGTAAAGAAAAAAAAGAAAGGTGAGAAGAATAGCTTCTAATCAGACAACACATTTTCCTACCTTTTAGAAGCAAGTATTTGTCTTTCAAATTGTTTACATATTAAGATGTAGGTCTTTACAAGTTTTAGATTTAAATTGCTTTTAAGTTCGAACTAAGTGAACATACAGTGAAGATATGTGATATGTGTTGGTGTCTCTGCTACTAATTAAGATGAGGTATTTTGTGAATGTCCACACAATTTACCTCTTGTGGCTGATATCCAGTGAGACTATAGTCTGTAAGTTTACAAAAAAAAAGTCTCTCTTTTAGCCTATAAAATTGGCTAGAGGACTGTGCTTGCTCCACCAATTGATCAAACTAACCTTGCAATGTACTGCAACTTCTTTCCTATATTAATAATGTTCCTAATGAGACTCATTTAACAAGAAGGATGTTTCAAGTCTTTGTATTTCAGGGTATGAAGGATTGAGGAAACTAATAATTAGCAAGGGGTGAAAAAATGTATTTAAAAACAGACTTTTCCCTAGTATGCATCAGTTTTATTTTTTTTTTTACATTACAATTATATTAGTTGTACCTTTCTTGGACACAAGATGGAAATAGCTGTATTGGTGTAGCAAATAGTAACAGAAATCATGTGATGAAATTTTAAAGCATGCAACAAATTATTGATGAATCTTTAGGCATACATTCTTATGTATTTGTCCCATGAACATGCTTTTATCAAATCACTGGTAGCTTTACATCACTTCAGACAGTAGCTCTTACTTCAAATGGTGCAAAAAAATGACTGCTGCCTTCTTTTGGATCAAATGTTATTTTGCCTCAAAAATACTTATCTTGAACTGCTGGATGGACAATATTTAATCAAACACTTGTGCTAAGTTGCAGAAAATACTTTCTTACTTTGCTTAGAACCATGAACTTTCTAATACAACAAAATGTACATTAAAATAATTGTGTCACTCTTGGGGGTGCTCTTTTGTTTTCATCAGAACGATCTGCATGTGAAACAGGCTCTTGGAAAATGTTGTGTTAAGCTTTCTCAACGGAGAACTCTGGAAAATAGCACCAATAATATTTTAAAACACTTTACTTCTAATTTATTTGTCTATAAAATTTGTGATTCCTTAAGACAGGTAGAAAACTAACTGTGGTAGCACAGAATACAAGCTGTGATAACTCTGGGCATAACCGTATATGAACGGGCATGACTATATATAAATATTAGCTGTACACTGTTACTTGAACTTACCATCCGGTACAAAGGTTTAACTCTGTGACACTATACTCTAGAGACTGGGTACTTCTCTTCTTAGCTCAAACCTACCATCAGCTTTAACCAGTGTTGCCAAATTTCTCACTGTAGTTTCAAAAAAGCAGTGAAGTCCCATTGAGTTAGTTTCCCAAGATTGACTATCCTCTGTTCTGATATTTAGGATTTTATTAGTGATATTTAGCTAAAAGTAAGTCTTCACTTGTGCAAACAGAAGCCTGTAAGCTTACTACTCTAAATAAAAAAATGCAAAACAACAAAAACACCAACCAAGCCAAATCAACCTACCAACCAACCAATCAACCAAACAAACAAAAACAAACAAAACCCCAAAACAACAGACAAACCAACCAAAACAAAAACAGAAACAAGCAAAAAAAATTAACCAAAACTCTGGAGGAGCCTTCAATTTCATTCCTGATTAAGTAGTTTAATTTTGGTAGCTTTTTTGTTTGTTTGTTTTCAGTTGCAAGCACTGGTTATTTTTTCTTTTAGTCTCATGATAATTATAATTAGTGATGCATTTTATGTTAGCTCTTTTTACCAGCTTTCAAGAGAAGAGACAACCTTTTATAACAGTGGCTTGAGTCTTCCATTGTTTTCTGCTCCTCTGATATATGAAAAATGTGCTCCTCACTGAGCGATAGCTTGCATAGATGTTACTCCTACTGCTCATACAACACCAAAAGACATGTTTTAATTAATTAAGAATGTACACTGTATTTTTGTGCATCCATCACACTTACCTACATAGGTACTAATACACCATACTGAGCTCCAAGCCAGATACAGTCAATTATCTGTCTGTCAGGTCACTGTCTTACCTGCTATTAAGAATATTCAGTGATTGATCTCCTAGATTATGCCCTTTCTATTTCACTGCAGCACAGAAACTGCAGTCTCATTTGTTCTGTAACCATTCTCTGTAAGCTTCTAGGGGTTCTGATTTCACTTCAGACAGCACTGTGCAGTCAGTTTTCTGAATAAAGTGGTGCCCATTCAAAATGGGACAGCAGACAGCGCAGTTCCTTCTTTCTCTTCCTCAATCTCTATTGTGCAGACATTGCAACTCCAGGAAACTATAGAAAGAGAATGGGAGACAGGTTCAAACCAAGGTTTAAAAAAAACAGGCTAAACCCCTGAAAATATTGGTATGAAATCTAAATTGTTGTTCCTTAAATAAAATTAATTAATTTGACCACAGGTTATATTACATACAGGATGTGTCTACACAGTCCGTTAAACCTTCAGTCAAGCTTGCACCATGGAGACAGCTGAGTGATTATCTGGTTTTGCCCCAAAGCAGAACATCTGTATGGATGCCATGCTACTCATGAACTTTGCCAAAAGCATACTTTGCAATTAACTTTATTTTGTAAGAATTTAATATGATATAAGCAATTGCTTTATAATTGTCAGTAAGTCCTTTTCTAGCAGCATTTCCTTGGGAGCTCTATAAACAAACAATGTTAAAATCAGAATATAAAAATGTCTGAGGCTGAACTGACACATTGAAACTAAATGGGCTCAGATACAGAAACATTGTTAGTGCAGATATGTCTTTAATGCTAAAGAATTGACCGCAGTGGAGAAGATGGGATAGCTTGGGAGAACATCCAGTCAGATCAGGGTAAAGGTGCCTCACAGAAAGCCCCTGTCCTATGGCGTTCTCTCCCTCAGTGACCACAGCTCCTGTCAGTCACAGGAGTAGAGAGGGAATACCTGACTGATTGAGTCAAGTTCCCATGGCTGGAACCGGCTGGAAACCAGTGGCCACTCTATGGGCACTCCCCACCTTTTACTCCAGAGGATTCTACACAGCCAGGTAAGAACTGAGCTGCCAGTAGAACTGAAAGACAGGGGAGTCATCTGAGAGCCAACAAGGTTTAACCAACACTGTGGAGAGTTAAACTCAAAGCTAAAACCAAAAACTACTGAAGGTCACAGTCCCTGATTGCCTTAGTGTGCAGGACCAACTGCTTTTCATGAGTATAAACACCTGAGCAGGTACACCATTTTTCCACTGTATAATGAAGGTTATTATTTATGAGAATTTTTAGGCAAGTGCCTATTGTTCATGGCACTGAAATGGTAAACTCACATGTGAGTGTTAATTGCTGCATTTTATTGGATTTTGTTTAGCTAGGATCTGCATATACTTCATATTGACATTATTTGGATTCCTTTAACACTAATAATAACAAATCAGGAAATTTTGCAATAAGGCTTCATTTTGTTGAGGCTGCAACATCAGCCTAAGGCAAAAACAGCATTTTATTATTCATTATCACTGTAGTCTAACACTCTGAATAGAAGCAAAGATACAGGAAAACACGATTCTTTTTTCATCCAGATGCTCTTTAAAGATGTGAGATGTACAGAAGGATTAAGAGGCAAAGAGGATTGTGAACATGCTTGAGGGTCATGTAAGGCCAATCCTTACATTTCTAAATGTAAATATTTTCATTTATAGGAAAAAAAAATAAAAAAGAGGAGAAGCTACAAGTATCTTATAACCACTTTATATAACCAGATTCTTAAGTGTCACCTCACTTTTTAAATCACTTTCCTCAGCTGACCTGCCCTTTCCTTTTGCTGGCACTCTAGCCCAGGCTGCCAAATACAGCAGGCTTAGATTATCCCATGGTGATGCATCTACTGCTGCATTTTCATTTTTGGGAAATTTTGACTAATTATCTGTGCAAATCTTCACTTGGTGTTAAAACCCAAATAAAACCCTGAAGTCTTTCAACCCTGGTGAACTACTCTTCTCTTTCCAATAGTTGTGCCATTTTTCCTTTCATTGGTACAAGAAACTCATGTCTTTCTCTTTTGGTGTTGTTTTTTTCATAAACAATAGAATTTTTTTTCCTAGGTTGTTGTTCTGTGGGGTTTTTTCATGCTCAAAGTATGCTACTATTTTATATGGTCAGCAGCAGCTGTAGTGCAATCATCTTGTGTTTGTTCTGAAAGATAATGACTAAGTAGCTTGTGAGCAGCTGCTTATTGAGGCCACCCATACTTCATGTATTTCAGAACACAATCTTTTTAAGGTAATGGTAACTTAGTGGACCTATGCCTTCTTCCAACTCCCCTGGCAGATGGCTTTACTGAACGCTTAGTACATGATTTCCCCAAGACAAGGTGCACACTTCAGAAGTACCACAGAGGTCTGAATATAACAGAAGCAATTTTAGCAGACCTAGATACCTGCAAAGTGGGAAAAAAAAGAAGAAAAACTAGGTAATTTTCTCCAAAATATCATCAATTGCTCAAATTCTGAATATCCTAGGCTATTTGCTTAAGCAGATGTGCCTGTCACCAGATTTTATCAGAATTTATTTTGCTGCTACCTCAGCCATGTATCATCTATTGCAGGGCTATTTCAGCATTTTGCCAGCAAATGGCAGCCCTTCCAAACGATTTACATAAAAATGTCTATTAAGTGGATGTAGTATACTGAGTTTATATTTGTTTAGCTATATCAGACTTCATGATCCAACATAATCTTACAACTATTTTATATCTCTTTACTAGTGGCATTACCTTCATTCAAAATGAGAATAAAAGATATTGATAATTGAATCCTCTGCAATTTTATGTGCAGTTGCTGTCTAATTGCATCTTATACATATGTCAAAGTTAGATGTGTGTCATTTTGTAAAGAAACAACTCCTCTTACCAGACTTTCCAAATTACTTTTCAGACTATGGTACTACATGTTTGCAGAGAATTTTTACTCCATCTTGACAAGTATGTTTTAGAAAATGTCCTGGATAGTTGGAAATATATGGATGAAGAATAAAATACAGGTCCATCACTAATGAAGGGATCTCTAGTGGAAGATGTGGATGTATGAGGTTATATCATCATGCGGATGAAGGACTTGCTAATTCTGAAAAAATTGCAGCTTGTTGTTTTAGGACTCAGGCCCATCAAGTCAACATTGGACATAGGCAATACATAGCTTGTATCCTTTGGGGAGTCCGATACAGTCATCTTTTTTAATGTCCTCTATCTTGTTTCCATGGTGCAAAACTTGGTGCACTTTTGCTTTGGTCAGAGAGTGCATAATTTTTTTTGTCAGAGTTTCTATTAAAAAAATTCTATTGCAGTAGATCATCAGCCATAAAATATGTACATAGAGCCACTCAAGGAGGAAACTGCCTCTTATCTCCCAGTAAATGATGTACCATGAAATATGTTGCAACTGATTTTGTGATGCGCCTTCTGTTACCATTACTTAGTCATGAACACTTGGCAGAAAAGAGACTTTTCCAAATGCTATAATAAGTGGAAAAGTCTCTGGATTGATGCTTTGAATCTCACTTGAACAAGATTAAAATATCATCATGCACAGTGCATCTCAAAACCCACTGGCTGTCATAAGGCGCTTAAGTGCTTTTCATCACTTGTATATATTTCATTTACAAATTGTTTTCATTATTTCTGTGTTTTGCCTATGATTTCCCAAGGAACCACTTATAAAGTGATAAAAGTAGCTATGTTTGAAGTATCCATTAAATATTTTCTTTAAGAGAATGACAAAATGACAGTTAGTTTGTCTTTTACTTTTTCATGTTCTTCTATTCTATTTCCACTTGTTTGCAATGTTCTATATCATCAGTTCTGCCTGAAAATTTAATTTTTGTCTATTTGGTGGAATAAAGTGCATTTCATCTATTACAGTGATGAATGCTTCAGAAAACTAGAATTTGTCTACACAGATTCTACTGCTTGCATACTTAAGTGTTAGGTTCCATTTCAGGGGATCTGTCCATAATTTAAAGAAAGTATTGATGCAAAAAATTTGTTTTTCTTCAGGAACAAATGTACATCTTGTGCTGTTGATGGGAATGAAAGTTATCTGTTTGTAACGGGTTAATTTTGCTGACACAATGTAGCTTAGTATAACTGTCATGCAAATTGACCCAGACATCTTCAAAAAAAGCAGGAAAATTAATATCTATTAGGAATTTTGTATAAGTGTACCTTCACTAGTCTGTAGCTTTTAGTGTCTGTCTGCAAGATGAAGAGCTAATTCCAGTCCTAATAACTACTTCTTTGGCCCAGCCATATATACTTATGTGACAGAAATATGAACTTCAGTATTAATTATAAAATTGGTGTACTTAGTGGATTTCTTTAAAAATGGAGAGAAAAGAATTGTGATGATATTTAGAAACAGAATATTCCTTAAAATTTATTTATCCTTTGCAATTGCAGGATGTTTTTCAGGATTGAAGAGTTTTTAACAAAACTATATGTTCCCTGTTTCTTCTCTCCAGATAAGCAGAGCACTTTTAACAGATACACCCTCAGTATTTGCATCCTCAGTGAATTACTGACAGCAACACTTAGACCACATGGTAAATCTTTCTCCAAGCTAGCTGATGGATTTAAAATTATTCATAGTACAACTTGTTATGGTGTAGTACTGACATTGCATAAGAAATCGATCAGGATCATCAAATCTTTTAATTTCTATGAAGAGTATTGAAAACTCACACTCTTCACAGTGGCCTCCCCAGTGCTATTTTTTCTTTGTTTAATTGGTGCACGTAAGCAGCTTGAGACTGGGCAGCTCTTGGTGTTGTGAGTGTGCAGTAACTAGAGTTTTACCTCCCTGCACCATGAACGTGTGATGCTGCCCCATCTATCCCAGCTGCCTCATATATGACACAGATATATCAATTTTCTGTACACCCATTAACAATTTTCACTCAATGAATGCTGAACTAGACTCTTTGAAAAGGTCCCTTCCAATCCCAGCCATTCTGTGTTTCTAAGTGTGGATGATAGACATTTCTTCTGAAGCATGAAAGCTAGTTGAGTTTAGCCAGACTTAATCTGTGAATGTTAATTTTCTTGTTTCTTTCAAAGTTGCTAGAGTTAAATTCTAGCATTCTAGTAACATCTTTTGGACATGAGTCAGATTTTACATGGCCAAAATTTCAGTTTGGTTTGTTTAACCAAGTGCTGAACAACTGAAACTGTGTTCTTAGTAAATGTGAAATAAAGTCTCACTGATATCGTGATACAATATCAAGCCCAACTCTGTGTACTGTAGAGGTAAAAAAATAGAAATGTTCTGTTACAAACTTTATTGCACCAAATTTCAGTGGTCAGTTTGCGTCAATGTTCAATGTCATACTGTACAGGCTGCAACTCCGCTTCAGCTGTTCCATAGCTATGACAAAAACAAAGTAATGCTGCTAATATTTCTTTCTAAAACACAAAATCCTGAACAAAATGTTGTAATTTATTCCTGTTATGCTATGTGAGAGTATAGTCACAGAAATATAGTGTCATTTTGATTATCTGAAATATAAGCATTGCAAACCTTATCATAGTTATTTTTTTGTATGAGAAATTCTGAATAAGATCATACCAAAATACCATATGCACAAGAAAGCAAGTACTCTTAGAAACCTGAGTTTAGCAATGATAATCATTGTGTTATACTAATATAAACTATAATGTATTGCAAAATGCATTAATTAAGTAAGAACAGGAAAGAAAGTGTTGGGAATTATCGTTATTCTTACTTGGGGCTAATTAAGCTATCAAGGGTGTTCTGGTTCCTTAGAAAGATGTGTTTTCCACCTGCCTGCCTCAAGGCAGTACTTATCTCATGATTTGTGTAAAATTTTAAAGGTCTAAAATTTTCTGTTTTCTAAAAAGCTGCTTATTCAGCTTTTGGAAGCACAAAATTGAACGCATGAAGCAAAAGACATAATTTTAGAGAGTGTGAGTCTACTATCTAATGTTTCACATAATTTAAGATATTAATGTAATCCATGGTGATAAAAGTTGATTCTGTAATGCTCTCATTTGTAAGATGATTTAACTTAACATGTTAACTGTGCACTGAAATGTACTGAACAGGATCACTGTTCACATGATTAGATCTTATCTGAGGGCACTGTAACAACCGGCTGAAAACCAGTAGCGTTTTAGGCTACTATGTCTAATTCATAAATGAACATGAGTATAGTGTCTGTATTTCCACTATTTCTGAAATTGTAGCTCTTTTAGAAAAAGATTTTTCTGCTTTCATTTTCAAATTAGCAAGTTCCTCTTGCTCTCTCTGTGTATGCCCTCTGATGTTCTTTTTCAGATGAGTTAGTTAAACTTCAATTCTTTCATTAGATGGTAGAAGAACAAAATTGCAGTGAATTGAGGCATGAATTAAATTGGTTTTGCAGATAGATGAGGAGTAGATGTGTCTGGATGAACATGAGGGTTTTGACCAGGAATTTCTCCCATGACACGAGAATGCTCTCTGTGGAGAAATAATTGAAGGTTCAGGGCTTCTCGAGCTCTCCCTGAAAATTTATGCTGGTAAAAACTAGTTTCTTAGCAGAAGATACTCTCTTTTATTTCTTCTCACAGAAGGAATTGTAGTTTGTTATATTTTGCTATGCCTATATACTTTTTAGTCATCCAGACTTTTTTTAATTTGCAATCGACAATAGTAAAATCAGGTGCTTTGTCTCATTATTCTCAGAAAATGTAATGAAAATTATAATAGGGATTTTCAGTTTTTAGATTCTGAAGATAAATATTAAGCTCTTAAAGAAAAAAAAGTCAGTTCTGGAACTAATGTCTTGAAATACGACACAAAACTGCTATAAGAATATCCAAAGAACTGTTTCATGGAATTTATATTTTCCAAAGGTTTCAGCTGTTTTACCTTTGTTTAAGACAGTGTTCTGAGAGAAGAAACCCTAAGCCTAATTGAAATAATTTGAGATTCTTCTGATTGTATTCCTAACATAAATAAACAGTTGGACTATTTACTTTTATTTTTTTTTAGGAAATTGTGGATGCTAAAAGATACATCAATTCAAAGAGCAACAGGTATAAATTCACAAAATAAAGATTCTTTAAAAGTTATTAAATGCAAAAGAAAAACCTTTGGCTCATAAACTCTACAAGCTTCAAATCACTGAAGGCTGAAAGAATATTTTTAAGAAGCATCACTATATACTTGCCATGTTCCTATTCTCTTCTGTGGCATCCACTCTTAGCCTCTATCATAAAAAGAATCCTGGATTAGGCTGTGACTCCACTGCCTGTTCTTATAACACAAGGATTTTACCTGTGTAGCAGCTGAGCTCATATGGAAATTTTGTGTTACAGTATGGCTATTTATAGCCACAAAGATAAGTGGGATATTTAAGAATCTTCATGTATGTATCTGCCCCATATGCAATTCCCAGTTGGAGGGGTCAGCATTTAAACAGTGTCACCAGCTTGATGTTTCTGACCCCAAATCTCTCATATCTGAAGTTTCAATACCTCAGATCCCTCCTACATATTTCTCCATTTGGAAATCTCATTTCTGATGTTGTTTCTCTTAGGAGAGCTTTAATCTATGACTTGCACCAGCTGCTCTAGTCCCTTCCCAGCTCCCCTAGGAAAACAGAAGGATTGCTTCTCTAACTGAGGAGAAAAAATGATTAACTTATTTTGTTGATCCATCAGGATGCTGGGGGTTTTGTCTCCTTGATACATAAACATAAACAAAGACAGATCAACAGGTTTTGGCTTCAGATACCTCCTTATGCAAATGCATGAATCTAATTGAAGACCAGGCAGTATATTTTTACAGCAGTAGTATAAATTCAGTTGCCACACTTTCAGTTCCCTGGCAGAGTTGTATGTCATAATAGCAGATACATCCATTTCTTGATGAAGAATAAGGAGGTCACACAGTTCTTAATATATATGAAAACTCCCCATAGATTTAGAAGTAAATATGTCAGCTTAGGTTGGGGAAGGTACTAGTCTATGTTCATGTTATTAATTTCTCTCTTGTTCATCTTCTACAGTTTTAAACAAGTCTAACAAAGCCAACATGGTAACAGAGCAAGACCACTACCGTGTGCTCTTAGCAATACCGACAGGGTTTACAAATTCATTTTATCTTTGGATATAATTTTGAAAATGTTTTACTTATTTCACATAATTTGTTCTTTAAAATCATCATGAAACTAATTTCAAAACATTTGCTGCTCAGAAACAAAGGAGCACGCTCGATATAATGAGGTTTTAAATATTTACTATTTATATGCTGTGCATAACATTAAAAAAAAGGTCTAATATACAAAAAGAGATTAAGTATATTTTTATGGTATTTTATATTGCTAATAACAGTTGCACATATTTTGTGGCAGCCATGACTATCATACTTCGTTTTACAGACTCTACATTTTGGATTTATACAGCTGTGTCTGACATAAATAAGCACAGTAGAGAAACAAACCAAATGGCAAATTTCAAATTTTATAGGGATGCATTAAAATAAATGTGAGTTCAAATCAGTCTAAACAAGGCTGCTCTATGTCTGACTCTGCTAGATATTAGATAATAAAGGTAAAGAACATTTTGTGAAATGACAGGTGTTAGTTATTTTGTGCCTTACATCCAAGTTATAAAACAGAAGTGCTATACTAATGACATGAGGTTTTCTTTCTGTTTGTTTTTTGTTTTTGTTTTTAATTTGTGGGAGATTATTTGACTTGAGGAAAGTGCATAAGAGTTGGGGTTTATTTCAAATAAAGGTTTTCATTCTTTTTTTTCTGTTTTGTTTTGGTTGTGGTTTAAAAATCTGGAAGCAACAGCTGACAGTCCAAAAACTAATTAAAGTGATTTAGCAGATGAATTAGATTAAAGCTGTGTTGGATCATTTAGCTGCAGTTCATCCATTGTGGTGCTTTTTAGTAGGTTTATTACCAAAAGAATGTAGTAAAAACCCAGGAAAGCAAATACATTTTCCAATCTGAAATCCATCAGCACTGAGACTGCTGGAAAGAAAATATCTGAAGTGCAACTTTGAGTAAAATACAGTTCAAATAGGAAAAAATCAAACAACATTGAATGTACTTTTGTTAATAAATAGATACCAAAAGCTAAAAGAGCAGGTTGTCCTTATGTGGGGGCATGTTCTTTTGAGCATATTTTGATTTTATTACCCTTTCAGTGTGTCTTGAGATTGTGTTTCTCAAGAATAATCAGCACTGCTACTGCTCTAAGATGCATCTGAGCTATGTTGCATGATAATTCCTTTAAGCCTTGTTTTTTTCCTTCCATACTCATTTTTCATCTATAATTAGAAAAAGAAGTAATTTCCTAAATGACTACTTATAGCCCAACAGATATTAGTAAGGCAGATGGGAAATGTGTATTTAAAAGTAGCAGTCAATATTATTTCAGTATTGTTTTATTCACTGTTTTACTGTTTTCTTTTTCATGTACCAGAGAACAATAATATCATGTGGTGTTAGTGGCAGAGCTGTGACATTGCTGTAAGGTTGTTTTATAATTGCTTGTTAGGCTGGAAAAAATGTACAGAGGATTGATCCTACAATAGTGCAAGTGGTTTTCAAAATGAAACTTAGCTCTGCCAATGACTCTAAATAAAATTTCCCATCCTAAAGTACCATTAGAAAGGAATTGTTAGTAACTATGTGTTTTTATATGAGAGTAGATCTTGGGAAAGGCTCCACTCTGCACAGTTCACGTTTACAGTTTCTAGAGTCAAAGAATTAAAACAGTTACTTTGTGGGAATAGAATCACAATATCAGAAGTGGAATAAATCATGTAGGAGATGGGTCTCTGAAGAAGATGAAGAACCCAGCCAGAATGTCTCTTTTACTATACTGTAAAATAGAGTTTTTGCTTTTTCCTTGAGTTACCCTTTTCCTTTCCCAGACCCCTTGAGAGAAAACACTTAGTATGCAAGAATGTACCTTGGCCAGGTGATGTGAAACCTCCCCTGACTGGTCTGTTGTGAACCCTTTCCCCATTAGTTCCTCAACTCCTATAGGCTGTGAAGCCCTATAAATACCCTGGCCAGGTGACTAAGCTTCCTGTCTGCTTCCTTCTCCCATGGCTACAGCGTGTCTCTTTGCCCAGACGTCTGGAGACCACGTGGCCGACAGGAAAGGGAGGGAGCGAACCTCCTAGCTGCCGCATTACTTGAGCCATGTTTGTGAACCAAAAACTGAGTATAGTAAATTCCTGGTGCAACCTCTACCTATTCTTTCTCAGTTGTACCAGTTATGCAGTTAAAAATGTGGGATTTATTTTGGTTTTGCAATGGCTCTCAGAAATACTGTCTCCTCCTTTTCTCCTTTCTGATCTCTTGCATTGCATTTGGCCAAGCCTGTTATTCTGAAATGACCCTTTAGATTTTGCTGAAAGAAAAGAACAGTGGGTATAAAAGCAGGACTGTCAAAGTAGTGATTCCTCATTTTACCCTTATCTAGAAATTATTGTTCTGAATCCTGTTGCTTCAGACATTTCAGATCTTTTTCAGAAATTCTTGCAGTTGCCAGTCAATGAAGATCTGGCTGGGTTTTTTTGAAAGTTCTCTGTTCAGTTTTAGGACTCTAAGCAGATGTATATTTCCCAGTTATTATTTTCACTATCCAAGGCTGAGTAAGGAGCTTCACCTTCTTTTCAGAGTTATTAATAGCTCATTTCTAAAAAATGACAGCAAATTTCATTGTAATACTTTGTAGATGGCCTGAAAGTATTTTTATTAGAACACTGTTGTAGTAACCCCAGCAGGCATCTCAATCCCACACAGCTGCTCACTCCCTCCCTCCAGTGGGGTGGAGAAGAGAATTGGAAGCTAAAAAGTAAGGAACTCTGTTTTCATCACAAGACCAAAATAAAGTACCACATGACTGTGCCTCTATCCCAGCTAAAAGCAGTACAGTCACGCCATTGAAATTTACTGTGGAACATCGGAGGCTTAAAATGGAAAGAAGAATTGAATAATCACCAACAATAACAAAAGTGCTGAACTTCATGAGGTAGCTCTTGACATTCTAATTAATGTGGCAAAATACTGGCACATTGAACAATTAATTCTATTCTAGATTACTGGTTGATTTTAGCTATACAAAATCAAATTTAATCTTTTTATATTTTGATAGTAAACTCCAATATCTTAGGTAATAGAACTAAGTCAATGCAAAATTGCAAATTATCTGTTATTTAATACATATCAGCCATGGCTCAGTAATAAATGGAACAATGGAGACACTAGCAATCCTTAAAGGATTGACTATTTTGCTATTGTACATCAAACTATAGGTTTATTTTGCTATACATCAGTAATATTATGTTACAAACTTAGAACTATTTGATTTTCAGACCTTTTTCTGCTAATTAACTGTTATTTCAGTGTAAACATAGTTTTTTCAAGTAAAAAAAAGGTACTGTCCAGACCTCTTGGATATAGTGTTTTGTGAGCAGCTTTAAGGTCAAAAATAAACATACAGCAGCTGAAAAGCTGGAAGTTATTTTAACTTTCTATTGGTGAGGGGAGCAGACTTTCTAGCTCCAGTATTTTAGGATTTCTGGTATCACGTAATCCTGATGAACATCTTGCCTCATCCATTCCTGTCTGCCTTATTATGGTTTTGATTTTGGCAGCTGCTGACTGAATGGCTGTTAAAGCTAAATCTAAAATTGGTATCAAACATAAGGTGAAGTATTAGTCTCTCAATCTTGGAATAGGTGAGAATATATGTTCTGAAATCATGATGGATAGAGGCAAGAGAAATGTTTATTTTTAAAAGGAAAGCATTACTTAATAATTTTTTTTCTTATTCCAATACTGAATCAAATTGAAGCTTTAATAGTTTCACAAAATATAATGAAAAGTTACTATTTGTCCCTCAGGTGTATTCACCTCTCCAGTCTTCCCAGCTCACTTTATGAAATCATACTGATTTCCTAACTTCATGTGTAACAGTGAAGTAATATTCCAACGGAGTATGTAGGTGGATTTATTTCAGCTTTAAAGAAATAAACATATAATATTATGCTGGAGTTTGTCTTTCCAAGTTGTCTGTGGTTCTAGTGTCATTTCGAAATGACCTTTCAGAGGTTGCTGGGAGAAAAAACTGATATAAAAACTTTAAATCTCTGATTTGTATGCAAAAAAATGGCATAAAATTTTTACTTGTGGCTTGCTAAGAAAGATGTATGAATTGGTAGGCTTGCAAATGTCAAGCAAAATATAAAGGTATTTGTCCTGAGACTCCGTGTTCTCGTATGCCAATATTTTGTTTCTACAAAATATTGCTTTCATCAAAAAAGAAAAGAAACACAAAATATTGTGGCATAGCAGAACACAAAGTCTCCAAACAAGGAGACTCTGTGGTTTTCAACAGCTTCAAGCAGACAATTGCTCCACTCACTTGTATCCAGAAATTAATTATTTGAGTCCTTGAAGTGATGTGGATGGCTGATACAGTATCCTTATATAGATCTGCTTTGAACTGCATAGGGTCATATGAAGTGAAAAGTAAGTTTGTACTACGTGATTTATGCTTTTAACATATCCACTGGGCTATGATACCAGACTTTATGCTTGTCTCTTAAGGTATCCCATAGAACATAAATGCACTGGGTTGAAAAAAACCTTATTGGAAAGCCTTGACAAGTCACTATTCAGAAAGATTAGTGAAATAATTTATAACTATGAGCTGCTAAAGCATTTCTTTCTAAATATAAGAAGTAAATTAATATATTTTGTACAAATTCATATGATTTGTTCCATTCTGTCTTTAACACTGGACTTTACCAGAGGGATTTATGCCTGTATTTCTTACTTAAACTTTTGGCCTGAAGAATTTAATTTTAAGAAAAGAATGTAAAAAAGGTAGAGTGTTTAGATATCTTCTCCTGGTTGTAGGAAGTAGCACATAAAAAATATGTAGAGTGACAAAGTAATAAATCAGAATAACATAGAAGACTACAAGCCAAAAAGTTACTGCAATGTGATTCATTGGTAGTTTTTAAGCTTTGACAGAGAAATGGGTTCTCCAGCTGTGGAAAAACAAACAAAGAAAAAAAACTCAACAACAACAGAAAAAAACAAACAAAAGCCATAAAAAAACTCCCAAAACAAATGAAAAAACAGGAGTTACATTCTTTTTTTTCACTTTCAATTTGGAACATTAAAGGAACAATTGTATGGTTACTGAGACCTTGTACTTTGTGATTGCTACCAGAAACTCATTATGGCTTTTTCAAACTTGAAGCAGCTGGTTCTTCTGTCTTGCAAAAATTCTTTAGTCTCCAGACCAAGTACATCATAATCTGTAAACCCCTAGATGATCTGACAGGTGTCCTGAGATATAGAATTTCCTTCCTCAGATATGGAGACCAGAGCATCTGAAGATTTCTGGATCCTAAGCACTGTATTTTCTGTATTTTTTCACAAAGTAGTGTTTTATTTGTAATTACTATATCTCCTTTTTTATTATTTATTTTATTTTATTTTTCTGTAGTTCAGTTGTCCTTCTAGCTGAGAGCACAATTTGCATCTCATGATGTAAATCAATACTTAAATGTCTCCTGCCTAAAATATACTTTTCTCCTATGAGTTCAGCTGCAATATTTACCAAGAGGAAAGGAAAGTGTGCATGTTATGATGCACATATTTCTCAGACTATTCACAGGCATTTGTACTAATGTAAGAAGGAGTATTTTGGCAATGCAGCAGAAAGGGGCATCCATATGTCAAATGCATACATGTCTCATACACTCTGTTTACTTTGACATCATTTCCAAAATATGTATAATTTCCTACATTTTATAAAAAAAAAAATCATTACTTATCTTCTTTTTCATCAGCAACTTGAAGGCAAGACTGTCCTGATTTTATATTACATTAAAATCTTAAATGGAGCTGTTTAGATTCACTGTCTGAGCCAAAAAGAGCTTTCTATCAGCCTCCCAGTGCTGAATTATTTTTTTTTTAATTGCTACCCAACTGTTGAACAGGTCTCATAATGGAAAACTGCAAGAACTATGACTTTTTCCCCATAAAAATAAAGTCATCCCACTATATGGGAAAATCATCGACATCAATGAAAGAAATAGACAGCTTGAAGATCTATGAGGGAGTGCAACACACTACTTAAAAGTAGGTATTTAATTGAAAATATGATTCCACATGATGAATTGCTTAGCTCAACAATTACTAAAACTAAAAATTACTAAAATTAGATGTATTTCTTTTAGAAATACATTGATATCACTCAAGAGATGTAACTTGCATGTGATAAGTAATACTTTGTCAATTTAATGGTCTTTATTCCATTACACTGTCTTGGACTTTTGTCGCTCAAAACACAGTAATTATAAAGACAAAGAGGCTTTTTAAAACAGTTCAACAAAACTGGATGTGATTTCTAAGACAGAGCTTTTTGTCTTTTCTCTAAATCCTCTGGGCACAGTCGTGTGCAGTGCTGTGAGCCCTACAGCACTGGAAAAACTGACACTATCTTCATTGCTCGACTATAGTAGCATGAAATCCTGAGACATATAGAAAAGCTGCCTCCTTAGAGATGTAAAAGTGAATGGGAAACAACCTAATTTGGAAAATGTCTAACTGAAACTGTTCTCTTAAATGCATCATTTGTATTTCACTATTCATTGATGCCCTAAACCATATTTGGACCTTTTGTTTTCCTCTGTACAGTACAGTCTCCAAGGAAATGTACCTCTGTGCGTGGGTAGGCAGAAAGGTACTTATAGTGTGAGAACAGACTGGAGTTCTATGGTGTAAAAATTGTGAGTCCCTTTTGCTTCCACACTAGTATACTGCTTTTGTTATTAGAGCAGATCATCTTCCAGTAGCCCAAGTGCAGTTACCTTTTGAACTGAGCAGAAATAAAACTCCAGCATATTGAAACATTAATATTTTTAGGTGTTTTCCCAATTCACTGAGAAAATGTAATACTGATATGTTTTATGCTTTTATTGCCACATAACCTCCATACATCTACTTTGTGTTCCTTACATTAGAACAAAACAAGCTATTTTTAATAGTTTCTGTCCTTTATTTCATAATGAAGGTATACTTGAGATCTGTTGCTTTTTACATACCCTGTTTAAGAAATTCTTTTTTGCATTGTGTGTGAACAAGGATTACTTTAGCCCATGACAAATGTTGCTGTATTTGTTTTGTTGCCTGGAAGAGATTATTATTTTCCTCCTGGGATACTTTGCAGAAATATCCATGTACACAAGTGTTTCTTAACTGCTGGCAAATGCTGGAAATAATTTTTTGTTTGCTTTCTGTAATTTCACTTAGTGTATTTTCTAAACTTTTCTGGTGTTGTAGCTTGGCCACCTGGACTAGAATTATTATCAAGCAGAAGTTTTGTTTGTCTTGAAATTAATTTGTTTGGGATCTACAGTAACCTGGGGAGAAAGGGAAATGTTTTATATGTGCATACTTTGTAGGATAAAATTATCTCTGTTCTTTCACTGACCACTTTGTGAATTGTTATTCACTTCATTTCAATAACCTGCTTGAGTAGATCTACTTCCACCAATGCAAGGGGGATAGTAGTAGTGCTAAAATCTATTTCTGTACAGTTAAACAAAAGGGACATTATTGTATATGGTTAAATCAATAGGTATATGATATTTTGCAGCAGGTGGAGGAAGAGCACCACGTGCTCTTGCATGTGGTTCTTAAACAAGAAGTTTCAGTCTGGTGTAATCACTTTTTAGATTCTCACACCTAGAGTTGAAGTGCTGTTTTTCTCCTTGTTAGAGAGAACCACAGGACAGGGAAGGAATATTAGTCTAAAATTATCCTGCATAGAACAAAAATTAGAGCAAAATAACTCTCAGTATAGACAAAAGTCAGATCCACACTTCAAAATTAAAGAGTTGTAAACAGATCTGTCCAAGAAAAGTGTCTTCCTTTATGGCCTTTTATTACCTTCGGGACTCAGTTTAAGCATGCCTTTTGGGTCAGGCAGAATGGAGGGTGCAGAAAACTGGGGTTGGGAATGATGTGTTTACAGCCATGCTCTAGGCTTCTTTCATCTCCAAACTGAGCTTGCTCTGCTGTTCCTTGAAGAAGCATTCCTCTTTCATCCTTCTCAGAAGGGATTTTCACTGACCACAGAAGCAGCAGCTATGGCAAGGCAGTAACTGTCTTGTCTACTGCTCAGTCTTTTCTGCTTTAATAAATTCACAGAATCATAGAGTGGCTTGGGTTGGAAGACACCTTTAAAGGTCATCTAGTTGAACTCCACCTGCAAAAAGCAGGGACATCTTCAAGTAGCTCAGGTTACTCAAAACCCTGTCAAATGCTACAGTGCAAAATCCATGCTAGTGTTTGCACGAGCAAGGCAATGTACAGGTAAATTGAACAGTTATTCTTTTTGTTTCACCTACACCCACAGTAAGGGTTTGTTAACACTGTAACATCCAATCAGTGGAAAAAAGCAAGCAGATGAACTGAAAGCTTTAATACTGAACATCCACCTCATCTGGTGCTTCTGCCAGTTATGTTTTGGAATGGGAGAGTGAAAGTACTACAGTGAAATGCTATAGCCAAGATGAAGCCTAAGATGTCAGACAGTATTTCTTTTACAGCTTGGCTGAAACAGTTGCTTACTTATTGTAATATTCTTTTGCAATTTCATATGACTGAACTAGTTGTGCTCACTGCTGAGCCCAATTAAAATACTTTGAAATGATTGCTGTTGGGAGTAAGCAAACATGAATATTTACAACTGAACTTGCTTATCCCAAATGTTGCTATCATTTAATTGTCAAGATAACAACCAAAGTTACTACAGTTCAGATTTATTATCATTGGATTTGTTATTGTTAAATATTAACACAGCAAATGTTATATTAAAAAACAATTGGAAAATGTTTTCTAAGACCAGCTTTAGACATGCTCTAGTGTAAATGTTTAAACTGTAAGTGGTATTTCTAATTTTATAATTTCTAACCAATCTATTAGTGGTAAATGTTAGGAAGTGAGGGAAAGGAATAGATTAGATGTCTATAGAGATGCTTCTCCACTTTATATTTTTGCATTCTTCTATTAGAAAATTTAGGCTGAAAATAAATAAATTACATTAGGAAAACTGTTTGGAGGCAGAAAAATACTGTTTTCTGAATCCTCAAAAGAAAGGTAAATACAGTGAAATGTCTGGTTTTCCAATTCCTGCTCTGGTACTAACTAAAGATTAACCTTCCTTAATTTGTTAATAATTTTAACCTTTAAGTATACTTTGCCTGTTATTTGTTGATTGTTTTCCTCTATAAGACCCTGGAGTTAGTTGTATTTCCAAAAAGAAGCCATAGCAAGATGTTAATATTATTAAGAAACAGAGAAGAAATTGCTTTCATATTCCTATTTTGTTTGCATCCTAAACCTATGGAAACAAGTTCAGATTAGAACTCAGATTAGATTTACACAGTTCTGTCAATTATGCATCTATATAAGTAAATCATAATAGGAAAATCTAATCAAAATCTCATCAAAATTTCTTGGAAGAGTAATAAAAATATATTGTATACACAACATAGCAATACATAAACCATGCTATTTATATGAGCACATTAAATTTAGTGTTCTTAAAACTTCAGCTTGCATTTCACTTTTAATATTGATCATCTAATATCGATGCCAACCATATGACAAATTAGTCTGCAGTGTTATCCAGACAAAATATTCCTCATCAACTGACTAAATATGGCACACACTGAAAAAGTCTGAATATTTGTCCAAATTAAGCTTTTATAGCCAATTACTCTTCAAGTATTTCTATGTTGCTTTGGGATAGGAATGTTAGTTTATGTGTTCAAGCACCATTGCAGAGGATAAAATTAAGCTTAAATGACAGAGATAAAATTAAATTGACTGAAAATGCATTGATATCACATAAACCAAAAAGATAGGGTTGGAATCGTTATAAACACAAGAATTACATACACACAAATAAAATATGTACACATTTAGCTGAGACTCACTGCAAGCCAATAGAAAATTAAGCCATTGGTCTCATTCATTTATGTAACCAAGCAGTTCTTGTTACAATGAGTAATATGTGATCTCTAGTACATCAGCTTGTTCTGAAAAAACTGAGTTTCCCAAGATATTATGACAGATGCCTTTTTCCACCTGAAAGCCAATACTTTATTTTATTCACTTCTTTTACCAGTTCATTAGATGTGAATATAAACTCTGAAAGCTCATGCTCAAGTGCACCTTCTGTGATATTTTTTACAGAACAAATATATTAATGAGGGAACTTCAAAAGATTTTTACAAGTCCTTGCTTCATTAAATTAGCCATAAAATGTGTCACAGTGACCTTCAAAGCAACCAGGGTTTCAGCATCAAATATAGTAGTGCATTATGACAACTCCCACTGATATTAAAAGTCTGTCTTTTCTGTAATTGGGAAAGAGTGAAATATATAAATTAAGATATAAAGGACCTTCATTTCCCTCCTAGATGGGACATTGTTTAAAAATAGATAAAACTCTGGTGTTTTTGCAGGAAGATCTTATTTCCTGTCAAATATGTTAAGCTTGAAAAAAATATTAGATAATAGCTTCCCAATTTCCTCTATGTCAAATTCAGGAAAAGAGTTAAGTACTTATGCATCATTTTGAATGCAGGTGGTAAAATACATCTGATTAGGTACAAGTATCAATTAGGAACATTCTTTCCGCTTCAAAATCCAATTCACTTAGAAGCAAATAAATTTTGGAGATGAAACTAATCAAACAGAAAAAGATACAGCACTGTGTTGTTTTCAAAATATCAAAACCAGGCAGTAAGATTCTAATTCTGTTTGAGGATTTGGACTAACAATAGCTAAATTGTTTGGGATTTTTTCAACACCCAACATCTTGACTATTTTTTATCCTTTTGTTGAGGTACTCCTGTCATTCCTATTTTCACACAATCTTGAGTTGAACATGAATGAATAATTTTCCATTTTCTTTTTTCATGTCAGTCTGTTCTACTTGCTTGCACATCTGGTCTTTCTTTACATGTCTATGTAATATCCAGAAAAATAACAGCACTTAATAGTTAGCACTTAATAACACCTCTCGTCTGGACAGTTTAGCATTTTTTATGCTCATTAACTGAATAAGCTTCTCCTTATTCTGTGAAATGGATAATTTTCTTTCATTTCACAGACACACAAGAGTTGGCTGAATTCTCATCTACTTTAAACTAATGCAGTTATAACTCTGCTGATGTACAACAACTGAGGGTCTGGGAAAAAAGAAAAAACAGTTATTCCTTCCTAAAATGTGACATTGGAAGAGGAACATTGAGGCCTTCAAAATAAGAATATGAAAAACAATTTTTTCTTCTTCTTGTGGCTCTTTTTCACAAAGAGTATGAAAATCAAACTGCTTTACTATGATCTTTTTTTTGTCAGACATGCAGCTACTTCTTGAACTTAGATTCTAAGGAATGCTAAAACTATTAACAGATCGATTTTTTTTTTCTTTAAATAAAAGTGATAGCATATTTACATTGAGTTGATCTACTTATTACAATACAGCAGTTAAAAGAGCTCTAGCCACTGGGTAATAATTGCAGTGTTTCAGATATCTATGGGATCACTCATTTCTTTTGTGTTGAATGGTCTGCATCTCCCTTATTTTCTGTCGTACAGTCTTAGTAGTGATACCAAGAGCAGAACAAGTCACACAAAAATTACAAGCCAGATCAGGCCAGGAGGACATCTTGCTCAATATCCTGTCTCAGAGAAAACCAGTCCCACTTTGAAAAGGATATGTAAAACAGGACTATTGTGATTTTCCCCCAACTGTGTTACTTCAGCTTTCATCAATTTGTGAGACTAGGATTTCCAGCTGCGGTTTCATTGTACTTTCTACTCTTGTAGATTGTTTTCCCTATATTGGTCTTAATTTTTTTTTTACCTTTTTCTTTTATCTATATATATTTGACCCATGTAATGTCTTTTGACAATAAATTACCCTAAACATTCTGCAAAAAGTTAAGGATTTCTTGTTGTTTTTCAACCCTGTGGCCTGATAGTAACATTGAGTGCCCTTAGCTTCTGCTTTTGCAAGACATGGAGCTGTCATTTCTCACTCACATTTTCCTCTGCATGTTCAATAGGCCTGTTTTGTGTCCCCCTCTGGAAGTCATACCATTCCTTTGATCATTCCTGCTTCTGTTTTGTGTTTCATTGTACCCAAACAGATGCATGTTTGACAGGCATCTTCTGCTGTATTTTCCTAGAATTTTTTAACTGTTTTCATCTAATATTGTTCCACTTGTATGGCAGTATCCTTCAATGAAAATGAATAGATGTCCTGCTCTTAAGAATTGTTTATGTGTATTATTGTCTCTCCATGCTTTCTCTGAGTCTTCACAATTAAATATACTGTCTTTCTGCCATTCAAAGCCTCTAGCAATCTGCAAACTAAGAGATTGCCAGTGATCTGAATTAAGAACTCCCAGCTGACAGCAGAGAGAATTATCAAAAAGGCACCAGACTGGCTTGATAATGGAAAACTTATACATTTTGTTTCATAAGGGTTTTTGCCTCATGATACAGGAGTTCAGTTACAGGAAGCAAAAGATTTTTGTGCATTGAAACAAATGAATGAAAGCAGCAAGGGTGAGATTTATTTTGTTTCATATTTTATTGTCTTGAAACAGGTGAACTCAGCTAATCAATTATTTCATAGGAAATGGTTACTGTATTTCTGTACTATTGTAGGTGCATGTGATGCATTATGAAATACCAAAGTCAGATTTTGTATGTACCAGTCATAATCTCTAGGAATTTTCTGAATCATATTTATTTCACTTTGATTTTCTTCACACTGTGAACATGAGATAAAAGAATGCATTACTCCTAGGTAGTTAAATTTGGTTCCCTGGGACATCCTGTGAGCATGAGCTGGATAGAGCAAATCATATATTCATCAGTCCCTTGATATTGCTGCTTAACTGACTTTCTGACTGCTGGGAATACATCCATTCTTGATAATACGGAAAAGGCTTGCTGCACTGGTTCACAAAGTTTTTATCACTTGTGCTTCTATTATATTCACGGAGTGATGGAAAAGAAGAACAAGCAGAGAATATGTCCATAAGTTTCAGATACACGTAAGAGTATGTTTACCACTGTAATTGCAAGATGTAAAGAGCAAATTCAGAGTTTAAGCCCCTGACTATTCTGACATCCTGTTCAGTTCACATTCAACTCACAACAACTATAGCAACCTGCTTTTGCCTTAAGAAAATCCTCTAGCAGGCCATTTATTTCTGACACACAAACATCAAGAGTAAGAATTGTTCATCTGCTTTCAGATATTGCTGGTGTAGGTGTTTTCAGCTAAACTAGTGACCCTCAAGTCCTTTTATAGCAAGTAGAGAAAAACAGGTTAGGTTTAGGTCATGATTAGGTCAGGAGAATCACATTCAAGGATTACCCATTTCTCTTTATTATTAAAGGGTACCAAGGACATTCAATGAATTTATCTACTCTGTAGATTGTAGACAACCTAGACAGATGTTTGGTCTGAACTCTGCTACTGGAAGATGAATGCGTTACTTCCCTTTCCAGTATTTTTTGATGTTAAAAGTCCTTTTTATTTCTCATTTGAATTTATTTAATGATGGCTGGTACAGTAGATGAATCTTACCATCTTAAAGATTGCAAGGACTATTTTTAATAGAATTCAATAGAATACAGTACTAAGCCAAACATGTCATAAAAGTCAGAGAATGTAAATGGAAATTTAGAGATAGGAGTGGAAACAGATTGATTCCAGTTTATAGTGGAAAGCTGTATTGTTCCCCTTGCTCCTACTTATTTTCTAAGACAAAGTCAAATAAAGACATAATAGAAACATGTCAATGTCTCTCAACATTTTCTTGTTGCACTGTTACTGTGAAAATTGTAGTAGATAATATCGCAGATAATCTATTTATTTCAGTAAATGTTCTGAGTCTTCCGTTAAACTGTCAAAGTATAGTTCTCAGCAGTATGTGTTGTTCAGGGAATTCAGACCCAGCTCTGTGTGTGTATTACAGAATTTTTCTATTGAATGATTTGTAATCTCTTTTTTTTTCCTTAAAAGTTAGAAAATTTTTATTTCTTCCACTATAATTAAGATCTATAATTATATTTGCTTGTTGTGTGTACTTGCAGAGTTTTTCATATATATTAATTTTATCATTGCATTATATTGGTTCCTGATTATTGACATATTTCAGTATCTAAAGATGAAGCTTGTATGTGGGTAGGGTCAAGTTTTATCAAGTTTACATATTCTAAGATATACAGTTTGGGGACTAAAACTCATTAAGTCATTTTGCTTATTAAGCAGAGACACACTCTGAGTCTAAAAGAACTGTATGACTTTAAGAAGCTGTACTGTATTAATTTTCTCACTATCCTCTGTTAGCACAGTGTCACATTTGTCTCTCTTTAGTTGTAGTAACAGATAATATCTCAAAAAGTTATATTCTGCTCAAAGACCTTAAACATTTTGATTGCACACCCATCAGTAAAAAATTTTTGAGGACACCTCACAAATGGGGCGTCTGTAGGCATCTATTTATAAATTACTTGCAAGTACCACTGCAGTTCTAATTTTTTTTTTCCTGCATTGCAGTGAACTGTGTTAAGAAGTCCTTAGGGCATATACACTCCACTTTGGAGACCATTGCCCTAGTGGAGAACAGTCCCTTGTGGTGATGGACAGAGCTGACAGTGTTAGTGGACCAGGGTTAGAATAAAGTAATTATTTCTTCTGTTTGCCTGTCCTGTGAAATATGTCAAATACAAAATTACTTATTGCCAGTAATCATCTTAAAATATAAAGATCTGTTAATATTGCTAGAAAATTGATAAAATATTTTGGTAGATGCTTATACAGAGTTGTAGCTCCATATTGTTGGTATTGATAATATTTCTGTTATTAGCTTGTTGTAGTTCAGAATATGCCCTCTTTGACTCTGATTCATGGAACCTATCAGTGTGTAGTGATGCTCAGTGCTTCATGGAACTTTAATTTCTGCTAATTCAGAGTTTAGTAGAATAGGGAAAGGGGAAAAAATATTCCAGACTAGCAGTTTTGCCCATAGTATTCTATCTGTGTATTTAATCACAAACCTAGATTTTAGGATCTTAATACACAGATTCAATCTGGTTTTTACCACTTAGGCCCTTCATCCAAGGAGAGGACTAATCCCGGTGCTCTCAGTGACCTCTTTACTGATGTTGTAGACTTGCAACAGGCTGCAGCTGTTGTACAGCTTTAGGGCAGAAAATGACTGTTAAGGATCAGCAGGCTAATAGCTTGCACTCCATAGGGATGAGGATGTGCTCTGCATCTCAGCATTTCTGGATGGCTTTCTTGGGCTATTATGCATTTGTCTCTGACTCACTCTTTGTTATTTCTGAGAGAACCTCACGGCACTGGTGATGGAGGTTTAGGCTGATTTGGGCACAGCACTGAAGGTGTAGACACTACAGTTGAAATAATGTTTTTTCTCAGTAGTTTTGGCTGTCCATCAGTGCAGAGACTTCAGAATGTAGGGTTCTGGACTACCTGCACAGTTTTAAGTCCTTATGTGAGATCTCTCCTTTGAAGGGAACTATCCCTCCCAAAAAACGGATGAGATTGTCTTTCCTTTCAAGACTGCCCCAATATCCCTTCCCTTTCTCTCTCTCTTCTCCCGCTCCCCTTTCTCTCTCCCTTCTCCCCCTCCCCTTCCTCTCTCTCGTCTCCCCCTCCCCTTCACCTTTCTGCGAAAGAAACTTCACAGAATATTATTTTTAATGCAGAAAATAAATTGTGGACAATTAATCTTGAAACTGAGTAGGTTTTTTTGAAAACTGCTTAATAAAATACTATTTAATAGCTTTAGCTGCAAAATTTACCACTATATTATGAGCAATGAACTTGACTGAGGTTTCTGAAGGCACAGCACCCGAAGAATAAAAATTAAAGTTGTCTGCACAGTGAAGGATAACAGAATCACCAATTTGTTGAGGTTGGAAGGGACCTCTTGAGACCATCTCGTCCAACCACCCACTCAAGCAGAGCAGGACCACCTAGAGCCAGTTTCTCACAATCCTGCCCTATCAGGTTTTGAAAATCTTCAAGGATTAAGACTTGACAATCCTCTCTGGACAACCTGTGCCAGTGTTGGACCATCCTCAGAGTGAAAAACAGTTTTCATATGTTCAGGTGTAGATTCCTGGGTTTTGTTTTGTGACCATTATCTGTCAAGGACACAGCCAGAAAAAGGGTTTGTCTCTTCTCCATCCCCTCCAGTCAGGTATTTATAGACATTGATAAGATCCACCCAAGCCTGCTCTTCTGTAGGCTAAGAAATCTTGGGTCTCTCAGCCTTTGCCCTTATGAAAGAGGCCCCAGTCCATTAATCATGTTTGTGGCCCTGCACTATAGTGACTAGATCTCCTAAAATTCTGTCCCTTGTTGTCAGGGTGTGGGATGTTTTTAATGACTGCCCTTCAACACATTTGTTAAACTAGGCATTTCATTTTGTCCTTTCTCCTGAAGTCCAGTAAAAATGGCAAAGAATAAATGATTGTCAGATTTACAAAGAAAAAATTGACAAAGTGAAAAAATTTTGAAAAAAAAAAATCTGTGTATTAGTCATGTCTTTGTGTAATCATCAGTCACAAATCCATTGCATAATTTTTGTTAATTAAATTAAAAATCTCTTTGCAAAATAGTGCCTGAACTCAGACTGTTTTTCTTCTTGCTCATTCCTTATTCATATCCCTGGTGATGAATTTCAGCCATCTTCAAGGTGTACTGCTTAAGTAGGATGCTTAAGGAATCAGGAAGACATTCTACCTAACCTCAGTTAGTTTTAGAGTATTTCTCCCTACTTTAATGACATTATTTTCATGGTTACAGGGTAAAAAACCACAAACCAAAATGACTAAATTAATTAATGCAATAAATGTTGCAAATGTTAAACCTTCATAGTTAAAAATTTTCTCTTGCAAATATTCATTTCCAAGACAGGAGTCGTGTCGTGAAAAAATTTATATACTGCTCAGTGGCATCCTCATAATAATTTCAAACCCAGAACATCTGAGTATCTTCAAAATTTAGAAAACCTGTTTATTATCTACAACTGTAAACCAAAAGGACTTCACTGGGAAATCACAGGAGTTCTGCATGCACACATCTGTAAAGATGAAAATTTGTGACAATCTTTTGAACTTTATTGCATCTTCTAGTAGTAGTCCCTCCTATAGTGGTCTCTTCACTTCTGGTAATATGCAGATGCTAGAACATTTTCATTTTCTGCATATTTGATTTGAATATTTTATGTTAAATGAATAAAATAGTTGATTATGCTATTCACAGGTATGCAGAAGAATGGATATTTTTAAATGTGCCTCACTGATTATATTGCATTTTATTACTTTATTTTGAAATAAATTAATAAAATTATCTCTGTTATTCATTTCAGACACAGCACTGTTTTTTCCATCCTTCACTGGAAATTCTTATTTGGAACTACCTTCTCTGACATCTGTATCTGAGACCAGGACTGCATCTGGGCAGGAAACAAGCAATCTGACGACTCTGTACTTGACAGTGAAAACAACTGCTCTAAATGGCACAATCCTTTTCAGTGAGTACTAATGATACTTGAAGCTAAGTATCAGTTTTAGCTCCTTCAGGTTCTTATTAACTTTAGTGAATATCAGCTGGCATTTCCTTTTCAGCAGCAAAATGAGTCATTGAAATGCAGTAGGAGCCTTTTGGTATTCTAATGTATGATGCATTATAAAATTCTAACCATTGTTCCTTGTGTTCCTCTGGAACATTCTTTAATTTATGACTCATTGAGTAAAACATAACTTACAACAGAAAATGCTGCTTCCTGACAAGAAAAAAACATAGTAAGCTTATGTCTCCAGTTGCAAGTGTTACAGCTCTAAAATACAAATTTTGAAGAAGTTTTGAACAACTTATTAGAGAGAAACAGCTTTTCCAGAGCTGGGTTGAGCCTCACTTGTCTTGGTTCCAAATTCTTGATTTACAGAGCTATCTGAAGTTCTGCAATTTTTCCATATTTCACAGTATTTACTGTGATTTCACACTTCAGAGGATTCTTTTGTGGTCCCCAGAGAGTTTACTTGCAGAGCTGGGCGTCTGCCTGTTAACACTACATAAAAAAGTTGCTTCTTGCCTGCATATTCCATTCCTCAATATGTGGCATAAAATTCTGAGAGAGAAGTGTGCTTTTCACTAGTCAGCAAGAAAAGATAGCCTTCTCTGCCAGCTGAGTATTTCATTATCTATTTCATCTTGCAATTTCTATCCAAACAGAAAACATGGAAAGTGAGATTATTTTTTCCTGAACCCAAGAAGAGCTAGAAAAATATGATTATTTGATAGATTTACACCAGAAAGACAAAATCATTAGGAGTATTTTCAGTTCACTACAGCTTCCTAGTGTTTCTCGACACAAAGAAATCTTGTTGATATAACATAAATCATTTTGATTCATTTTTGTTGGGTTTGTATTAATCTGGAAGCAATATATGGGAATTCACCTGCACTGTATACATATTTATAATCCAGGATTAAAAGTAATATAAACTTCATGGCATTATTTAGTTATGCCTTTTATTATTATTTGCATTACATTTTACTTAGACATGAAACACTGACGCCTCAAATTGAATATTTATATTTACTACTTTTCAAAATGGTATTGCAAGTCCTTGTGTGTTATAGCTGGGCTGTTACTGCAGCTGCTTAAGCTACAGTGCTACAGAATTTGCTAAGAATCGTGGTAAGTGGTTATGTGGCAGGTTTTTTATGTTTAAGTTGTTTATGCTTGTTAGTTATTTCAATTTCAGGAGAGTTATTTGCCCTTGGAGAAGAATTCAAGGAAGGTCACTAGAAGTACTTTGAATATATTTGGCATTTAGCAATTTTGTT
This sequence comes from Campylorhamphus procurvoides, assembly GCA_013396655.1. Lineage (NCBI taxonomy): Eukaryota > Metazoa > Chordata > Aves > Passeriformes > Dendrocolaptidae > Campylorhamphus > Campylorhamphus procurvoides. The sequence goes on along the minus strand of WBMV01003662.1, from coordinate 231,738 downwards.
TTCCTCATCACTGCAAAGTAATTGGCTTTCAGCCAGAGTTAAAGTAGAGCTTGCTAGCTACACATAAGCCCTAAGTAAGCAACTCGGGGAGGGGGGAGACGTGGATGGGGCAGTGGGGGACAAAGAAAGTTTTCTCTGTTATACTCAGGGGAAAGTGGTGTTTTCTGAAGCTGAAGGACTTGAAGTTGTTCAGCCTAGAGAAGACTGTGGAGACATATCATTCCAGCCTTTCAGTATTTAAAGGGTTATGATAAGAAATATGAGGACAAACCATTTAGCGGACTTTGTTGCAATATGACAAGAGGTAATGTCTTGAAGCAAAAAAAGGGTTCATTTAGACTAGATATAGGGACTATATAGATATAGGGACATTTAGACTAGATATTTCCCTAGATATAGGGAAGACTTTTGCAATGAACGTGGCAAGACACTGGAACAGGTTGCCCAAAGAGGTGGTGGATTCTCCATTCCTGGAATCACCCAAAGTTTGACAGGGCTCTGAGAAACTTGATCTAGTTGCAGATGTTCCTGCTCATGCAGAGGGGTTAACTAGATGACCAGCCCACTCTATTCTATTTTCTCTTTTTCTATTTTTCTAGTCTATTTTCTTTTCTAGATCATGCGCTCATGCTGCATGTAACCTAATAGCAGTTCAGTTATTCAGTCATACTGTCTGTGGAAAATCATTAATATGGCACTTTTGAGGTGTTTGCAGAGATTTTATTACAACAGTATTTGAGAACTTTGTATTGTTTATAATATCTTTCCACTTTCTGGATAGAATGGTATTAGTGGAGAACAATGCAGTTTTTTTGCTTTCCAGTTACCCCTATGTGAGACCTCCATGGACAATATCACAGCTCCCTTCTTGTCTCTCCCTGCATCTAGACAGAAGGAAGAAGGGTTGGTAAAGATGAGTAATATGAATCCAGTTCTCACCCTAACACCTAGCTGGGGTAGCCCCAGAAACTTGGGATAATTTTTACATGTTTTCAAGTAGGTGTTTCGCTCACATTTTCTTTGTTCCCAGTAGCACATCATACTTGCATTCCCATTCCCCTTGTTATCCCTAAAATAGGCCTTTAACTAACTTGCAAGATTTCCCTCTTTTGGGGACGAGTTGGTTTTCTACTAAGGTTAGATTTCTGTTAAGTTAAAAAAAAAAAATGGATCTCTTGCTTGTTATTGAACACAGACACAGAAAGTAATGGATAACTGCATATCCTGTAGGACTCTAAAACTGTATTTAACATTAGTTGCATTTTTGCTTTACATTTTTATTTAGACTCTATCAGGCTCTACCCCCTTTCCATAGTACCAGTTTGTTTTCCTCATTTTTAATCTTTCTTTTTTTGTTCTTTGTCTCTCTGGTAGTTAGATTCCTTTTCAAATAATAAAAATGGTTGTTATTATTATCAATATCAATATTCTTATGTATTTTTACATGAATTTAAAATACAATATTATATAAATTTGTAAATAAAAGTCTGATGTTTTGTGACTGAACAATATGTGCCTATACAGACAACTCAGATTTTTTTAATTTCCATACACAGGCACCAAACTCTTCTGTCAGAGAAGTATATCCAGTGTGAGGTCCTTCACATGCTCCCTCTGTTCTTTCATCCCCATTTTTTGCTCCTTGCTCTTTCATTTTCTCTTCTAATGACTTTAAAAGAGAAGCTGCTGTTGTCAACTGTTCTCTTTTTGATAGTAGTACAACTCCTGCTTCTACTACTTATTTGAAGCTCTGTTACCATCAAATGTCTGAGGCATAAACTGTCAGCAGAAAGTAACTTGAGACTTGTGCGCTCAGTTGGTACAAGAACTGCAGAATTATGATTTAATATTTCAAGAATTTTCAGATTCTGTTAACATATATGCATGTTAGCACTAACTTCATAATTAAGGTTGCAGCAAGTTTTACACATTCATAAAGCAAAAATCCTTTCTGTCAAAACAATTTTTTTTTTTAAATAGGAGCAATATCACAGTGACCTGCCTAAGATGCATTTTACTAGAAGATAGCTACAAATTTTGATTACTTTTTTAAAAATTAGTCTGCATTCAGTTACACATTTTACAAACACACTTGTTATTACAAGGTGGTGATGAGGTTACATCTGTTTGTCTGGCAGATAATTAGGAAACATGTAATTACAATGAGAAACCTCAGACAAGATGTCATTGATATATAAATAGATCTGAATCAGAAAGTATGCATAAGAAGATAATTAAAGTCAGAATCATAAAATAAAGAGAAGTGAATGCTCTATAATTTTAATGCATTGTTGTAATATATTTTAGTAGTTAATGTAATTATATATATGTAAATATATATAAGGAAAATAAAATACATATATACAGAAAAGAAGGCTACTTATAGGGCAACCAATAGGCAGAATATGCGAATCAGTAAATGTACTAGGCATGTCACTTTACTAAATCATACAATACCGTTGTTGAAAAGAATTATCCTGTTTGATCCTTTTATCCTATTTATTAACAAGGATTTATCAATGTTTGTTGAGAACAACAGATATTAAGGGCTAATTGTTATTTGCAGAGCCTGCCAAACATAGATTGTCTGTTAAAAGCATGGGGAAAGAGAGAGGATACTATAGAATCATAGAATCTCTATATGAGATTTACAGGAAATTTCTATATATGTCAGAGGCAAAGAAACTAATGCAAGAGGAACTGCTTTGCGCATTGTCTTTAGTAGATTATAAACCATCATCTGTTTAAATACAAAGACAAATGTACTTATAACGTTTTCTCTAATTATTTCAGTATGTATTTAAGAAAAATATGAACGGTAACAGTCAATGGACTAAAACTGTTTGGAATTTCTGTAGTTACCTTACATTTAAATTGTTGGTGGAATGCAAGGAGATTTCTGTTTATATATGCCAGGAGAAAAAGTTTTAATATATACACAACTATTTGTGTCAATAGAGATTAACCATCATTTGAGAACTGTTTATTTGTTGAATACAGTATGCAGTCAAACAATTTTTATTCCATTCCTTAGTGATTTCACTTGTTTGCATGATTTAATTTCATCAACATGTCAAAGCAAATTGTGATACTTAACCACAAAGCAACATAAATTGTAAGTGGTCATAAAAACCTGATACAGTTGTAAAGTTCTGCTTCATCATTTCCACATTTAACAAAGTTGACATAATGCTGTTCACAATCCGTTCAAGGACAGATTGTTTAACTTTTACTATATATGGTAGTCTATAACTTCTGACAATTGGATTTCAGATATCACAGCCCATTTTTATAGTATTCCTTAAGGACAAACAGCTCCCATTTCAGAAGTTGTGTTCATAAATTATTTCCTGTGTGCTCAGCAGCTCTATCCCCCAAATCTACCCATATTCTACTTTCCCTTCTGAAACTAAAAATGTGTTTTACAGGCATTTCAATTGCAGTCTATTTGACTCTTATTTCAGGTGGAATTCTCACAGTATCCTTCCTCTGTGTCAAAATATGCTTTTTCTTAATAAAACATCACCCTATGTTTTAATGGGAGTTTAAATCTGTCTCTTAGGCCACTGCTTGTCATCATACTGATCTACAAAAATATCTTTCCAGCTTCCACTTTTCTGTGAAAGGATGATTTCTAATATCTGATTTCTTTGACCTGATCCACTCACATGATCTCTACTAAGGTCAAAATAAGTTACCCTTAATATCCAGCAAGATTTTTTTCTCAGATGATACCTGATCTCTGTCTGTTCCTAGAACCTATCTGTTTTGTTTAGGACTTGGACTTCTCCCTGTGAAGGTAACTTCCCATCATATTTGTTAAGTAGCATATGCTTTTTCACCATTGCTTCCCCATGGTCACTACAGAAAGATTTAAAGGACTCCCTTTCCAAAAGATCTTATGCCACCTAGCAAATAACAAGAAGAATGCTGTTATTCACCTGTAATTGTGACTTAAAAATGCTCCCTAAACTGAAGTTTGTTGGGGAAGATAAACAAATGTTAACGGATGGAGATCTGGAGGGATTGTCCAGCAAGCCCTGGGCAGCAGATACTGAAAGAATTCCCTCCCTTCGATAAGAGAGGAGCCTGTCACGATAAATTATTTGAACCAGGACTGACTGTTTACAGCTATCTATAATCCCTTTCTTCCTTGCAAGATCTGGAAGGACTTTTACAAGATGCAGAAACCCTTTGTTTCCTCCAGGTGGTCCAGTTTAGAGAAATGTTTACCTGTATGATGAAAAACAGAGACTGGATTGCCTAAGCCTTACTTAACATAGTTAATCCCCCTCATTAACAAGTCTTACCTCCTCATTAACATACCCCGTTCTTCGGTTCTATATATTGTAGCACGAGTGTTCAATAAAATGTCTCAGTTTCTACCCCCAAACTGGGAACGTTTAGATTATTGACCGACCAACAGAAGTTCAAGCAGTGACACTCACTGAGGTTTCAAGGAGTAATGCTGCCTTCAGGGATCTGTCCCAGAATTTTTTTTAATTTACTGGTAATAATGAGGACCTTCTTCCAATTTTTCACTAGTGGTCAATGTGAGTGGACAGACAGAGTTACTGGGAGAAGAGGAAAAAGCTGTCCATCTGTAACTTCACTTTTTCAAGACATGTTGTCTGTATATATACATTCACAACTCTCCCCCACTTCATTCTCTCTGAATTCCATGTAATTTAGAGATTTGCTTACCAGTAAAAATTGGAAATGTCAGGAACAGCATGTGCAGGGAGAGGAAAAGATAAGGAAACGAATGATGCAATATGTGTATTTATCAGTTATGCTAGGGTTAAAAAGCAGTGACTCTTTTAATAGGGATATGGTAATATATTTTGAAAGAGAATTATCAAACTATTGTGAAAGGAAATCATAAAAGCCAAAGGCATAAAATCCAGTCAAATTAAAATAGCTTTGGATTTAATTAGGTATTCAGAATACAAAACATGTCTAAGCATAAAAGACTTTCAGTAGGTCATCAGGATTTGTAACTGACTGAAGAAATGCTATGTTGACTAGAAAGCTGCTCTTGAAGATAGAGTTTATGATGTGAACTGTTTCTGCAATGAAAAATACAAAAGAAAATGATCAGGCAGTTGCAGGCACTGTTGCCTCTCTCCATCTGCTAAAAGATTTTTGTTTTCTTTTTGTTTTCTCCTCCAAATTAGAGGTGATAATTTTTTCTTTACAAATTAGTAGGTTTTCTAAGTTCCAAGAGCACCCGCATTCAACACTCATACACCTGTTCCTCTGCCACTCCGCATTCCTGGGTTCCCTAAATACCAGCATAAGCTTTCCACCTATGTGATACCCATGCCAGGACCTGGGGCCTTCTACTCACAGATACATCAAATGAATATCTGCAGTAAATTCAATTTCATGACCCAGCTATGGAGTCTTTTTTACTTCAGTTAAGTATAGCAAAATATAGAGAAAAAAAACAGACTAACATTTTAACAGTTTGTCTTAAAGGGGAACAAAAATTGTGAACAGGAACAGTGTCTTACCATCTATGAGAATTTAATACACTTAGTTTCAAAAGGCAAATTCATAAACAGCTATTTGTCCAATATAATTTGCAACTGTAGGTGTCAGTTCTTTTTTTAGAAGAACCATGTGCCATTGATCATTTAAATATAAATATTTTGCTGTCATATTTATAAGATACTATTTAGTGGAATTGAACTTAAGCATCTTTTTATTCTTTGTTTGAACTGTGCAAAGAACCCAGTGTGTTTGATGTTTTGTAGATGATTTTTCTTCTCACCAAATCTGAAATGTATCACCATTTGGGAAATAATCCTAACAGATATTAATCCTAACAGATAATCCTAACAGATATTATAAGAAAAAGCTGTTGTGCTATAATTTTTGGAGTTTATAATTAATTTGAAAAGCTGAATGAATGTGATTTATTTTTTTTTTGTTGTCACTTCTGTCACCTTAATGATATTGCTGGATATAGAAAAATTCACCTTCAATTAATGTGATGATCTCTGTAAGAATTATATATCTACAGTGGTATTAAGTATATTTGGTCTTTGGTTATTTTCTATTACTTTCAGCTGGTATCAGCTGTTGATCCAGAGTTTGTTTTTTTTTAACTCACTGTCACTCAAGAAGAGTCCTGTATGGATAAAAAGAGTCCTCAATGTCACATAGGCATGGTGGCTGGCAATGATTTTCCCTTACTGTGAAATAATTTTGTGAGGTCCTACACTTTCAGAAGTGTGACTGTCTTCATTTTTGTTTTCAAAGCTAGTGAAAGGAATTTTGGAGAACACTTTCTACATTTGTATCTTGTGGAGGGAAGACCAACCGTTCGATTCAGCTGTGGAAATTCTCAGAACATCCTGATTCTATCCGTCAAACAGTCTGTTAGCAAAGGCATCCTTGTTCCTATCACAATAAGGTAAGATTTTACCACTGGCTTACACTAAAAGTTTTAGTCATATATATTGAGCAATAAAGTGTGATTCCACCTTTCTTTTTTTTTGACAATAAAAACACAAGTCATATTGGAAAGCAAAATTGTACACATATTTGGAAAACTCTTTCATAAGATAGTGTTAATGACAGAAAATACATGTTAGTTCATAAAGATTACTTCAGTCCCTTGGAGAATTTACAAATCATTCATACTCTGGATACTTTTAGAGATACAAATTAAGTCTTTTTGAGAACTGAAACAATTTAAACACAAGGTTAGAGGTTAGAAGTGGGAAGCTCATAACTTGTGCTTATTAATTTATACAGTGAATAAATTAAATTTGTTATCAGAATTCTAGTGCTAAATATAAGACAGAGTTATTGTTTAAGGTGGAAAATTAAAAATGAGCATACCAACAACATCTCACAATGCAGGCTGTACCTGGTTATTTAAAAAGTCTTTCTCAAACTACACTATGATTCTATAAGCTGTCATATCTACATACCCAACTGTACTGTCATCATTATACAGTGGTGGCTTTTCACCTACTACACACAATCGTTCTCAAAATGGTTAATTTATCATTTTGAAAAAGGTATTGGTAGCATGCCTTGGTAATGGCTTAACTCTTTTCTGTTTATGGAATTTCACATGTGCAAGCTAGGTAAGAGGTAAACAAGAAGTAATATAGATATTGTGCGTTATATTAGTAATGTTAAAAATGGGTTAAATATTCAATCTTCAAAAACATTTTAGAAATAGTTCTGACACCCATATAAAATTTCAAATTACTGGGATTAAGATAATATTTTATTTCTTACATAGCTAAAATGTCAGAGATAATTGCTGCGTCTGAACTGTAAACATTTGTGATGCAAAGGAGCTTACTGCACAAATTATTAAATTAAAAGTAGTTCTAGCTAGAACTATTTTTGCTGTTAGAGCATCATATGTGAAGGAGACTGCAAAATTTACCTTGAAACATGCATATCAGATTTCTCAAAATTGCCTCTTACTATCAAAACAGGAAGAGGAAAACATAATCTTAAGATTTTTGTGTTTGCTTCTGATCTGTTTCTCTGTGATGCAAGTGTAGATAAATTCTAAAATAATGAAGGTTTATTGATCCCAGTATGGAGAGTAGATTGATGTGGGGAGAGGTTGTATGCTTACCCCATAAGCTTTACCACAGCTTTTAGAAACTAACTTGTTAAAGTATAAATCCTCTTTTCAACATATGAAAGGATAAAAGGATCTGCCATGTAAGAAACTGCTTCATTTCCATTTTATATTCCTTCTCAGCCACAGATCTATACATTACTCTTACACCCATTTAAAACAGAGTGTTTTTTTCCTTTTATGCTGTCTTAGTGTTAACATCTAGTATTAATGAAGCAAAGTCATTTAGCATACATTCAAATTTAATTATTAGCTGGCAATTTACTTATTTTAGGATTTTTGTACAGATTGTAAAAGTATATAAAACTTACAAAGAAAGTTCTATCCCTTCCTCTCCTCATGTTCTGTTTTTTTCCCTTGGAAAATACTTGATAGAGTTATACAACTCAATACTAATAAACTATTCTAAGGGGATTTTTTAATCTCAGAGACTACTCTTGTGTGAGACATTGGTCAGCTAATTGTCAGCACTGTATCAGCTGTGGTGGCATTTCCTCTGCTTCATAAGATTAAGACATTAAAACACTGTGCAGATTTCACAGCCTAATAATATCTTAGCAACAAATACAGCTAAATGTCAATGAAAAGACTGATTCTAGCTGTAAAGCTCAAGTTTATACTGAGAAAATAATTTTATTTCTCTTTTTCTACCTTAAAATTAACACCTGTGTATTTATGGCTTCATTCTCCATGTTGTTGCACTAAAAAGTAATGTCAGTTCAATTTACACATTACCTTTGTTTACTGCTATTTTATACTGCTATCTTTGAAACAGGGGCATACTAAATAACTTGCAAAATATGATTGTAGACTGTGACTGGCAGGGATTTACATGCATTTGAGTTTATGGTCTTGGCCTTTAAAATGCCTAGTGATTTTTCTTGTGAGTTCTTCTCAAATGTAGAGAAAGCAATATATCCTTCACCAAGCAGCAGTAAGATTGTAATCCTTCAGCAATCATCCTTAACCTCTGCCTAAGGAAAAAGCAAACTTAAAAAGGTATTTGTGGCTCCCCAAGATCTTGTATCATAGCCAATAAAGTATAAATCCATGACAAAACTCTTGATTTTTGTTCTCAGTGGTTGTCAGAGATAGGTAATTGTATCTGTGTTTTACCTGCAAAATTAATGTATGGGTGTTTTTCCCTGTAATGCAGGAAAAGAGAGAAAGACTAGAATAAATATCCTTTTTTTGTCACTTTGAAAACTGGCCAGCTGGGGGACGATAGCTCTGTTACACTTGACTTTGAATTGGTCTTTAAGATCATATTTGACAGTTATTCCAGTTCTGGATGCAACTATGCCTCCACTGGTTAAATGTCACAATTAACACACCCAGTAACATCTATAGAAGAAAATTGTCACCTTTTCAAACTTTTTTCCTTCTAAATCCACCATGTACAAGAAACTAATATAATCCCATAGTTTACAGCTATGCTTTTTCTTAACTGTATGGTTGGTTTCCTTAGATATGGCAAATTTTTTCAAACCTGATGAAGATTAAATGAGTTTTCAATGATCACCCATTGTCTTTATGGCCCTTGTGAAATGACAGCTTTATATAAAAAATGTCAGTAAAGCTCTGATTGCTTCCCCTTTTTGCCTTGCCTAAAGAAACTAGAAATGTGTTTAAATGCACTTTCATTCATTGTTTCCATTTCCATTTCTTCTAGAATGATTTAATTGCTGGTTTGAAAATGTGAGTTTCTTCAAATTTAATTTTCTGTGATTTCACAATTGAGATTGTATTGATCTTTTCAGTTAAAGTTTTGAGCACATACTAGAAATGCAGTTTGGATTAGTTTTATGGATCTGTTCTTTAAAGTTATTCAAAGAACATTAGTTCAAACACATTTCATTCCATGGCTGAGTTCTGAAATGCATTTGTCTGATGCAAAATTTGCTCTACTTTGTGGTTAAAGTGATGTGACTCTCATGGGGGCAATTCAGTGGTTGAAGGAAAGTAAATCTAACAAGCAAAGATTGAGATAATCAAGTCAAAAGGATTTTGATTTTACTTGATAGTGGGGGGGATTTTAGTTTTTAGAGTAGGAATCTGATATTTTTTAGACACCTTACATTTTTTTCTATAAATGATATTTTTTTAAATTATATTTCCTTAAGGAATTTAGGTTGTCTGTTCTATGCAGTGATGGAAAACACTGGATTGTTTTCTGTTTGTGAGATTGTAGGGAAGCATTAATTAAAACCTAGCCTGTATGTGATAGCATCAATCCTTTTTTCCATCGTATTTACCTGCAGAATGTTCATAATTGTTCTCTGGAATTTAATGAACATAGTGCCCATCCCCACAAAGCTAGATCATAGTATTTTGTACATTAACATTTCATGTATCTTCCAAATGAGCATATTGAATGTAGTTGTTTCCAGGTTTCTGCCACACTTTAATTAGTAGTATGGATGTGAGTATTTACCCATGGCTAAGAAGGGCACCTTTAGGTGTTCTTAAAAGTCTTTATTTGTCAAATACATTAAAAACATTATTCAGGTAATGTTGTTTGGCTAGGTCTTGCCTAGACCATGCACTGGTAGAGAAGTTGCTGAAGTTATTGTCTGGTCTTCCAGCTTCAAAAGCAGATGGCATGTTCTGAACTGTGAAAGCCCTCCACATGTTTTTGTACCTCCACATGGAAATTTTGGCAAGATGTACTAAGTACAAACTACATGATTATATTACCAGCGTCCATGATTTCACCTACAGTCCTACTTCCTCATTTCCCACAGGAGAGGAAAGCAGTTCTTTGAACAATTCTGTGAAGTTATTTAATGCATGTGCATTCTTAAAATGCTTTTTTTTTAAATGACTACGTAAATCACCATCTATATGCTCCCTTGGCTTATTGAGTAATGGTGTTTGCCTATTTTATTTCATTGTTCTAGAAATATGTAAGTCTTCATATTAATGCATGCTTTTAAGTTATCTTTTTATTAGTATTTACAGGTGGTGTGTCCTCTGCATAGTGTGTATTACTGAAGATTACATTAAATCAGTAAACCAAAAATGTACTAATTTTCTGATGTCTTGCTTTTGTTTCCAATATTATCAATTACTCATGAGTGCAGGGATTTTTTGATTGATGACTTGGAAATATCTGAACAGCAGGTTTTGTGTCTGAGCAGGTAAATAGTGTAACCTGTTTCATACTCGTGATACTATCTACCCAACATAATATAATAATGAGAAATGGAAAAGTGTTTTGGTAGATAACTTCAACCATGTTGGTACAATATCACCATCACCTTATCGAACCTCACCTTTTTTAAAATTGCTTGAAGATTAACAGTGAAAGCAATCTGGGAGAGATTTGAAAATTGTTATTCTATAATGTCAATTTATAAATTGTTAAGCAAAACATATTTAGATGTGGGTTTAAAAAGGAATTTTTTACATACTCTATATCTTAATATAATACTCTATCTTAATATAAATCTTAATATAATAGTCTATATCTTAATATAATAATGTTGTCAGCACATACATGAATCTTACCCATGCAGATGTGTTACATAGAGCAGGAAATGCTTAGGACAATAAGTATATTTTAAAAATTTTGAATCAAAGTTATAAGTATTCTTAGACAGACTGTATAGGTAACATTAATGTTTACTGCCTTTTCTATAAAAATTGAAAAATTCGTAAAATCATCACTACATTTGCCACTATAAGGTAGAAAAGTTTTTGGGGTATATGCCTATATAATGCTCATTTTCCAAAAACCTAATCCCAGTTCCATCAATCCAGCTGGTACAGTTTTACACAGTTAAGTCACCACCTCTGTTTTTTGGTCTCAAAAGTAGCCCCATAAGAGATGCATTATATCAAACTAATGCATATCAGTTCTTGTATATGCAATTAAAATTGAAAACAAAAAATTGGATTGTTAGAATCAACTACTTTAATCATTCTATGTGGCATGCTGCCTGGAGTAAATCAAATTAGAAAATGGATTCTCATAGGGTATGGAAAAGATTACTTTTTGGTTTTGTTTCAATTTCAGATTTTGTGTTTGAACAAAACATTCAGTGTTTTTAGAAGCACAGGTCACTTTCTGAAACTTTTTTTTTTTTTACTTTCATTCAACAGTATGCAATAATTCATCAGTGATCTGTCAAAGCCAACAAACCAACTGCTGTGGGTCTTCAAGCTCATTAGCTACTGACTTGAAGAGCAGATGTTTGAATTCCTGTACGCTTCATGCTCTGGCTTTACACTATCTCTTCTTAAATTAGCTGACCTTACAGGAATATCTCAATAACAGAAAAAGACAGAACCACATGATAGTTTAATTTGGAAAGGACCTCTTGAGATTCTTCCAACATTCCCACACAAGCAGGTTATCCTGATGGGGTTAATTTCTTCTCAGTACTTGGTGTAGCATTGTGTTTTGCATTCAGTATGAGAATAATGTTGATAACATATTGAAGTTGTGGTTGTTGTTAAGTTGTTGTTTTCCTAAGTCAGGGGTGTGTTTTTTTGAGTCTCATATTCTGCCAGTAAGGAGGTATACAAAATAAACAAAATAGAAATGGAAGGGAGCGTGGTCAGGACAGGTAACCTGAACAGGCCAAAGAAGTATTCCACACCATAGAATGTCATGCTCAGTGTATAAACTGGGGGGCTTACCCAGAATGGGAGACTGATGGAACTGTGGGGACAGGGTCTGGCATCGTTTAGCAGGTGATGAACAGCTGTGTTGCACATAATTTGTTTTTCCTTTTTATTATCATTATCTATTATTATATTCTATTTCATTTAATTATAAAGAAAATAATAGTGAGGGGGGATAGGGAGTGGGTGAACAAGGGGCTGTGGTATGCTTAATCTGGTATGCCAGATTGATAGAGTTAAACCATGATTCAGGGTCACATAAACTATATAGAACCATGTCCAGTAAGGATGTGACTCTCTTAAAAAGGGTCCAGTCCCTTACTCAGCTTTGTGCATTTTTGCTGAACTTGTCCCTCTTAGTCATACCTTTCTTGTACTGCAGAGCTCAGAATTGGATACAGCGCTACAGATGTGGTTTCACTAGTGCAGAACAGAGGGAGAAAATTACTCCATTTGACCTGAAGGACAGTCTTGTCAGTAAACACTGAGGCAAAGGAGACACAAGGTATTCCCAGCCTTTTCCAGGCCCTTTGTCAGCAGATCACTTTCCCCCTTCAGCAGTAAGACCACATTTTCCTAAGTCTTGCTTCTGCTGCTGATGTCCTTGTAGAATACTTTCCTTTTGCCCTACATGTCTCTTACCATAGTCAAGTGCAGGTCAGCCATAGCTTTCAAACCCTATCCCTGCAAGATCAGATAGAAACTCCCACAGAAACAGCCCTAAAGAATGCTAGCATTCCACTAGAACTGGGACCAGGGCAAGCAAAAAGCATGTGACACATCAGCCAGGCTGTGGCTTGGCAGTTCATTGGAAAGGGTGGACGGGGAATACACCTTTTTGAAGATGGAAAATTCCACTGGCCAAGTAGAGAGATTTGAACTTCACATAACCCAGCAACCAGGCATATGCTCTGATCCTCTCTGTAGGCCAAGGAATGATCTTGGAGATCTTTTCTAACCTGAATGATTCTGTGATTCTTTCATGTTCTTTTTTTTTATGCAGTTATCCTCAACACAGGTCATTCACTGGGCTTTTTATGGCAGTTACGTTAAGGGGAGGGCAGAGGAACCATGCTTTTTGGCCATATTTTTTTGCCCTTAATGTGATTTTAAGAATGCAATTGTGAATTCATTTTGATTTTTACAATTTCTTACTGTGCAAATTTGTTCTGGTATAAAAGTGAATTTTCATCATCAACTGGATTTGAATGGTTTATTCCAAAATGGCTCACCACAGACCCGTTCAAAGTATATGGTGTCACAAATTCTTTCATGTTCCCATTCATAGTGTGTCATTCTACTTATATCTCATATGAAAAATCTCTATTGCTATATAAGTGATATCTAGTGTGTTTTCTCATGCACAAATTAGGCAGTTACATTAAAGGTCACTTGAGTTCCCACAAGGATGTGTATTCCAAAAGCTAAAACACTTGAAAGAAATGCATTAAAGAACGTTTGATCACTTGTCTTGTTAGGTGTGACTTCTCCTCAGTCTCTTTCAAATACATTCATATCAACATAAGTTTTAAAACGTGAAGTACATGAACAGTTCTGCGATAGTGAGTTGCATAGTACAGCACTGTCAGCTGCCTTTCCTGAAGTGGCAGGCATCCAGACCCCACAGAACTGGGCTCTGACTCACAGCTGGAGAGTTATGACCTGCCTGGAACTAACTGAGACAACATAAGAAAAAAATGTGTATTTACTATATCTCAAAGAAAAAGCTTTGAAAAAAATATGAAGCTGTTGATCACTTATTCTAATTAGTTGTATTCACTCTGTTTAACGTTACATACTTTCAAGTAAGGTGTTTAATCTAAAGGAGTTTGTCTGTATAGGTATGTGGATTTATGGCAAAAAGTAAAAATTCTTGCAGTACGCAGAAGCTTACTGCTCACTAGGGCTTTTTGGCATTCAGCTAAAAGTTGACAGTTTGTCCTTAGGTTACCTCCCTCCAATGAAACAGAGATGTCAGTGTTAAGTGGTAAACATTCTGAAAAGATAGAAGAATGCGTTTGCAAAATACTCCTTACTTATTTCTCACAATCTATCAGCCTATCAATAACCCCTTCTTTCTGTTAGATTTGCTGCAACTTCAAATCTACTTAAAATTCAGCATTCTGATGTTGTAAGCCTTAATGATAAAAGGAATACATTTTATTTCTCTAGTATCATGAAAAATAGTAGTGGAAAGAATGACAAAGTTATTTTAGTTTTAAACAAAATTTCTCAAGTCCTGTTAGTATGGCACACCTTCCAATCTCCTGTTGAAAAAGAAATTTGAAAAATTAGATTTTGTTGGTAATCTTATGTAATCAAAATTTATGTCAAATCTGGCACTCTGTTAAATTAAATTCTGTCTTGGGGCAAATGCTGACTTTAACTCAAAAAGATGTTCTGATCTTGAGCTTGAAATTGACATTGTAAATTCTTGTCTGTCCTTCAATGTCTTGAAAAATAAAAAAGAGCACCATTTAACCTCTCTTCCTGAAGATATCTACCAGAATTTTAACTTGTTAGTTGATAAGAGACAGATGACTGTATTTCCTATACAAAAAATAAATGATAGTTGTAATTTTTACCTATATTAACTGTTTTGAGAATGTAACGTATTTCATTTGAATTACCAAAGTTGCTAGAGGGTGTTTGTATGTAAATACAAATCCTAGCAGCATTGGTAACTCAACTTCACATAATAAAACAAAATCAAGTAACACACAAAAACCACGATAATTTTCACAGTAGTTTATTTTGGATTGCATTTACCTTTTAGGATGAACCAACTCATCCTAAAAGATGCTTGCAGGCATAACTGTCTCATAGATCTACAAAATAATTAATCACTACAAAGACGAAGATTTAACTTTTCACTAATTTTCAAGATATACAAAAACCTGTTTTATAATGGTGAGCAAAAAAAAAAAATACTTCTGAAAAATAAATGTTTCTATCTTGTCCGTGGTCATTGTGACATGAGTCCAGCTTTTTATTTTTTATACTGACTGTCCCAGTGAGAGTGCCTGTATAGTCTACTGGTAGAATGGGAGGGGTTTTTCAATCCTTCCAGTGGTTAAGGTGCATTTCCAGCCAATAATCCTGTTGCGTTTTCACCATTTGCCATCTCTTAAGTAGAGGACCATACTCGAAAATAATAACAAATGTTGATATTATCACTTTGGAGTAATATTTTTATTATATCCTTTTTCTCTAAGATAAGTCAAACACTTCAGTAATATCCCTAATAACCTGAATTTCATTGATTCCATATGTTGATTTTAAAGAATTTGATTTCTAGAGAGTATATTTGCTTTGTATTTTTTCCTACTAGAATTGAAGTAGTAAAATGAATAAGACTAATGGGTAATGCTTCCAAACATTGCCATATCAATTTTCACATTTTCAAACAGGGTCAGCTATTTAATGACTATGGTAATCTCTAATGTATGTTCAGTATTTCATTTTTAAGCATATTACAAATATGTTGGTAATTAGATATGTGAGTAGATAGTTAGGTTTTCATGCTCTAACTTCACAAAGCATGACTAAACTATTGTATAATTCAGAACATTCTAAGATCATCCTGTTTAGCAGCCACATTTATCAAACTTGACAAAAATAATAACTAGTGTAATTTTCAGACACAAGAATAACCAGAAAATTTCATTTTCCAAAGAAAGTTCTAGAATTAATAATCACATTAAAGAAACAGTTTCAGTGCACAATTGATAATTGCAGTAATTATTTATTACTCTCTTAGTGACTGATACTACTAACAGCTGTTGCTTCTTTATGGGGTTTTACTGAGTCTCTATGTCACAATTTCTTATCTCTTCTAAAGACTGTGAGTTGTGAATTTACCAGAATTAAGATTTACATTATAAATCATAATGAATGCACATTTCATTATCTTTTATTTTTAGATTTGGCTGTGTTATAATTTTAAAATTCCAAGATTCCAAGAATCTCTATGTTTCTGCTCGGAAAATAGGAAGATTAAAGTTCTAATAGTCTATATAACCCAATTTCAATTTTCTGGATACATCTGCTTTGAAAATTGCATTATTTGCCTTTCAGTATTATTAGAGATGAAGCATTTGTAAGTGTTTTTTTTATTACATCATGGAAATTCTAAACTGCATTTAACCTAAATTTCCAGAATTTGGCTAAGCTCTTTAGAACTCCTCCTGTTCTTTCACATAGATGCTAGTACAAAGGATCTCAGTACTACTGAAGGGACACAAGGTATTCTCCGTGAAACAATGCAGATTCCATGACTTGAAGGAAAAACAGAGTCAGTGAATTACAGAAGGAATAGTAAACTAATAAAACTCAAGATAATATGATATATCGGGAAAAAAATATGTTCAGTATTTTGCCATTTTCAATATTTATTTATTTATTTATTTATAAGGTATATTAAATTCTGTAAAATTCATCAACTCAGTGTCTGGTCATCCAGTAATTCACGCAGAGGACTTTTCAGACAACTGTTCAGTTTATATTAGTTTGGCATAGCATGTGGAAGTATAGCAACAGAGTATATGGCCAAATAGCTTATGAAGGTGCCATGTTGTCTTCTTCCTTAAAAGTGAGAAGATAGTTTACACTGCTGTATGTGGAAGTTCTGAAGAGCTGAACAACAAAAAAAACAAAAAAAAAACACCTGAAGAAAAGCATTTTTTTAATTCTCTTCCTCAGGCCTGTTGTTCTGTGTGTGAAAGATCAATACAGAAATAAAATTGGTTCAGTGTGCTTGTAACAGTTGGCAATTCTCTACAGGTTTACTTTAGCTGCAAGCAATAGGAAGTGCTATTTGCTCTGTAGGTACTGAAAATCAGTACAAAATAAAAAAAAAAAAAAAACATTACTCAGCCAGCCTTTGCATGAATGTCCAAAAAAGGAATGGTAGAGGGAAGGGGAAGAAAATGTGTCTCTCATCAAGCCAGTCTGTCTCTCTTTGACTCACCACATAAGCTCCACTAGTCACAGAGTAGTCAGAAGGCAGTTGTCCACAAAAAACAAAACAGGCAGGGAAGTCACACAGTCCACACTGCTGTGGGGTTAAGCTGAATTTTCTCCTGTGTGCTGAGGAGAAGGCAGTTCTTGGTCTAGGTGATCAGCTACTAGCTCAGCAACAAACTATCAACATGGTTTTAAAGATTTTGTTTAATATTAGCTAGTTACATAGTTTGCACAGCTCTAAAGTGGGAGGAGTACTTACCTATTCCAGAAAAATGTTCAAAAGACTAAATGTTCAGAGGCCAAGAATTTTAAAAATGTGACGCTGACCTCCTGGTGTGTAATCTGTTTTATTTCGGTTTTGGGTTTGGTTTTTTTTACTACACTCAGCCCATCTTTGTGACCAGAAATCATCTCAGGACCTCATGTATACTAACTGGGGTTCTTTGTTTCATACAGTTCATTGGATATCCTTTTTCCATGAGGGATGAGAGAAAGATGAAATATTGATGGTTATTATTTCATTTTAATTGCTATAACAAAATTTTTTCTAACTTCTTGCTTTCTAAATAAATTTCAGGTAGATATTTAATATGTGGATTTCATATGTGCAGGAAAGAAAGAACAAAATAGGACATCAGACAGCAGACTGTGTCAAGAGTAGTCAGTTTAGGTCTAGTTTTGCATACCAGTGGTAAGAAAATATGGTGCTGCAAATTGAGTCATTTGGTTAAAGAGAGTATTGAGTAAAATTCACTTTTAAGTAATAAATAGATCTTCTTAATAGTCATGATAGAAAGAGAAATGTCAACTGCATCTTTTCAAGAGTCTGAAAGGAACTCATTTAAGGAACACAACAGAGAAAGGAGGGCATTTCTCTTTCTTTAATAGAAGTACATCAATTCAGTGATTAACTTATGTAGTTAATTCAGGTGGGACAAGCTAATTTTTTAATCTCTCCACCACTCTGACAGTCATTATCATTACCTTGTTCTTTATGGCCATTACTTGATCTGGTCCTTGATATGGCTGGAAGTACGGAATTCAATGAAAATGCATTTCGCTAGAGGCCAGGTGGAAATTTAAGCTCTGGGTAAATGCAGCAGAAACTAGAGGGCAGACCCCTTCACCAGAAACAGGTTAGGTACACAGATTTGTACTAGTATTACATCATGCAGTTCAAAAAAATACAGATATATAAAAATATCTAGGACTAGTTTTCAAAGGCATTGTTATCATAATGACAGTAGCCAAGCTGTGCAATAAGACACTTAGTTTTTTCAGCTAATAGATTTATATCCACATGTCAATAGCTTAATCTTCTAGCAAAGTACATGCTAAGCTTATAGAAAGATGTATGGGGTGCAGGTGCCCAGGCACTGGCCGTGTGGGCTGCAAGAGGTGGATATTTCATGAAAGAAGCATGAACCATGGAGATCCCACACTGGAGGAGGAGCAAAGTGTGAGAGGGAAACAGCAGCAGAGAGAAGCACTTATTGGACTGATCCCTATTGCCCACCCTCCTCCTGTACTGCTTGGAATGGAGCAAAGCTGAGCCTCAAAAAAGAAAAGGGGGTTAGGGAGAAGGGGGTTATTTTTTCTCTTTTTTTCCTGCCACTCAAATCTATTTAATTGTCAGTAAGTCAAATAATTTTTTCCCAACTCAGTCCTGAACTGGTAATTGGTAAGGGATCTCCCTGTCTTTATCTTGGCCTAGGAGCTTTGTCATCTTGTTCCCCCACCCTCATTGTCACATTGAGAGGGAGTGGTGAGAGGGCAGCTGGGTGGGCAGCTGGCAGCTGACCAAGGTCAACCCACCACAGAAGAACAGAGAAGCGATACTGAATGTGATTTTCCTGCATTCCTTCCACACGTAATTTTGTGGGCAATATTTGTAACCTATATGTGACCTCTTCAGTTTATTTAAATTATAACTAGTGCTGTCTTGTGTTGGATAAGGTAAGGTTTTATTATTCAGTTGTTCAACAGAATGTGAATTTGACTACATTGTAGAATTCTTGTAGTCACATGATAAATGTTAGCATATAGTGAACATAGAGAAGAAATTAATGTTTTGCAGTACTGTTACTACTGTCTTTCCAGAGGCGTGAAAAATATCTGCTGCACATTGAGATATTTCAGGATATAGAAGCTATTTTAAGAGTTTGTAGACTGGTTCTCTGGGTCTATGGGAACCCTGTGCTTTGTTATAAAATAGAAAAACTTCGCAAAATCTCAAATCTGCGTTTGAGATTGCATTCCTAGTGGCTGTATTGGACTACATTAAAGTAAAATTATTATTTGGGCTGTGAACTGCCTTTTCTGAAGGCTTTGCTCAACTTCAGTGTCACATGTTTGCTGTGCATTTCGCTATTTGGGGAATGGGTGTTTATACGGTATAAATTCCCATCTGTACCTTGGGATACGTGTCCCTGTGGTTTTTCTTCTACACTTCTATACTGGTCTGCCATTTGCAGTGACAGTGGATCTGACTTCCTACTGCACTAATGGGTTTTAGTGAGAGCACCAGGAACTCAGGATCTATACATTGTCACAGAAATTGTTTTATCCCCCCTGCTGTTTGCATTGTCTTGTCAGAGCTGCCAGCACCTAACAGACTAGTAGCAATGAAATATGTGAATGTGGGAGCTGCAGTGTACCATGCTGTGTTGCTACTAAATTACTCAGCAGCCATTCAAAACACCTTCAGAAAATACATTTTCTCTTGCATTTGAATACATTTTATGCAAATCTGGCATGTGGTTTGGCCCCTGGGTTTTGTTCCCAGCACTGTCAGAAACAATCTTCTGCAACCTCTTTTGTTCACCCATCTGGAAAATAACAGAATTATACTTGCCTGCCTTCTGGGGGAGAGTATAAGTTTTGCTCAACAGCAAATGTTGTGAAAAATAAAAAACTAAACCCCAGTCTGTGGCTGACATAAGCCAAGGTGTGGTCTGACCATTTCTTTCCTTGGCTGAAGAGCACTCTTCCTTAACCAGCCAAAGAGGAAGATGTTGATTAAGACTGTGAGTTTTTCCTTCACCTTAAACAGAAAAGAAGACCATATCACTTTGTTTTAGCGGATTTATTTGAATCAAATACTTAACCCTGTAATCTTTCTGCAGAGTCTCCTTTACACCAGATTTCTTACTGTGTTTCATGGAGGTAGTGAGTCTGGCCCTTCTGTTTTACCACACTGTAAATAGTGTTTCTTCAACTCCCTTTTAGAGAAGCAGGTACAAAAGCAGTTTTACTGAAAACATAATGTGGAGATATGTAAGCAAAAACAAGCTCACAGTGACATATGAGTGGAGTTTGTGACATATGAGTGGAGTTTGGTGGTTTCTTGATAAAGACAATAATCTCAGCAGCAGACTATGCCAAATGTATATTCATGGTTTTCAACTTCAGAACTCTGTCTGGTGATGTGCTGAGGTTGATTCAGTATTGTTGGTGTTGCTAAATACCCAGTTCCTGCTCCAAGGGTTATGAATGTTTTCTAATGTGCATATCATTCATCTGTTTCCTTTTAACCTATCTAACCTTCAAATCTAAGCCAGAAGGTTTTGGGGGTTGTTTTGTGGGGTTTTGTTTGCTTCCTTCTTTTTTGGTTTTTTCCAAAACACAGAGAATATATTTAATAATTGGGAATTTCTCCCTATAATAATAGAGAAATAAGCTCAGCATGACCATTTTCTTTGTCTCTAATAAAAATTGCACACTACATTTCAGCATAAAGTATTTTCAGCCAATCAAACACCTGTGAGGTTTTGTTATCTTGTGAGTTTTGCAATGATCAGCATCTTACAGCTTTTGGAATTAATATTTCTTTGAAAGTCCCCTTTGTTCAGGAAGATAATTTCAGACTTCCTAGGCAGGCAATTGAAAAGAGGAGTGATTAACTTGTTTTGATTAGTTGTGAACTGCTGTAGAAATTCTGCTGATCTGACTAGAAGAATCATCTTTTGGGGGATTTGGTAATTTTAGTTTTGGTGAGAACAGATTTCTAATCACACTCCCTGAACAGCTTCATCAATTGCGCACCATTCATTTTGGCAGCAACACACTCTCATATTGACTAAAGCTGTCTCTTATTAACAGTAGATTAAATAGGAACTACCTTACCATTCAAGCAAGTAAGGCAGTTGGACTCAAAAAAATCCCTCAGTCTTGGAAAGTCCTCTCATTATTTATAATAGATTCAGTGGCTCTTATTCTGAAGACTTAATGTGTATATCCAAATACAGTGTATTCAACACTGTCAGAATTAATTCACTTCATATCATTGCTTTGTGATTTAAAGTAGTTAAATGATTAGTACATACAATTTTAATTACAGTTGATCATGTTTTTAGACAGGCTGGCAGCAAGGTTGTGGAATTTTTTTGGTAGTTTTTATCTATTTGGTCACATTGTGTTAGAATAGTGGTTAAGTGCTGAACACGTATTTTGCTCTCAGAATTATTTTCTCTTTTTTCCTTTCATACTTTTTTTTATTTATTTTTAAACTATTCAAAATCTGCTGTCATTTTTCTCAGTTATGAGCAGGAAGACGGTTAAGTACACCAAAGGTTGCACACTGAATACAGAAAACCAAAGGGCCAAAACATTTACAGGTACATTAAGTAGGAAATGAAGCAGCACAGAATTGTTCAGTTTAAATTCAAGATGAGCTGCAAGAAGCTAGTATATCTCATCTCACCTTACACAAGTTCTTGAACTAAACATGAACTAATATTTTGCAGCCTGCAACTTTCACAGCATAGTGCTGCTGCATCTTCAGATGATGAAATAAATTAAATTGCCTAATAACTGAGAAAAATTTAGGTACATATTCTGCACTTTTCAAATCTCATTGCATACTTTTAAACAAAAAGGAGACAAGAATTCAGATATTTTATTCCTCCAAACTGCATATTAAATCATTTGAAAACTTTTACATGTCAGTAGTAAAGAGTATCCCTGCTTATTTTAATACAAGATACTTGAGGATAGTTTTCTATAGGGTCCAAAGAACTGGTCCTATAAAACTAGTGTGCCTTAAATCATTG
This sequence comes from Campylorhamphus procurvoides, assembly GCA_013396655.1. NCBI lineage: Eukaryota > Metazoa > Chordata > Aves > Passeriformes > Dendrocolaptidae > Campylorhamphus > Campylorhamphus procurvoides. The sequence continues at coordinate 209,475 of WBMV01003662.1, read as the reverse complement.
TCATGGATAGTAGATTCCAAAATACTCAGTTGAACCATGATGAGAGCTAAATACTTTGCCTAATAAGCTTTTTGCTCCCTCCTTTGCAGCTTTCTCTTTAGAAATAATCATGATATTTATGTCAATACAGAGTTGGTGTCTGATTCAAGCTAAATAAGGTCTATTTTTTCCCTACCTACCCAAACTGTTACATCAACATTCAGGAGTGAGAACTGAGGACAGACACAGAACTTCCTTTACTCCCCCAACTCTTCCCGAATGAGAAAAAGATGATAAAAGGAAGACAGGGTTAAAAAAAAACAAAACAAAACATAAAACTAACTAATCATGAAGTAGGTTTTCAATAACCACTTCCCCACACAACTTATTCTCTTTATCTAATTACCTGCAGCACGTGTGAATAAGTGAATCATCGTCATGGACGCAGCCATGCATATGCCAGGCGCAGGTGTATGGTTGGATTTTTTTCTCTTTCTGACCAGACAGTAACCTTTTCTCGTGTATTTAGGGGTTTGTTTGTTTGTTTGTTTGTTTGTTTGTGGGGGTTTTTTGTTTGGGTTCTTTAATTTGAAAAAAATCAATCCAATAGTTATTTAATCAAAGCAGTGATAGAATCAGCTGATCTATTCCTGCTCATCCTACCTTCCTGCCCATCCTGTCTTCCAGCCCAGTCCCTTCCTCTGGCATGCAAATGAGAGACAGATGTATTGCAGGGATAGCAAAGCACTTAATATTGAATGAAAACAGCCAAATATTTAACTGCTTCAATTTTTAATCAGTGCAATAGGTATTTCCTATAAAAGCAAGTTGTGTTTAGATTGATTCTTCTTAATTTCTAGTAACTTAATATAGGAACATTGCTTAGTGAATAAAAATAAGAAAATCACAGAACTTGCATTCATTACCTGACATATTTGGCATTCTTGGGACAAGATCTTGAGCAAGTCTATTCATCTGCTTCAGCTCTTTCCCTGTGATTCAAGATTAACAGAGATCTTCTCAATATGAAATTAATTAATAATCACAAAGTGCTGTGGTGCATAGCCAGAGACTAAAATGCTCTAAAAAATAGCTTATATCTTAAAGGCAAAGTGTTTCCTAAAATATGCTACTATTCAGATAGAACATTTAAAAACCTACTGATGCCCTGTCTGTCCTTTCAAGTCTTTTATAATACTCTTGTATCCAGATCAGCTAAGGGGGTAGAAAATCTGTTGGTCAGCATTTCATTGTCTAGCTGGCAGTCAGTTACTCATGCCATCCCTGACTGCTCAATATTGTTACCCAAAGAAATAATGAAGTATTTCATTGGGTCCTTCAGAGGAGAAGAATCTTCCAGCATGACCTCCTAGGGTGTGCCTCATGGACATGACAAAAGTATCATGCTATGAATGCTTTTCTGACCACATTAGAAACATTTTTACAATACAAAATTATTTTAAATTATCCTATTTTATTTTTTCCAGTTAAATTTGAAGGACAACTTTCTTTTCCAAATCTTGCAATTATATGGCTGGGGAATGTTGATATATTTAGTATGACCATTTTTTAATAAGTTTGGTTTGCTCTTAATATTTTGATGTTTGCAGCTTGAGAGTGACTTGAAACGAAGTCACTCTTTCAAAACTTACCTATTCTGTGAGTTTGTGTGACATGTAAAAATGAGCGTATACTTTGGCTTTATGGTGGGCCATATTAAAAGGGTGTCTGCTCTTAAGACCCTGTTAGGACACTTAGGTGTTAGAGTGCCTAAAACTTACCTGTCCTTCAGGCTCATTCAGACCACTTCAGCAAGCTGTTTATTTTGACTGTTGACTGCAGAGGCTGCCGGACACCTCTGTGACAATGTGTTCTTCCCAGGTGGTGAGCTGCAGCATTTGGTATCAGCTGGTAGGGAGCAGGACAGTGCACGGGACAGGCCTGAATCACACCTTATGGGGTTCCCTACCTTTTGAAACAATGAACATTAACTGTCCCACTTTGTTTCACTTTGCAAAGTATAATTAAAAATGCTATTCATTAGGACTAACACTATAAAGCGGGTAGTACAGGCATCTTCCACCCTTTCAGAAACTGGTAAACTCTTATTGCGCAGTATTGGAAATTACAGACAGCTTAGTCTGAAGGTAATTTGTGTCAGTTAGAAATGTTAATTGTGATAGGTTGATACACTTTTCAGTCCTTGAAAATCAACCAAAAGTATCTACATTGTTAATAGCACCAAGTATCTCTTTGAAAAGAAATAACTAAGTACAGAGTGGGGGGGGTTTGCAGTGAAATATTTTCTAATATTTCCAAATTCAATATGTGTGTATTTGCATTTATAAGTGGGAAAGTGGGCATCAGAATGAAGAAATAAAGTACTTCATCTGTAAACAAACCAGATTGTGCATACACAGCAACAGGCATTTTGATGTTTGTATGTACTTCCACAATTATATTAATGACTTTCATTCATAAAATCTAATCTTGTTGAAAGGCCTATGTAAGATTTTCTCTACCCATGAAGAAATGTAGAACATTTCACATCATACAAGATTGCCTTTTTCCATGAATACCTCATACTTTCTGTAATCTGATGAAAGTAATATATCTTATTTAAAAACCAAAAAAACTTATTAAAAGGTGGCCTGTGAACACACATTTACACATAAAAACTACATGTGTTATATTTACCTTGTTTCTCACTGGTGTTGTTTTTTTCTGTTTTGTTTTGGATTAGTTGGGTTTTTTAAGTTTCGAATCTTGCCCAGTATTTATTTTCAGAATAATACACTTCAACTCAAATATACATCACTAAACAGAGTGACTGAAAAAAATAGGAGAGACATTTGCAATACCCTTTGAAATGTACATTTGGCTATTTAGGTAGTTTCTCTTCAAGCATATCCAAATGACATTATAAGCTATATTTTTCCTTTCCATATTCAAATATGGAATAAGCATTATAATCCGGTATTTTCATGTATGTTTAAGAGTAGCTTTAAAGAAGATTGTAGCTGAAATGTGTATAAGCATATCACCATAGTCTCTTTTATCTTTTAAAAAATTTGGTTATAGCTTAGCAAAATGTTCTTAGCTGTTCATGTTGGTTGCTGTCATTTAGACAGTTTCAAGTAAAAAGTACATATGAAATTATTATGAAAATCTTAATTTCTTTGACACAGGAGTTCTAAACTTCATACTTTTATAATGATAGGGAAACACACAGCATATGTGTTATCATAAACAGACCGCAACAAACTGAATCTGTTTGAATCTGGTCCAGATAAAGGTAAGCAGGGCCCTTTAGTCAGTTTGGATGACAACAGTAAACTTCAAGTTCAGTGCAATTCTGTATTTATGCATGTATTCTGAAAGAAGAAGTCTGCTTCATTCTGCTCCTTTGTGTGTTCAAAGAAGTAAGCATCGATAAAGAAAGAGTTTTTTTAAAAAATGCAATGAGCTGATTACATGTGTGGTGATTAGTCTTCACAAATCAATAAAACTTTAGTCTGGTAAGTGTGAGTGTCATTTAAAATTTCTACCTTGTATTATTATTTCAGGTCAGTTGCTCATGCTTTATGAAAGTAGATTTGTAAGATGTCCGGCACTTCTAGTAACACTGCTAGCCATCACTTCTCCAAAAATCATCTGTTTTGAAGAGGGCCGGAAGGGATTATGATGACAAGGACTTACCTTCTTTCTTACTGTTGGTGTAGAAACAAGACACACAGTGTTGGTGCAAATTTGAGGCACAGCCTGCAACTGGTGTTACAGCTTACTAAGAAAAATCAATTATTCATTCCTAGTTTTATCTAGGCTGTAAATGGTGTATTACCCTACTGCAGTGTATTACCCTACAGTTCTCCATGGCCCTTTGTTTATGACAGCATAAGAAGTAATGCTTAACACAGAATAAAATGTTAGTGATAGTTCTTGTCACATATAGAAAGCTATTCTTTAGCAATAACATATGTTTTGCTAACATATGCTAACATAACATTGTACCTTCAATGAGACAAAACAGTAATTTGCTGAATTAAGAATTACAGTGGAAAACTCAAATCCAGTTTTAAGAAGCTTCTCTGTGCCCTGTATGCCCTGTATTCCCTGACTCACATTCTTTTGCCATATTTTCAGCTGACCTTAATGTAATTCAACTGAATTAGGCATTCTTAGATCTTTATAGAAGAGCTGAGTAAAGAATATAGTTGTTTCAACAGTTTTTGCTGAATTATAAGAGAGATTATGTGTCTGCCTATTCCTTATTTACAACTAGGATGCTTCTAAGATCATCACCAGCAGAGCCCAAGAACAGTCTGTCTGAATATCACTATGAGAAACAAGAATATAAAGTTTGTCTAAGCTTCAATTAGAGAAATGTGAGACAAGCGCCAAGGTTCAAAGACCTAAAGTTACAAAGGTTTAGAGCCTTAATGAGTCTTAAACCAAAATATCTTTTTTTTTCTCTAAATTTAATTCATATTTATATGTGTAAAACTGAAATATAAGCAGGAGGTCTCTCCATCATAAGTATTAACAAATATGCCAGTCTCAACCTCAGGGTTTGTACTAGTTAGCAACAGAAGGATTTTATTCTTCAGAGTCTGTCCAGAATTTCCTGTACTAATATACAAATTGCTCTTTCTGTTGGCATTCAAATTGAAGAGTCACTTTCTCATTAACCACATTGCTTAAGGTATTTTTCTCTTAGTTTTCCCATATAGACGGGAGGTGGAAGTACATTTTAGAACACCAGAGTGTGCAAAGGAAAATTAATTAGTGCTGTCTGGTAGAAGTAATATATGTTACTCATTATTGTATTTCTTCTGTCTGTAATAGGTAAGAAAAGATTCTCAATTGGAGATCATTGCAGTACTGCATTATCAGTAGAGCACTGCATCGGTACAGCTTTATTCATGTGTCAGGTCGCTTCCTAATTTCCATTCATAGGATCAGATTTATGTGAGACACTAAATGGAAGACTATATCTGAAGATGGCTAAATGTAATAATTCATTCCTATGCTCTAGTGGAATACTAAGCTGCTGCTAACTCCAAAAAAGTCTCTGTGCTGCTGGGAGAGATAACCCTCCTCAGGAGAGGAACACATAATTTAAGACATTGCCTACTATGTCTCTCTGCAAGCACACTTCCAGTGACAGGTTTTTGTAGCATTTTGTTGGCAAGGTGTTAGGATAACTGAACCCTCAACATTTGTTTCTATTTAACTTTTTCCTTACTGTCTTGGGTGGCATTTGCCCCCCTTAAACCATGGTATTTTGGATGGGTTTTTTCTTTTCCTTTAATCTTTTCTTTGTTCTGTTTTAACCATTCTAAAAAGCAAAATCTATGTATACACAGAAAAATTCTTACCACTCTAGGCAGGTTGTTATTGTAACTGTTATAGGTAAACATTGGTTGTTGCCTGAAATATATATATATATGTATATTTTCTTCAAACTTTGTATCTCCTAGCCACTTCATATAAAACAATTACTTCTCTGTGTAGATAAAGTGATCTCATTTTTCTTTACTTTCACCCACCTTTTCATATGCATAAAAATCAGTTACCTAGTAGGTAAATAAATGGTTTAAAATTAGTTTTAAGCATGACATAACAGTCTGCAAAGCAAGAATGTAGATGGTTTTAGAAATTTGAGGTTTTGCCAAGTACTCTTTTTCATATTTTGCCAGGCTTACAATAGTGTTAATTTGCTCACCCGGAGGTAATACTGAAAATTTTTTCTGTGCAGTTATACTCTGCTTCTACTAATGTTAATGTTTTCTTAAATGGAAACATGATCCAAGACTCTTTTTTGGTGTGTTCAAAATCACTTTACCTACAAGTGATTCTGTACTTTAAGAGAATTATATGATTGATAATGGTCAGGTTGTCATGTTTCTCTTGACACTAAAAGATCTCTGAGTTGGTAAATTTTTAGGATATTCTTTTAAAGCTATTGTTCAGCTGTTCCATTCAATCAAATTTCATTCACTATTTAGCAGAAGTCTTCCAACTTACCATCACCAGTATAGTATTGCATGAGTGCATTTGATTAATATTATGACTTTTTCTAAATTAATTCCTTAGTATCTCCTAATTGTCCCTAGACAATTTTTTCCCCATTTCTCATAGAAGAAAGCATATTACTTTTGAGGTAATAGATCAGTGTTAGGGAGCTTGTTTGCCTTTTTTTTTTTTTTAGCTGAAATGGGAAGAACAGGTCAAAATCTATTATGTAATGACTCTTTGTAATAAAGGTTTTACTCTTTCAGTGAAGATTATAGTTGAATTTCCATGACTTCTACATTTTTTATTAGTTGTTGTACAGGCTTTAACAGGAGACTTTTTATTGAAAGAGGAAGTAAACTTTCCTTTCTTTTCCTATATTTTTTAATAAAAGTAGTTGAATGAAATTACACCTATATTAAAGAAAAAGTGAATAATTAGAGGGTAGGGACGAGTTGTGCAAAAGACTTCAAGCACCTCCCCTGAGGAATGTTCTTCTCTGGAGCACCACAGTATAGAAGAGTAGAAGTCTTTCCCTTCAATATAATGTAGATTCAAAGAAAAGTTAAAGGTGGACATAATGAAAATTAAAACAGCCTTGTTCAGGTGCAGCAAATACCCAGCTGGTATATGAACCTGAGGCAATGTAGTCAGAAATGGGAGAAAACAACTGTATTCAGACTGGGAGGTAGATTACTGGGTTTAAAAACACAGGGTTTTTTATCAGCAGTAAAAACTCCTGGTTCCATGAATTCATGTCAAAGAAAGAAAAGTTCACAAAATACACTAAGAAGACTACTATGATCCAGCAGAGAATAGTCAATAGATAAGCACAAGCACAGTACATATTCTGTATTCTTCTACATAAAAGTGTGTTATCCTGGCACTTAGATTAGAAGCTAAGGTTTTTGTAGGACTGGGTTCCTACTGCCAGGATCAATTTTATAACCATTTTGACAATACTATCATGACCATGAATAACAATAGTAATTATGATAATAATTAGGATAACTATTTAAATTTTGTTGTACCTTTAGAACTCTGCGTAAATGTTAGAACTAATTCTTCCAGTACTTTTAAGTTATTTCCATTTTCGCATGTGAGAAATGGAGATGTCACAGTCTATCAGCTGGTTGTCACAGCACACTGATATATTGTGTTTACAGCAGTGAAGTCCCTGTGAAGTCAGTGGAATTACAGAGATATCATTAAGAGCAGAATTTACACTTTCCTTGACGGATCCAGTCTAAGAACAGATATCTTTAAAGTCATGATTCATAAAATATATATATTGAAGGAAAGCATTCCACTGAAGTAAATGATCCTTGGGAGCATGCTGCCTGTAGTATGCTTGGCAATATATGCAATAGAAAGAGTCCCATTAACCAATCTACTAAAGGATCATAAACTTGACTGTTGGACTAGCAGAGCTGAAGTAAGTGAGGCATAAACCAAGCTAAGTAGAACCTGGCATAAACAGTATCTGTTTCATGTGAGGTAGGTATTAGCATTTTCAGCTATTAATGTGCTTATATGAAAACATGAATTTCTAGTCATTTTTTAGATTTTTGTATAATGTATGAAAAAATGTACCCCAACATTAAGTAAAGAAGTTGTGTCTTCTGTGCAAAGTAGGCAATATTTGGCAACAAAAAGTGTATTTTTTCTTATTATACTATTCAATTCTGACAGCAAAGGAGAAAAGAGGGATGTTTTCATAAGGGCATGCAGGGGACAAGAAGGAACAGCTTCAAAATGAGAGAGGGCAGAATTAGATTAGCCAACTGGGAGAAAGCTGATGATTTGCATCAAACCAGTTTCTGGTGCCTCTTTACTATATTAATTTGGATCTAAATCAAAGAAAATATCACAACAATAAAAGAGTAGAATAAATAAACTTTTTTTAATACATTTCAACATAAAAAGAAAGTTTCTGTCACACAAAATAATGTCAAAATGTCAGTGTTAGACTAAATTATTTCTTCAATTTAAAACTAGATAGTATGGAAGTAAACATGTGGTAAACTGGTTTGAAATTTAGTGGGTTTGCTTTGATATATTTTCTCATAGCATGTTAATAAGGGAAAAACAAGAAGTGTTCTCTTATGTACTCTTTATTTCTTATAGCTTGATATATGTATGACTGGACAAGACTCAGTAGCTTTAATATGAGAGCCAAGTAACACTGTTATCATTCTTCCTGGATTATGGGAAGATATACTTTTTTCATTTGTATTAATGTGAGTCCATTGTTACATGCTACACTTTGCTAGAATTGGGCCTGTTCTCAGAAAGTCTGTGAAAAACTATGATGGCATTTTCAAAGTCAGAATTTTGATGGATGGCATTCTCCAAGTGTACAAAAAATTAAGATAGCTGAAGACTTTTTAGAAAATTTATGTGGAAAAATAAAGGAAAAGGAGGCATTTAATACAAGAATTGTGATATTGTTATACAAATTACATAAGAGTCCTAGTGTAAATATCAAATGTATAGTTCAGGTCAAATTTTGAAGCATTTACTGAAATGTTTGTAATATCCCATAGATATATCCAAAAGTTGGGCAGAAAATCAAGTACATTCAGTGGATAAAACAGCCTGTCAGTAAACCTGTAACTGAATGCAAATAAAATTGATTTAAAATAATATTGATGCTGAAAGAGATGCCTAAGATTGGTACTCCCATAAAATTTTGTACTTGTATTCAAGCAACAGATAGATAGACCTTTTTATGTTTTCATGGTTGGAACCACAATGAAGAAAGAGAAAATGCAGTGCTTTGGAAGATTTTCAAAGTCAAAGCATAATGCAACTGGGCTGATGCTCTAAAACCTCTGATTTGGGAGGGGTTTAGGTGGTCCTTTATGTAACTCTTTTCATTTGAAGCATTAAGTAGTATTTTGAAACTGCAGTTTGGAGCTCTTAGGAACAAACTGAGCTGAAGACAGAGCATTTTGTATATACTACATCTATAATAGTAGAAAAAGCTTCAGTTCAGTTTGAAATATTTTTCCTTTATTCCAGTAGCTGGTAACAGAACCTCTGATGTCCTTTCCAGTCAAGAAAAATCAGTGTGATACTGCAGGACCTTCTATGCTGTACAAACAGACCAAACTATACAGGGCACAGAGATAGACCAGCAATACAATTTGTATCCTAGTTATAATACCCTTATTATTTGGTACAAATATATCAGAGCAACTACTTATGTTTGTAAGTCAGGATAGACCCAAAAAAATATTCGTGTGCATTACTATGTCCACTCTTAGGTATGCTAATTGGCTGTCTTTGAAGGTTCATTCAAATTTGTTCATATTTGCATATTTTTTCAAGTTCTTCTTTTCCTACATAGATAGTCTTATCAAAAGTGATCAAGGAATAAGGCAGGAGTTTAAGTACAAACAGCATCAATATTTTAGTGTCAATAGGAGAAACAGCCTTCAGTGTATGGTATGAGGAAGTTGTCAACAATAAAAGGTTCAGTGTAATGCCGCCAAAGGCTGTTAATCGATTTTCTTCGCAAAATGAAGATCTTGAATCTTATACAAATGCCAGGTGCTCTAAGGGACAATTAGGAAAACACTGAAAATATACCATCAGCAAGACTGTCGTATTTCCTGCCCCATCAGAAAAGCATTTAATAGCTATGGTTTCTTTTCTTCTCCAAACCCAAACCTTTGACTATCTTAAGTTGGAAGGGACCGCTAAGGATCATTGTGTCGGACTCCCTGCACCTTACAAGACTACCTAAAACTAAACCATATGCTTAAGATCGTCATCCACTCCTTGAACTCTGACACTTTGATGTCACTTCCTCAGGAGCCTGTTCCAGTGACTGACCACCTCCTCTGTGAAGAACCTTTTCCTAATGTCCAATCTGAACTTCCCCTGATGCAGCTTCACTTCATTTCCTTGTGTCCTACTGCTCGTCACTGGAGAAAAGATATCAGCACCTCCCCTTTCACAGCCACTCTTGAGGATGTTGTAGTCTGTGATGGGGTCACTCCTCAGCTTTCCCTTCTTCAAGATGAACAATCCAAGCGACCTCAGAGACTCCTTGGAAGTCTTGCCCTCAAGGCCTTTCACCATCAGCCCTAATAACTTTATATTCTTATATTGAGACACCCAAAACTGCATGCGTTACTTGAGATGGTTCCACAGAACTACAGTGTAAAGTAGGACAATCTTTCCTCTCAGCTGGCTCATGTTTTGCCTGATGCACCCCAGGACACAGTTGTTCCTTTTGGCTGCAAAGGCACATTTTCAACTGGCCATGAACACAAACTCACAGACCTCCCTCTACAGAACTGTTCCCCAGCCTCATCCACCAGTTTGTATGTATAACCAGAATTACCCAATCCCAGATGAAGACTTGCATTTGCTCTTGTTAAATTACACATAGCTGGTAGTTCTCCAGCTCTCTAGTCTATCCAGATCACTCTGTAAGCCCTCTCTACCCCTGAGGGTGTCCACCTCCTAGTTTAGTGTCATTAGGAAACTTAATGTACATTCAGTTCCCATGTCCAGACATTTATAAAGATGATGAAGAGCACTGGCCCTAAAACTGAGCCCTGAGGAATCCAATAGTGACTGCATTTTAGCCTGATGTAACCCCATTTACTATAACTCTTTGAGCCTGGGGCACCAGCAAATAGCTCAGCCACTGTATTATGGACTTCTCTAACCATGTGCTGAACATTTTATCCAGGAGGATACTGTGAGAAATAGTACAGAAAGCTTTGCTAAAATCCAAATGCACCACATCTACTGTCTTTCCTTGGTCAATTAGACTGACCTAGTCATAAAAGAAAATTAAGTTGGTTATGCAGGACTTTCCCCTCATGAACTGATGCTGACTGTGACCAATGGCTGCGTTGTCTTTCAGGTGTTTTTCAATAACTCCCAAAACCACCTCCTTCATAATTTTACCGGTGAGGTGAGATTGACATGCCTGTAATTAACAGGATCTTCCTTCTTTCCCTTCTTGAAAACTGGGACTTTTGCCAGCTTGCAGTCAACTGGGACTTTTCCAGACTCCCAAGATCATTGACAAATAATGAAGAGAGGTTCTGTGATGACATTGGCCAGACCTTTCAGTGCTTTGGGATGAGTGCCATCAGGGTCCAGAGATTTATGTACATCCAGCTGGAGCAGCAAGGTTTGAACAAGTTCAGGGTCAGCTGGGAGTTTATAATTTCCTAATGTGTACCCAAAGTTTACATACCTCTTTTGTGTGTGTGTTATTATTATTATTATTATAGAAAGGCACATCAAAACACTTTAGAGTTCAAAGTAAGTCAGGATTTTTCATCTTCCTTGGTTTAATCTCTTCCCCTCCTTTGTCTCCCTCCCTCTTTCTCATACTGGTACACTTTTAGTGTTTGGTCAGTTTACAGCAATTAGAAAACATGAAAATTTATGTCAAATGGCTGGAGGTTATGATAGATGTTTCATTGATTTGAAATAAAATGTCAGACATAAAATGCAGCAATAATTTTTGTAATTGTCACTTCTTAACGTTGCACCTGAAATTGGTAAGAAATAGCAAAACTTGACCTTACTGAAACAGAAAAAGATAAAAATACATGCAAACATTTCCATGGAAGTAGTATGCTGAAGTTAATTTTGGGAAGAGAAGGTATGTTTTTTATAAAAATAGAATTCTAAAAAAAGATATATTTTTAAGGGCAAAAAGGAGTAGTAAGGGCAAAAGTTTTGCAAAGAAGTAACAAGAGATTATTACAACTGTAAGGCACTGTACAGATTTTCACACTTGTGAATTGAATGTGCTCAGCCAAAAGTAAAATCACTGTTCTTGAAAAATCTCCTGTATTACTTGACAGTTGGTTAGATGTTCCCTTGACAACTGCTCTGGTTAATCAAGGGTGTAAATGAAGCCACTGTTTCAGTGTTTTGCAGCAGTCATTTTACATTATATCTTTAATATCGATACTTCCTCAGTAAAGGGGTTTTTATGGGGATTTTTTTCCTATGTTGAGCTGTTAAGATAGGCTAGTGTTTGTCAGCTTGTGGGTGGGGGGGAAATTGAAAACAGTTCCAATTGTAATCCTCCAGTTGCGGCATTATAAAATGGACTGTAGTGTAACTCCTTTCTAATAAATTTTCAGAAGACCAGAAACCCTGGTCTGCTAGCAGTGTGAGATCTTTGTTCAGAATCAGCCTTATCATGATAATTTAGCTTGGATAAGAACAANCTTAATCTATTAGAAATACAGCTGCACCTTCTCCACTATAAAGAAAGTATCATTCCTATAAACTAAATTTGCTTAAGTATGTTTACATAACCATGAATGCACAATTTTTACATTATTACATTAGGTAATTATAATGCATGGAAGCAGTTAAAAGTCTTCCTGAAGTTCCAATCTCCAGACCTATTCTCATCCATATTGTCAAATATGTAATCAGTTTAAGATACTTTACTGTGTTTCCCTTGATATAAACTAGAAGCTGAAGCAATCATGCTACCAATTAGGGCTTAAGTCAGTCTTTGCTATTATTGGAAGAGACATTAGTCGGATTTTGCATTCATGCTTTCTACTATGCTCTTTTAGTGCCACCTGGTGACCACTTTGAAAGGAAAAAAGGTGTAATTGCATTTCCACTTCGAGAAGTGGCTGTGGTAATTTAAGCTAAAACATTTAGTTGAGCAAGATCATACCAGGTGACATTTGATGTAGAAAAGTGCCCCAATCTTACCTAGCTTAAGAGGATTTCTTTGAATATCGTTTCCAGAGCTAAACTGATCCAATACTTAATATTCACAATTGTGCCATGAGTGTGTGAGGTGAACTTGGTTAGAAATTCAGTGTTCATGCACAAAATTCATCAAGATGTAACTAGTAATGACATTAATCACTGTATATAACTTCTGGTTTGCACCTGTTGAGGTCCATGAATCTTTTGTAAATAGTAACTCCTTTGTAATTCTTATTCTGGTGGAGTTTTTATAAAATCCACAGCAGCTATGAGAGAAATCATGTTATTCTTAGCTAAGTATAAATAAGAAGGCCAACCATCTTATTTCAATTTTTCGGAAATAAATATTTGACTTCATCAGGCCTATACTTTAGCATCTACAGGTACAGGTTTGGCTCCACATGGCTCCAGACCTATTTAGATTATTGTACATGACATTGCCATCCATCCTACACACACACACATACTCCCCACACACCCAATTCTTTACTCCTCTGTAATCCTTTTTATATCACTATGAGTGTGATGTGCATGAATCACAATTTTGGTGCCTGACAAAATTATCCTGCCATAGGAATCATATTGCATTCTCTCCTGTCACTGTCTCTGGAGGGAAAAATATGCTGGCTTTGAATGCAACCAGAATATGCCACTGAGATGTGAGGCAGATGGACTGAAATGCCTACAGCATCTAAACGAGTGAAAAAGCACCACTGAACTAAAAATACTTCTAAATTAAAAGATGTCAGTGATTAGCCACTTTTATCTCAGGTGTTCTTAATGTGAGGTCAGTATCTCATAATATAAGGTTAATTAGAAAAATAAAGAAAAAATGTCAAGAGAATAAATCATCAGTTCTATTTTCTCTTTTCTAATGTGGAAAATGAATTTCAATCTTCCATGAGATGTGTGAAATAATACAACTGCATTTATTCATTTGCACGATTAAGACAGATTTAAACATAGATTATAAGAAAAATATAATCAGGTTATAGAGCAAGATAAGTGGTATGTTAGTTCAGGTGATTTCTGCCATGAAATATTTCCAGTGCATACTTTTTTCCATCACTGCTTTAAAAAACTAATATGATTATGTTTTGCATATGTCCATACTGTGGCACTTTGTGTGTTTAAATTGTGTAATGAAGACAGAGACAGCATTTATGTTTTAATGACTATATTTCATTATTTACATAATTTTCTAAGAAAACTGTTTTCTGGACTGTAATTTTCCATGCTTTGTCACTTTCTTAAAGCTAATCTAAGCATATTTAAGTAATCTAGCAAATTCAAACAGTCCTAATTTTGTGGTAATGTAAGCATGAAAAATATTCATTTTTTTCGCATTTCAAATTAGTTTTTCCTTTCTATGACATAAGATAGAGAGAAATTTCAAGTATTATTTCCCTGGAAACCCTTACAGACAAAGAATCAAATGCTGAAGAAAGCAGTGGCAGTATTCCTAAACGTTCAGTGCAGAATACAGGGCAGTAGGTTACTGCTGGTAGCCTGTGATTTTATTCACATAACTCAGTCACTAATCTACTGGATCACATCAAATAATCAGTGCCATTCATTGAGATTTCATTGCTGCATATTTAAAAAAAAAAAAAAACACCTCTACATCATGAAGTTAAGACATACTGATCAAAATTACTGTACAATAGCTGCTACTACTAACTAATAGCTGCATCTACTGTTTATAGATGCTGGGGTTTTTTTTCTGCAATATTTCTTTAAAGGTATGCCTGAGTAGGGATGGCTATGTTCTATGTGTATCCATATGGATTTTTGATACTTGGGCTTGTCTACATAAAGATACTAACAGCATCAAGCAACCTTTAAAGCTTATTTTAGTTGCACCTATTTTTAATCTTCCACTTTTTTTCCTCTAGAAAAGGATCCAAACAAGGGAAATGATGTGTATAAAACTGTGAGAATCTGTGAATACCAGACAAACAAAAGTTTACAATGCTGAATTTGACTTGGATGGTTAATTGCTTGAAGATGGTCAAACTGACATAGACCATATGGTTCTTTTATTTTTTGTTAGAAGAACACTCTTCTTTATTAACTTGACCATATCACTTAAGCTTTTTTTCTTTGTGGGCTGGATTATTGTAATATGTCATATAAGGGGTTATTTAGAAAAAGAAATAATTTTAACCTAAAATAAAAGATACAAATGAACATATTTCAAACTCATTTGATAGTCTGTGGGTCTAGATCATATTTCAAAAGGAGATAATAGAAGTTGCCATTCAAATAGCTCAGTCTTCCAAAAAAAAGATTCAAAAGTAAGAGAAGTCTTTCATACTTAACAAAGTGGAAATCATTTAGCACATTTCAATCTCATGCAGCAGAGAACAGCAAAAAGTCAATAAGTTAATATTGACTGATTTAGGTCTGAAACCAGCAGTGATATAACCACTGGAAAGGTAGGATTTATTAATATGGGTGCATCACCTGCTGCTGTAGATGCACTGGCTATGAGACTTGTGTTAGTAGACACAGTGGATTTGTGCTGCTCACTCAGAAATCACCACATTGCAGCAAATCTATAAATATTCACTAGGGGCCTAATACTATAACCATGTCAAAACAGTGCTCCCAGTAACTTCAGAAGTGAAAACTGAAATTCCAAATTTCATAATGAATCTACAAACAGGAGGATAAAACAAGACTTCAGACACAGGAGCAGAAAAATCAAGCTCAAGGCATAACCTGGGATAAAAAATGCTATGGCAGCTGCACACAACAAATCAGGTGGTGATACATAAAAGATAGGCATTTGAGAGTATGGTAGGTCTTGATGTGGTTTCTCCAGGAGTAAATTTGTCCTTATCAGTGCTGAGGTTATTCCTATGATCAGTAATATATGTTTCTAGTGTGCAAAACTTATTGGGCTTTAAAATATCTTAACTCTTTCATATGTCTATAGCCTAACACAAAAATTCATCTATTGCAACATGAATCTATGAGATCACTCTTGTCCTCTACCGTTTATTCAACTAAAACAAATGGAAAAGTTGGCAGTCCATATAAATGTATCATTTTTTTCAGAATCTTTTTTTAAAGTCTGTTGCATAACATTTGTGAAGTACGACAAAAAAATGTAGCATTGTTCTTGTTAAAAGCCTTACTCTGGAAACCTAATTATATGGATTTGACCGAGCAGGGTTTCCTGTGCAGAGTACATGTAGTCAGTAAACCTTAACCTGTTTCCCAAAGAGGGACCCATCACGTTCTCTTTGAAAGCTTGTGAAAATTGAAACAGAAGCAAAGTGGAGCTGGAAAGCATTTCAACAGAAATAGCAGAGCTAAGTGTTAAAGAATCTATCAACTACTCTTGTCCTATTCTGCATTTGTGATAATAATGTTTATGCAAATTTCCTTTCTGAATATAAAACCAGCATTTTTGAAAATCATCTTTTTGGGGTTGCATTTTTATTGCTCATAATTATTAATATCAACTTATCAAATCTCATCATGGAAAGAATTTGAAGAATTCTCAGTGTTTTATAGAATGTTCACTAGTATTTATGTCACAAATGCCCTTATCCTTATATTCTTCTTTGCCTCTGAAGCTCAGTACCAGAGTTTACATTAACAACATGCTTTCCAAGTAGTGATAACTATATCACAGTGTAATTTTTCTGCTTGGAGGTATGCAGCCTTTCATTTCTTATTCCATTTCTATTTCCCCTTTAGGGCAGGAAAAGGAAATTTCAACCCAGGCTTTTCAGCATCATTCAACATTGATGGTAGTTGTCCAACAATCCTGTATACTAGGGAGACTATATGTCAGCTGCACTTAGCATTTATCAATACCCACTTATGTATTTAAAGATCTATTTCTTCTTTGTCTCTGTATACATTTCAAACACTAGAATCAAGAGCAGTAAGAAAGCAAATGAAAGCAGGACATTACTAGAAGAAACTTACATCTTTTGTCTCCTGGGTAGTTCAAGTAGCCATGAAACTGGAGTTTCATGACCAAAGATTGCCATCCTTTATGGAGGCAAACATTTTTTTCACTTTGCCTTTGCTGTGTGAAGTTTGAATACTCTGTGGTCAACAGCACAAACAGTAATGAGATCTTCTGTTTCCTTCCAGCTATATGTTGCCTGTGAGCAGTCCTGAAGGTTACTGTGTGATTGAAATGGCTGCAGATGGAAATCCTCCTGTACAGCACAGACTTTCTCTCTCACGTCAAGCATCTCAGGTGAGTCTGCAAAACATCAGAAACTAGCTATTTGCTTTGAACATTTGATCAGCATATGTATTTCACTACTTTCAAAGGAGAATTCTAACTTCTTCTAAAGGACAAAATGTAATTCCTCTTCAGTTTTCATTACATGTGCTTAGTTTCTCTATAATAGGTCTTTTCACATCAAGCATCCATACTATTTCCATTCACTTCTTAAGTTTACTTGACTCTGAAACTTCTATTCCAGCTGCTCAAAGTCCATGGAAAGGACACTGAGCTTGTGAAAGGAAAAAATATATTATTAATGTTATTTACATTGCCATGTTGTTACTAGAAACAATTCAGATATTGCTAAGCAGTGTTTCTGGTTACGTTTTAATAGCAAGCCGCACTGTCTAGTGGAGGGTAGATATGAATCATCAGTGATTTAACCTGGTGTCAGTATTGTTGCTAGGACTTCACTTTTGAATAATATTGTTAAAATGTCTGACTCCATTTTGAAAGTGGTATCAGAAGACTCATTCTAAATGGTCAATAGGTAGCATTCCCAAATCTTGAATTTTTCTGTTATTGTTTCCATATTATTGCTTCTATTATACATTTTCTCATCATAAGATTATTTCTGCATAATACATTTAAAATATTTTTAGACTTGTGAATTTGAACTATGTTTATAAGTTTCTTTACTAGAAGGCAGGCCAGTTACCTGTAGAGATGCTAATCATGATGTACATCTCTCATTACGCACTGCCAGTATCTAACAGAATTTCCTCCCTTGCATCCTCATGACTAACTATTACACTTTACAGATCTGCTCCTAATCTCCCAGAGCTTCTATTTTCTTTACAAAGTACACATTCAAAGAAAGAAGAAGAAATTTCTTATCTCTAAGAGGACTGGTGAATATCTTCCCACTACTGGCTGAGTTAATCCTTTTTACCATTCAGGCTCCAAGCAAAGAACGACATTTTCAAATTAGTATTTGAAAAGTTAAACATGAGTATTACATAAGTTATTGATATAATGCTATATTAAGCTTGTTATATTATTAACAAACTTATAGGAATTCTTTCTGTGTGCCTCCTGAAGACATACTCTGGTTAAGTCAGTTAAATTCAGAACATAACCTTTACAGAAAGAATGTGTATTATGCTATACTAGTATGAGTTTGAACATGATAAAATTAATTGATGCGAGAAACTGATCAGAGCCTGCAGAAGTTGTTCTACAGTACACTGGATCTAACCCCAAGGTCCATGCTTTTGTAAAATAAGCCAAATAATAAAAAAGATTGTGTTGCAAGGGGAGTATTAAAAACACTTTTCTTAATCATAGACACTTTATATTGCAGTCCAATTCTTTGTTTAATTCTTTAAATAAATTCACAAGCAGAGAGAAAATGTCTGCAAACACTACTTACAAATCTTGTCTATCACTGCACTGGTTTATAGCTTTGTTTGAAAAAAGATAAAGCCAAGTGATATGAAATGAATTCAACAAGTCCTGCACCATTGTCTTCAAATTTCTCTGACATGAAAAATCTGATTTAATTTTATCCATGCTCTAACAGAAGTAGGTGTTTTTCCCTTAAAAATGAAAGACACTAAGTAGAGGAATAACTGGCAGTATTCACATTCATTGTAACGCCAAATTTCACTTGAAATTGTCAGCAACATAGCTCCAGGACTGACAAAAGCAATACAGGAAACAGCAAAGCAAAATAATCATATAGATGTGTGAATTCCATATAAATCAATGTGATGTTTTCCTCCTGTTCCTAGTTCTTTACAGTTGATGTCTGACTATGCTAGTGAAGATTCCCTTCACTATAAATTATCTCCTGATGTTTCACACTGCTGTGACGTATTTCTTATTCCATTGGTTTACTCCTGCTTGACTTAAGTTGGCTAGGTTTCACTTTCTTTCTGGGTGAATGGTGTTGTACAAATAAATGCATCACAGTGATGCACCTATAAAAAAAACATTGAGTTTTCTTTTTCCAATTCCTAAGAATTGACAGGTATTTAACAAAGAAACTTAGTAATGTTGAAACCCCATGTCAGAATTTCAGAAAGTCAGGCACCAGCTTGAGGAGTGGAATTCACAGATGCTTTATATGTGATGGTCAAAAGTTTAAACCCTACGTCAGGCAACACAGGAACTATCTTAGTGCTGATATGATTTGGTCAGTCCCAGTGTGAAAAAGTTGTGGCTATGTCTCTGGCACCTTTATAAGGATATTCTAGGCATTTGAAAATTTGAAAATTTCCCTTTTTCCCCCTAGGTTTCAGTATAGCAGTCTGTTTTCTGTCATTCATCTAAAAAGCCCTAAAATCTTTCCTCTGTATTCCCCTTATCTGGTAGTACTGTAAGTCCCAGGTACTAAAGAAAATATGTTCCTGTCTACTGCTGCTCTTGTGTTCCTGCACCAAACCTCAACCATGAATGTACCTCCTTCATACAAGATGAGGGGACCCATGCAAAAGACTTACCATGTTCATTGTGGTTAAGGCTGAGAATTCCAATTTGTATTTCATGGGGTGTATGTTGTCTTACATACCTGAAAATATAAAAACACATTAAAACCAATCTCTTTGTAAGGATTAAAAAAAAAAAAAAAAGAAAGGAAGAGAATCATGTTTTCAAAAAGAATCCCTTCATCAAGTATCACAGTTTTTTGCCACCTTCAAGTAATGTTTATTTCCTTCATCAATAATTAATAATCATTCATTCTATAAAGTAAGATGATGAATCACATTGTTTTCTGATGTTTCTCTTTTTCTTTCTGCAGATCACCTTTGGATCAATTTTCCTTGGAAATGTTCCTGTTCATGAAGAGGTTCATCAGTGTGCTGGGGAGATACATGGCTACAAAGGATGCATTAGGGATTTTCAAGTTAACCACAAAGAGTTGTTCATCATAGATGAGGCTCTTGGAGGGAGGAATGTTGAGAACTGCAATGTTCCTATATGTGATTATCATCCATGTCACAATGGTGGAACCTGCACTAGGTAAGAGTTATTTCTTTACCTGTTTTATCATTCACTTACATTCTGTGATTGTTAGTTTCATTGTTAATGAAAAATTATTATCATTTTCTCTGTAATGAAATAATTACCAATCTTTTGTCCTGATAATTTTAAATAGAAAATGTGACATTTTAATGCCAGCCAGAGAGGTTTTATACTTTATTTGCTTACATGAAAAGCAATATAAAATGTAATTACACTGTCCACACAGCATGCATATTGGGTTGATGCCAGAAATCCTTTATAACCAACTAGACCAGTTCTGCTACAAGACAAAATCTGCATAGACAATTTGGACAGATAGCACATAAGATCTCATTCTTCTGCCTAACAACTCTGTATTTTACTTGCTCCTGGGTACAAAATGTTTGTTATCAGGCCATGAAAACACTAACAAGTGACCTACTTGCTCACTTTCAGTATATGTGAAAAAGTATTGTCAAAGAACCTTTGAAAGTTAAGGTGGACATGCTGAAAGAGGAAATGGGATCTGAAAGAGATATGAGTTAAAAGAGACGATGAGAGTTCAGTTGAATGATGGTTCAGCTGGAGAACAGTAACTTCCTAAGCCATAGTAACTTGATCATTCTCTAAAGAAGTCAACATTTAGAAACACATTTCTGTTTAGAATTGATAGAATTTGTGAAGTAGCTGCCTTTTTTTTTTTTTAAATATCATACTTCAGCTTCAAAGCAAATGTTGAAGAGAACATAGTCTGAGGTTCTTTAGATGCTCTGGACCACTGTGTGTTTCTTATGTTGAGGAGATCTTGAACAAAGTTTTGTGGGGCTTCTCTGCCTTTCTTGATTGACATGAGAACACAAAGAACACCAAGCAGGTTTTGATCTCTAGCTCTTGTGTGACTAGAGCACAAATGAAAACAAAGGTACCTTATAAAAACATACACAATTTGCCTACCAGTCTGGTGAAACTGAGTGTGTACTTGGGAGCATTTTGTCTATTTTTTTTTTCTCTGTTGATCCTTACTATGTCTCTGTCATTCTACTGCTTGGCCTGTCTACCATCATGGAATACTTTTTCATTCAAATTTGGGTCCTCAATAATTCATGACCACTGGATTTGTTTCCTGCCTTTTTGCTTCCAGCTGCTGGCCTGGGCCCTTTTCAGAAATGCTTTTCTTCTGAAATGAATCACTTCTGTCCAGAGGAATCATGGAAGACTGGACATGTGCAAAGCAGGGATAAGCAGCTCTGTAGTATCATGACTTTCACGATTTTCTACAACAGGCAACTGGTTTTCAAGGATCACTTCCTCCATGTCCAAGAATGACTCATTCTGATGATCAGGAAATCAAGTGTCAGGAAACCTGTCTGCATCAATGAATAAGATACTTCTGACAAAACTCAAATCTCAAAAGGACGCATACAAGAAGTAGAAGCGTGGGCAGGTGACCTGGGAAGAATAAAGAGAAAATATTCAGCTACATGGATATGGGAAAAGCCAAAGTCCATCTGGAGATTAATCTGGCAGGGGGCATGCAGGGCAAAACAAATGCTCCTACAAGGATATCAGCAGGATATGGGGCAGGAGTTTTGGTGATGAAAGATTCAGAAAGGATTGAAATGCTCAGTGCCTTCGTTGCCTCAGTCTTTTTTGTTAATTGGCCTTCAGGAAACCTATTCCTCTCATGTAGCAGAAAGTCTAGAGAAGGCAGACTTACACTTGGGACACAAGAATCAGATTTGGGAACCCTTAAATCAACTGGGTATGTATATGTATATCCCATGAGACCTAATGGGATTCACACATGAGTGCGAGGGAGCTGTGGGATGTTATAGCAAGATTTTTACCAGTGGTTTCAATTACATTGCTTAGCAGCAAAAAGAAAAAATTGCTTTTTTCAGTACATGTTATTCTTCAGGTGTTTGGCAACTAATTAGTGTGTTTATTTCTGAAAGACCATGAAGTATTACGTAGCAAATATCTCAACCATGTTCTACAATGAAGACTGGAGCATCTCAACACATACTTCTGAGCAAGACAAGTGTGTTTCATAAGAAACACTTTTTATTTTCTCTCTTAAAAGAAAGTTACTTGCTGTTTCTCATCATCAGAGTACAAAAATACTATTCCAGGGTTCATCCTATTAATTATAGTGATTATGCAGAAGAAATTTATTTGCAAAAAAAAATATTTGTAGATTTGGTAGAAAGAGACAGAGATTAGTATGCACCTTGTTTTCAAACACAAAATTTCAGGATGCAACTGGGGCCAGCAACTCCCTGGTCACTGGTTCTGATCACTGGTTATATCAGGTGCTCTCCAGGGTCCCATCCAGGCAGGACTCAGCACCAGGTGGGGCAGCAGGGCAGATCCAGCCCTTGATCATTGAGCACAGCCCTGGGTAGAGCGACAGCCTGCGGCTGGGCTGGGACATCAGTCCACTGAGGGAAGGATCAAGATCAAACCCAGAGAGGGGAACCAGGGCCAGACACAGCCCTGAGGTGGCCAGGCAGGGCAGTGGTGATGGGAAAGCAGATCTTCAACATGTGTAATGGTGACTTGGGAAGGAAAACATGATAATTCCAAATGTTCCCTGCTTCCTCCTTCTTACCCCAGTTCGATATGCTGAGCATGATGCCATATAGTCTGGGATATCACTTGAGACAGTTGGGGATCAGCTATCCTGGCTGTGTCCCCTTCCAACTCCTTATGCTCTTCCAGCCTCCTCACTGGTGAGGTGAGGAGCAGAAAGGTCTTGACTCTGTGCAAACGCTGCTCAGCAATAACAAAAACATCCCTGTCTTACAACACTGTGTCCAGCACAAACCCAAAGCCCAGCTCCATACCAACTACTGTGAGCAAAATTAACTCTATCGCAGCCAAAGCCAGCACAATAGGACAAAAGCAATTTTCAAGAGTGTTTAAAATATATGCTGTATCAAATGAGTGGTTCAGTACAAATCTAAATTATTAATTCTCTACATAGACATTATTATATAAGATTGAAAACCAAAGTAGTCACCTATGTAAGCACTCTACTCCTTTAAGAAGCTCTTTTTCAAGTTCACTAACTCTTTCACTGCATTTTAAATCCATTCTATATGTAGAATTCCAGAGACTGGTCAATTTTAGAGGGGGAAAAAAATTACAACTCTTCAATAAATTTAGGGTTTGAGTGTCAAATATGTATGTTTTACAGAATTCAAAGTTCCTTGGATTTGGATCTGTTTGAAAATGGTATTGAAAGATTAACCTAGGAGGTTCTTAATATTCTATGTGGCCTCCTGATCATACAAGGCAGATGTTGCAAACAAAGCTTAGAGTTAATTAAGAGGACACATCTGTATGTGGGAAAGAAACTCTCAAAAGTACCTCATCAATAATTTGACAATTATGTCAGCCACTACACCAGTAGTAGTTGATTAATAGGTTGGTTTTAAATTGTAAAAAGTCAAAAAAATGCAAACATCTACAAGCTTAGCTTTTATAGCATAGAATACAATCTCAAAATTAATTGCTCCCGCAAACAATCATGTTTCCAGTGTCTCAGACTATTCTCACAGTGATTATTCTTACTGTTGTTATTCCCCATGTATTGATGCAGCAGATGGGTCCATTAATGTTAATCAATTAGCCAAGACTGAAAAATCAAACTCAATTAGCAATAAATTTCAATAGAGAGACACTTATCTTCAGACTTCAACTGCCTTGCTGTAATCACCAAAAACATACAAGGAATGTAAGTTTTCAATTTTCATCACCTGATAATGTAAGAAATACCTTCCTAGATATGTAGGTCTCATTTGGATGGCACCTTTTCAGCTATAAATAGGAAAATACATATTTTAAATCATATTTCAGAAACTATTTTCTGCATGCTGGTGAATCATGCGATCTCTCTTAAGCCTCTAAGAAAAGATTACCTAATGAAAAATTCCATCCAAACTGTTTCCTAAAGTTCATCTGATACCATTTTGAATGTCTTTTTTTTTTAAAAAAAAAAGGTATAGAATGGATTCTAGGTTAGCTTTCTTGTAAGTAAGAAGTAATTTCATGGTTGAACTTGGTTAAGTAATAGAATATCATACAATGCAGATGCTGAGGAGACCAGGTGAATTGACTTAACAAATATTGTGGTCTCTTTTTAGTTTATATCCTAAATATCAATTAAAATAAACAGCAGAAAAAGTAATTATGAATACCACTTTTTAGGAGAGAAAAAAACCAGCTTAAGCTGTAGACTTTGGAGGCACTGAAATGTTCTTTTCAATATTTTTTTACATATCATTTTCCATTTCAAAGAACAGTCATGCTAACCCTTTCCCAGCCATGTGCCAAAAATGTTTCTTGTGCTTCCTGGTGCCCATAAACCAAAACTGCATGTTATGGCAGGTTTCAGCTGAGGGTATTAATCTAACGTTTGGTTTGTATGTCTTCTTTTCTCCGATCTGGTTTACTCCTGCAAAATCTAGTTTGTGTGTTTGTTGACCTAGAGATAGAACTATGACCCAAGCATGACTGTGTGTCTATTTTCAAACCAAAGAACACTTAAGAACCTCCCAAAACTATTAACAGTATCACAGGGCAAATTCTTAGAATTGCTCATGGACTTTTCTATCACTGCTTTATATGTAGGTGTTTCTGGGTAATAAAGGTACCAGATAGTCAGCAAAAACAGAAGTGGTCATATATCAAGAAACTTTTTATAGGTCTGTTTTATAGACTAAGAGACTCAGGTCAACATATTATCTAGAACACCAGTTTGTTGGGTTTTTTACAAATCTAAATCCTAATTAACATCACTAAGATCCATATTAAGTTCAGAACTAATGCTTTAAGTTCCACTGTATTTTACTCTTGCGGAAAACTAAGCCAAACAAAGGCATTAATTTTCATTTTTGTAGATTTTCAGATGGGAGTTGTGTATTCTCACATCTTTTCAGAATTTACAATGTATGCCCTTATTTGGTACTGATTTGTATGAAGAAGAAAACCTGCTTCTTGCTAAAGGGCAGCTTTTGGGTGGCAGATCTGTCAATACTAAAGATGCTCACATGTTTTACACTCTAGAAACTGATATTATTATTATTACTGTTTTGATTCATGCATACACACACCGTTATTTAGGAAGGTTAGTTTGGGGACTTGAATTTGTTGGATCCTGTTCTTCTAATGAGAGTAGATATTTAGTATAGCAAGAGTGTAGTACTTATGAAAGAGATTCACATTTGGAATTCTATTGTTTTTCCTAATGCTCACTTCAAATTTGTCTTTGAAGGAGAAAACAATATATTCAAATTTATTTCTGAATTGTTTTCTTTTTCTGGAAGAGAGATTGTTCATCCATCCTTTCAGGTTCCTCATGATCTCTGGAAAAAATAATGCCATTCTTATTAAGAAAAATCACTTTTGAGGAGTATGAAAGATAATTACATTGAACTTCTCGTGATGACCAAAAGTCCTATTGGATGTGTGTTTGTTATATAATGTTCTCACAGGAAAGTCAAGTCAGCAAATGAGAAAGTTTCATCTCCAATTTTCCTAACACTAAATATTAACAGATAGAGAATTCATTTACCTAGGCTGATCTTTCTGGTCGAAGGAATTGAATTAAGCTTAAGACCCATATCAAAACTCTGCATAATTTTTTTCTGAACTAAATCTGCATTTCTCCCACCCTAATTTTCCTTAAATCAGAACAGAAAACTGAAGCTTTAACCCCAGATATAGTCCTTCAAGTTTAGACAGTAAATTGTTCTGCATGCTCTGTTTTCAGTGTGTCACTTCTCACACTAATCAAATACTAAATCTGTTGATCTGAGAACATAAAAAATGGATTTTCAAGACGTTTTTAATACAACCACCCCTATACTGCCCAAATTAAAATTGGAGTGGTTTATATTTTGAACATGGCTTTTCCTAACTTGTTTGTTTGGATTATTTTTCAATTGTCAGAATTTTTTATTACAACAATGGCCAGCAGAAATGGACCTGGGGGTTTTGGTTGACAACAAGCTGAACATGAGCCATTAGTGTGTGCAGGTGGCCTGTATCAAAAATAATATGACCTGTAAGACCAGGACAGTGATCATAACTCTGAACTCAGCACTGAGGAGGCCACACCTCAAATCTGGTGTTCAATTTCAGGCCTCTCATTACAAGAAAGACATTGAGGTACTAGAAAGTGTCCAGAGAAGGGCAATGGAGCTGGGGTTGTCCAGCCTGGAGAACATTAGGCTCAGGAGAGACCGTATTGCTTTCTACTACTACCTGAAAAGAGGTTGTAGCAGGGTGAGTGTTGCCTTCTTCTCCCAAGTGACAGAACTAGAGGAAATGGCCTCAAGATGTGACAGGGCGGGGTTAGATAAGGGGAAAAATTTTTACCAAAACAATTATAAAGCATTGGAACAGACTGCCCAGGGAAGTGGTTTTACCTCCAGGGTTACCATCCCTGGAGGTAAAACTTGTAGATGAGGTGCTTAGGGATATGGCTTATTGGTGGACTTGGCCGCATTAGGTTTGTCATTGACTTAACAATTTCTTCTCAAACTCAAAAGTTTTTTTCCCATCTAAACACTTCTATGATTATGTGCTCCGGTTGTTTACCTTGTTACTGTGATAAAATTACAAGAAGATTAATAATCCGCACTATCTCTAATATATGTTAGAACATTCATTCCTTTGCTGCTAACCTAACATGCACACATACTTACTAGTTAGAGATTTCTATACATCAAGCAATGAAAATTACATAAGGGATAACCACTAGTGCAGTTGATGAAGATTGAATGGATTAGAACTTCATTGTTCTGAATCCCTATTTTAGAGCTTATCATTGAACAATGAAATTTATTGACATGTTATTTTATTGTTAAAGCTTCCAGAGATTCAAGAATTACCTGGTGCCCTGCTAGAAAAATAGTACATTTTTCTTCAGAAAAGACTGTCTTAGACAAAAAACATGTATGAAACAACTGCTTTTGAAGAATGGTTGTCTGACATCTGTAATATCTTCAAAAATGCAAAGGTAAAGGGACCCTAGACCACAAAAATCCATTTGTCCTTCACCAGGATGTCCCTCAGGTCACCTCACAGTAGAAGAGATCAAGACAAGGCCTGAATCCCTTGGCATCTTCCATAAGTAGTGGAGACATGTAGCATTGTTGTAGACTAGTTGTGGAACAACACAAATCATTTCACAGCAGTGCCTTTAAAGCTGATGTTATTTTCAGTAAGAGTTATCTATTGTCTATCTCATCTGTTGATTATTCAGTATAAATACAGTTCAATTACTTGTCTGAATACTATATTACTAAATAAAAATTCCTGCATGGGATTAAAAGGCTTGATGTTTCCTTCAGAGACATACTACTCCTTGTAATAGTTGTGTTTGTATTATTATCAGCTTCATTAGTCATTCCCAGCTAAAGTACACTCTTTGAGTGTTTGTGAAAGTACAGCTGGTATTGCTTCTTCTCTGCTTCAAAATCTGATAATGCTTAAGAATTATGAGTTACAGGATCAGGGGAGTCAAGGCATGATTTTTATTACTCCACAGGGTATAATGTTAAGTAAAGCGGTGCCATGTTCTGCTATATTCAGGTCACCTTCTCAGTATGCCCATCAATTTAGCCTTATTGCATGCTTTGGAAAATTCATCTGCCTTAGAGGTCAGCATGTGCACTAGGTTTCTTCTGTCATTGCCTCAGTAAAGAGTTTTTCAGATGCCTAAGAAAACATTTTATAGCTCTGAAGAGAGGCTGCATAGAAAACTGACCTTCCTGGTTCTTCTTACCATCTCTAATGTGGTTAGGATATTTGAAGTGGGCCAAATGAAATAGTCATATGAGTTTTTGGACATCCTACTCATTCTGTACTTGGACTGCTTTAATACATATCAGCAGATAAAGTACTTTAATGGATACTTTACTGTGTACATAAAAGAATACATATGTGCTAGCAAGTTTTCACACTCATGTCTGAAGGTTGTCATAGAAGTGACATCAAGTTCTGAAAAATTCCAGTTGGAGTGAGCACCTCAGGAATCCTCCAAGGTGAAAATCCCAGATGGAAATCAGTTACTAAGCATCAGAAGTTTTCTTTTACATAGTTATTGAAACTGCCATTCAGGGCTCCTCTGTTCAGCACTGTTATTTACTTTAGAGATCTCTTTCTACATTCCCCAGCAAATTTTCTCAGGATTACAAAGGGGTACATAAGCCTTCAGTTTCAGAATCTCTGGTTATGACATCTCTTTTCTGTTTCCAAACAGCTTATGAGGCTACTAATAGGATATGAAGTTTCATAATTTAGTCACCACATCATGATCTTTGCTACAATCATGAGGAATTAGTGAAGCATGAATTGAATAGCTCCATGAAAACACAGATGAAAACACATGTGTATGTATATGCACTCAAACAATTTAATTATATAGTGGCTATGGCTGTGCTGTATGTATTGTTCCTTTCTTTGTAATTCTCTTATCTTCATTATACTATGGAGTTTTACAGTACATTGTTGGTAAGGATGCTAAAGGCAATTTTTTGAATTTTGTATCTCATCACAAAGATGTAAAGATGAGGACCTGAGAAAATGGATAAAACCCCAAAAAGACACATGAACTGGAGTACACTGGGAGTGAATGCTAACAATGAAATAAAAATGAACAGCATTTTTTCAAGATGTGTTAAGTGTTGTCCTGTATAAAACCATCTTGTTTCTATTTTTCTTGCTGACAGTCTTTGCAACTAGAATCATAAAATAACAGAATCGTTAAGGTTGGAAAAGATCTCCAAGATCATCAAGTCAAACCTTTGACCAATCTCCACCTTGTCAACTAGACCATAGCATTAAGTGCCATGTCCAGTCATTTCTTGAACACCTCCAGGGATGGTAATTCCACCACCTTCCTGGGAAGTCTGTTCCAATACTTAAGCATCTTTGCAGTGAAGAAATTCTTACTGATGTCCAACCTGAATCTCCCCTGACACAGCTCAAGGCCATTTCCTCTTGTCATATCATTAGTTGCCTGAGAGAACAGGCCAACCCCCACCTGGCTGCACCCTCCTTTCAAGGGATTGTATAGAGTCATAAGGTCTCCCCTGAGCCTCTTCTTCTCCAGGCTAAACAATTCCAGCTCCCTCAGCTGCTCTTCCTATGACTTACTCTCCAGACCCTTCACCAGCTCCATTGTTCTCTGGACTCCAGTACCTCAATGCCTTTCTTGTAGTGAGGGACCCAAAACTGGACACAGGTTTTGAGGTGTGGCCTCGCCAGTGATGAGTACAGGTGAAAGGTCACTTCCTCAGTCCTGCTGGCCACACTGTTTTTGATGCAGTCCAGGATGCCTTTGGCCTTCTCAGCCACCTGGACACACTGTGGGGCCATGTTAACAGCTTTAGTTGTTGGGGTTTTTTTTTAATTCTGAATTATTCATATCAGGGGATCTGGAAAAGACAAAGAAAAGTCACTGTAAATACAAAGAAATATGCTAGAAAGATGGTATATCATCAAAAGCAGAGATGTTCAACCTAAACAAATTCTTAACAAAAGCTTTTGAGTTATAAATGGTTAGCATTTTGAACACAAATCTTTAAGTAAAACATGAAGACTACCATCTGTGGCCTGAAGATTATGTAAGGATTATTATTTTTTGTAGTAGGTTATAATACGTTAGTATAACATCATTATATTTCAGTTGCCAGATTTGCAATTATTGATGCAATTATGCATCAACTTTTTCATTCTGTAAACCATTTTCAGAAACGGTGCAGTGTATTTCTAGGCTGGAAACCAAGCATGGTAGTTCATTAACCCAGATTTAAGCTCTTTCCTGGATACCTTCAGGGATTAATTATGGACTTCATACCTTACCAAAACATTCAGAGATTGATTTAAATCCCAAAATTCAAGCTAAGCTTATTTTCATCATGTTAACATTTTATGTAAGCCAGATTTTTTTCTTTACTTTCATTAGTATTCATGATATTGTTACATGCATAAAAGTCACTACCTGCATAAAAATGCTAATATAATGGATAGAATAAGTGGTTTAGAAAAATCTAGGAAAAGTTCAACTTGAAATCATTTGGAGTTAAGAACCATCAGCAAATAAATTGTGTATCGTAAAGGTGGCAACTTTTTTAAACTTTTTTTAGCATTTACCCAAATAGATTTCATGGGAAAATTCAGGTGAAGGTTTGCCAAAGGGTTGGAATTTCCCCTTCTGCTTCTCTGAACACACAGTCCGTAAGAGGGGTTTGCTCCATATTATATGATACATTTTGAGCTGATAATTTAGGTGAAATTTCTTTTCTCTCAGATCATGCCTGATACAACTCTATTCTTCTTTTATCAAAAAGACAGCATCCAAAAAAGGAAAAAGTCTTCCTAATGGCTAATACCAAACCTGTCATCTAGGCAGAAGGTCTAAATGCCACCTCCCAGCTTGGACACTACACAGAAAAAGAATTACAATCCATTTCCTTTTCCTGGAGCTTTCTCGCAGTTTCTGATTCAGTCAGTAGGATTCTCATACCCTCGTCTTCTCCAGGGTGAAATTTTCCTACTTAACATTCACTTAAACCATGGAAGCAGAGTTGAAGTTAGACACAGGCTTTGCCCTTCCTCTCAGTAAACAGCTCCTTGCTTTATCACTGTGCCAGGGATGATAGAGCGAGAATGCAATATCTAAACGTGCATCTGGTTTCACAATAAGTTAAATGTAGACACTCATATTTTAAAAACTGGTGCAGTCTTTGAATAGCCTTACTATTTCCCTGCTTTGAAGAACAATGAGGTAGGCAAACTGTACTTGTTTTGCAGATACCTATTTAATTTTAGGCATTAAAGTTCTTTGAGTGGACTGGATAAACATGTTTTTAACATTGAAATCTACCTTTAGTATGTATTCTTAAACTACAGTGAAAAAGACAAAACAATCAGAAATTTCTTTTATTTGCTTTACAAGTGCTGAGACTCAGGATGCAGATTCATAAGACAATAGTTATGCCAGCTCAGGATTCAAGGCTAAATTCTAAAGTCATTTTTCAGCTTCAGCAAATGCTCTCTGAGTCCTGCTGTGTTTCGCTTAATAGCAAGGACGAGTGGATTCCACCTGTAGGAGAGCATGTTTTGCATATGAGCTACTGCAAGGCAAGAGCCAATATTGAGATGGAGAAGGATTCAATATCAGGACACCTTTCATTTATGGACAGTTGCTTGTTTATTTTCAAGCAGGGTTTTAAGGCTGAGTTCATTATTTAGGAGCAGATGTGGGGTTATAATACTTAGTTTTGAAATGAGAGGATGTTTGTCCTGTACTTTGATGGTAAAATGCTGTAATTTAATATGAACAAGATTGTATTTGTGGTTATGAACTAATCTTGCTAGGTGCAGAACTTGTAAAAAGTGCTAATTGAAATACCCTTTCTTTCTTTTTTTTGTCTGCCTACTAAGGTAGTTGAAATCTCAGTTTTTATCAATTTTCTAGAGGTAGATACTTGAGTAACAGCAAAATCAGCCATGCATTATTATATCTTTATAATATATACAGGTGATAATACATATATAAGGTGTATTCATAGTCAAATTGGTATACATGAATATACGACAATTTTATTTTTTTTATCAACATGTTTTTGCCCATATTTTGGAGTGAGGTTTTTTTCAGTATGAATTGAGCAGTTCCTAATTTCTGGATGTTTAAATTGGCAACCATTTTCTCTAAGTTAGCCTTGATAATATGCGTTTTTAGTACCTTTGGCAATATAAGTGTATTTCTGAAATCCTTGATACTGATCACATCTGTATTCTATCATCTTATACTGGGAAGACAGGTACATGTATGATTAGCTTTTCTTAGACAAGAACACTGCAACCTTAGCTACAAACCAAAAAAATCAGAGTATCCCAAAGTCACCCACCGCAGATTGACCCAATTTACAAAAAAACAATCAAATACGAAATGAGAAACATGGGTTTTGTGTCAAATCTCATCTTTCTCCTCTGGAGACATTTGGTTGTGCAGCATCTGAGAGTCTGTGTATGCAAAATAGCCCTTTTTTTGGAAAAAAAAAAAGATTTAAGTAAATGGGTGCTTCAGAAACTTCTTTTCTTTGCCAGGAAAATTCTGTGATCCTTGTCTCATAAAAATCCTTATTATCCATATTTTCTTCTGCTGCTTCTGAGTGAAACACTGTTCCGTGTGTCTGGACTGGTTTTAGTCTTGCAACCAGGCTGTGAGACAGAAGAGCTGTGGGCTGCTGCCACCTACAGCTGGAGCACCAGTGGAGAG
This sequence comes from Campylorhamphus procurvoides, assembly GCA_013396655.1. NCBI lineage: Eukaryota > Metazoa > Chordata > Aves > Passeriformes > Dendrocolaptidae > Campylorhamphus > Campylorhamphus procurvoides. The sequence continues at coordinate 177,259 of WBMV01003662.1, read as the reverse complement.
ATGGAGCTGACACGAAAGTCCCTCTGGACAAAATGCAGTAGATCTTAGAACTGAGCTAAAGGAGGACTTTGCAGAGCTGGTAGTAATTGGGTTTCGCCAGCTTTTTATGAGATTTAAATAAAACTAGAGGTACAGAGAAAGTAAATCCCCAAGTAGTATATTCAGGCAATTTGTTTGTCCTAAAAGAGTCTTCCTACTGGCAGTAGCTTGGCAGAATAAATTTCATAGAGAGGAGAAAAGAACTCAGCTTCTGACAATCCTTATGTCACCTAATATTTGAAATGCTCTGAGATTTTCCAGGCAAGGAAGAAAAAAAAAAAAAAGAAAAAAAGAGAGAGAGAGTGAGAGAAAGAGGAAGATTGTATTCTGTTGGTGTGTGTTTGTGTATTGCAACTATTTTAAGATGCTTAGAATGTTGCTCCCTATATCTTCAGTCCCTCCTCCCCAATGCATTTTTATCTCTCCAGTTGTTAAATAGAAAAACAAAAAAACACACTTTAAATTAAGACCTCAGGAGAACAGGAATAATAATGCCCAGCAGTGGTGAGCCATTTTCTGTGACTGCTCCCACCTTTTTTGTTCTGTGCTTTATTGCAGTATCTTTTTCAATAAGGAAAATGCAGGGTTGCTTGCTTCTAAACATTGTTCTGTGCTGCTTAACCTAGTAAATATTGGCATGACAAATTCTGTGTGTATGGGAAATATGGAAAATTGTTGTTGTTTGTTTCCATTCAAGCATACCTTCTTTTTTTAGTACTACTGTGGGTGGTATCAGATGGGGTTTTTTCTATGCTCTCCTGATTTCATTTCATTTCACTGTCTGTGCCACAATGAAGAATGCTCTATGTGGGCTGATCAAGCTACTTTACTCCCAAAAGGATTTCTTATGTAAGTAGTTCCAGTGAGATTTTAGCAAATTATGTATTTTAGGAAAAATACTTTGCTCATGAAAGTACCCTTGCATAGTGAAATGTGTAAGCACATAAGCAAGAGCCTGCATGGTACTGCTACCTTATTTTCATTCACAGTACAGAAAAGAGTAATTTTTTTTCTTGCATTTATAATATAGAAATTAAACTTGAGAAGGCTATTTTTTTTTCAATTTTGAAAGCAGAAGGAGAATAAGAAAAAAAGCACAAGAACACATTATGGTATTAAAGAAATAAAATCGACATATTCCACCTATCAGAACTGCCTTTTGTTTGAGCTAACTTATGCCCGTAACAAACATTTCTTTAAAAATGTACCTTTTCTTCACACAGGAATTATGCACTGATATCTGAGTCAGAGAGGCTGAATTGCATATTTTTTAGGCAGCATTTCCAATTACCTTTCTTGACAGCAGATGTTAGGGACATAGTCCTCTCTGCCTAATTATGGTAATAATTAATAATCAGAAATTGTACAATTCAGTGTTTACATGTAAAGGAGTTTCATTCTATGATGTAGGATTCAGATTTAACACTGCCAGTGGAAAAGGAAAGAAAATGTAATTTGGTTCTGGTTTTACATCTGAGATGACACCATTTTAAAGGGCTGATATTTCCTTGCCTTATGTGGAGTTGCTCTGATTTATAAGAGTGAATTGAAAATCTAATCAAGCCCACAGCTGGATACATTCAACAACTTTTGTTCACCCAGAATAACTTCGGGTTGTATTGATCTGCATTATATAACTGAACAGAAAACAACAGGAGGGAAATCTGAGAAGCAGTGTCTCATTTTGAAACCTAATAAAAGTTCTTAAGTAGCTTGTTTCATTGTCATATTTGGCTTGATCATCCTTAGAAATCAATGAAGAACCTGCGGGGCAGAAGCATGCATAAAAATGTCTTGGACTTTTTAAGTGGTTTTATGGATAGAAGGTAAAAACTAGGGGAAGAGGGGAATACCACAAAAACCACTGCAGTCCTGTTGATTAAAAATTTGTACAACTTTGCTTTAATTATTCTTTTCAGAGAAGTGTAGCCAGCTAGAAGGGAAGAGACAGGGCTGTATAATAAGAAACAGAAAACAGAGCAATGAAGCACTATTTGAGTAATTCCAGAGTGCTAAATGAATGGTTTTGTAGGACAAAAAGTGCTGTGGTGTCAGTGGCTTGCTGCTAGCAGCATGTATGTCATGCCGGTGGATGCCAGCATAAAGTAAAGCTGGAAAAAAGAGAAATCCACTTGCCTCCCACTTCTGGAACAAAGAAAAGGACAAAACCTGTTCTACCGCTAGTGATAGCAGTCATAATAAAATGTATGTGTTGCTGAGAAGTTGAGAATTCATCCTTTGGAAAAAAAAAATCCTTTCATCATGAGGCAACATTGCAGCCCTTACCATTGAGTGGCTAAGGGATCCATGCAGGCCTGATGAATAACATCAGGGATACACTGCAAGCTGTAAACTAATATTGTCAATTCTGTCACATTTGTCTTTTGATATTTTAGGCATTAATATGTATTTAATGTTGCTGAAATACAATGCTTTGTTGTGTTCCTCAGAGACCACTGTCAGCTGAATACATACTAGCTCATGACTGAGCAGTCCAGCATTTTTGTACTCCTGCATAAAAATGGCAGTGCACCGAATAAGTGCAGTGAAAACAGAAAGAGCAATTACAAATAAACACTCTCAGATCTCCCTATTTCAAAATGAACATGTAGAGGAGTATAAACCTGGCCTGTTTTCCCAATCTGACTTAATAATTTAGCAGTGATGATTAAATCAATATTATGTCCCAGAACCACATCAATATGTACAAGAATCCAGTATCTCAAGGATATGCTACAGAGAGACTTGACTCAATTATTTATAATGATAGTGTGTCAATAATCCTGACTATTGCATGAATTATTAACATTTTTTTCCTCTTCACTATCTTCCAACTTTCTGGAAGGAGTTAATTATGACAAAGCTTTCAGCTATTGCAGTGATATGTAGCACAGAAAGATGATATAACATTCCTGAACTCTTACAACAGTCTTCCTAGAACAATATTCCAATTAATGCATTGAACTGTAGGAAGTTAGTTCTCTTCCCACTCTGTTTGAGTGGATAAAGAAACATATATTAACAAATTAACTAGGTTTGTTTGGCTTGGTTTTATTCTAGAGATGGTGAGGTTTTTTTCTTTGTGAACATTTTACCTTTTCCCACAAGCAGTTGCCATAGCTACTGGTAAACAGCATTATGTTTGCCTGATTCTTTTTGCTCTAACTACAATTCCTTTCTAAGGGAAAAAAAATGTGGCTTGATTGCTTTCAGAGACCAAAAATCTTAAGTAATAATCAATTAGCTCTGTCCAAAATGTGAGAGTCTAATTCAGGACTCTCCTTTATTCTACAGAGACCATTACTGTGAACTTTTGCATCTGGTTTTAGACACCTGAACGCTTCAAAGATTTTCTCCCATTAAGTGCTTTCATCTGTGTTTGATACAGCTGGAAACAAATTTGCCACAGTGCAACATGAATAACTATTTGTGTGTCCACGTTTTCCACTTTTTCTATCCCCACCTATTGTCTCAATTTAGGCAAACTTTAGGTTTTCTCAGACAGTAACTCAGATTGCTTACTTTCAAGCACTTTCTAACTCCAAGTGGTGTGTAAAATTAGCTGGTACTTTCATTTTGACTTATAGATTTCCTAGATGCATAAGCACAACAGCTTGTGCATGTTCAGAATTATGCATTATAAGAAGCTAAATTCAGCCTATACTGACAGTACTTTTCCTATCCTAAAATTTTTATAGATATTTGTCACAGGGGAAAGCTGCTTAATTGATGTAGTTTAAATCAGGATCGAAGTATTTATTAATTTATTAATGATGTGTAATTATTGATTTATTAATCATGTGACAATACATGAACTAAGCTTTCAGGATCAGTATCCTATACAAGCACAGACACACACACAGGGTGTGCCCCTCACAGGCAGTGTGGATTTTGCAAACACTGAAGAGTGTGGATCCCCCATGTGCAGGCTGTCCTGTGGAGATGTGGATGGTGAGTGTCCATCCCTGCTGCTGCTGGCAGCCTACTGAGGCCCCAGCACAGACAAACACCCCACATAGCCCCATGTGCACCCTGAGGATGGGTTCTCCTGTGCCACCCACCCTGTGGGTCCTTGGCTGGGTGCAAGCTACTCTCGAGCCCCAAAGGGATCTGCTGGACCTCAGCCAGGCAGGGCTAGGGAAACCATGGAGTGATGCCTGGTGGTGCCCAGACACAATCACTGCTCCTGACCCCATCTCTCCACCTGTTATAAATTTCTGTGCTCCTGCACTGCATTTCAAGCTGACTACTTTGTTTCAAAAGTCTCTTTTTAATACCGTAGTTGCTGCTTTGTCTGGCTGATGGTGTCACGGAATTCCTCCTTACCATTTTGAGTTTAGTATGACCACTGAGATGGTTTGGGGTATCTTATCACACACACTCTTACACACTCATGCCCCTATGTTATCAGCCTATTTTATCTCCTGCCCTCTAAACTAAACAAGCCCAAAGCCTCTCCTCACAGGACATTCATTTCAGCCCTTTCACTAGGTATGTTGCCCTCTGGACATGTTCAAGGACCTTCACATCCCTACTGAAAGTTGGGGCTCAGAACTGCACACAGTTCTTTAATTGATGCTGAACCAGTGCTGAGCACAGCAGGACAGTTACCTCTCCTGACCAAATGGTTATATTGTTTGATGCACCCCAGGATGGGGTTTGCCATCCTGGCTGCCCAGGCATGATGAGCCTGCTGCTGACCAGTACCCACAGATCTCTTTCTCCCAATCTATGCTTATATCTGGCATTACTGTGTCCCAGATGCAGCATCTGGCATTTGAAGTTGTTAAAATTCATCTCATTAGTCATAGTCAAATGCTCTGATCTACGTTGTACCTCAAGAGAGCAAACAGCACCTTTCAGTATGGTATCATGAGCAAGCTTGCTAATGGTGCATTCAACTACTGCATCCCAATTTTTGATAAATATACTGAACAAGATTGGCCTTTAATTGAATTCTGAGGAACACTGCTGGTGGCTGGTCACCAGCCAGAATGCTGTGAGGGACAGTATCAAAATCCTTACTAAAATCCAGTTAAACTATATCTACCACCTTTTCTTCATACACTGGACAGGTGACCTTGTCATAGAAGTTATGATTTGTCAAATTAGTTAAACAGAATTTCCACCATATTTTTAATTACTTGAATTACATCAGGTTTTTTGTTCTGCTTATGCTGTTTGGTTTTTTCCTCTGTAATGCTTAAATACTTCACAAATATCAGGGGACTATTATTTTCCCCACTGCCTATGTCCACTCTCCTAGCCTAAATGCAGTCATTTTCCCAACTAAATTGCTTGATTATGGTTCTTGTTAGTAACTATATTTCCCACTTTCCAAAACCTGTGCTGGAACCATGCAATTCTCATGACTATATCACAACTTAACTTTCTCATCATGAAGCTAGAAGGTTTTGATTGTATTTCATAGCTGTTCTCTGACAGTGGATTTAAATGAGCTATTTTGGTTATTATGATGCCTAGAGCCAAATTCACTGTTGATAAGATAGCATTCACTTCAGTGAAGTGGCACCTACTCATGTCAGCAATTACTTGACTCAGACTATGGAAACAATCAGTAACAATGCAGAATATATGATTTGGTTTCTTGTAAAGCTAAGGAGAGGAATTTTCTTGTAAGGATTCCCTTGCAATCCAGCTGGATCAAGGCTACCTTCTTCTAAAATGTTAAGGGGTGGTTACTGAAACTTTTAATTTTAATGGCCAGGCATAGAACATTCCTAAAATATACAGAATCCTTTCTCATCAGGAATTTACTGATATTAACCAAAATGGGACAGATGTGACAAATTTTAAGTGTTTTTCTTTGACGTTATAATTCTGACAGAGATCTGAAACAGCTCCTATAATGTATTTTATATAACATGTCACAACTTACCAAAAGGCAAATTTGAACAATATAAAATATCACATTGTTAAAAATATTTGAGGATATCAAAATGTCATCTTTTTGGTCTGTAGTTGTATTTTCATTTAATTTGCTATATTTACAAGTATTGTGTAGCAGCTAATTTATTACATCAACACATGCACCCTTTCTTACATTCCTTTCTTAATCTCTAGCATTTGTATTTTAAACTTTTACAATAATTTTTAAAATCTCTGAGTTTAAAAATTGTACAAAATTAATAAAAAAGAAAAACCATACCTTTCAAAATCAGGACAGAACTAGCTAACATTACTAGCCTCCAGGATGTGAAATTTTGACTTTCAGATAACAGTTGTTTTCTTAAACATTCCAGCTAGACAATAGGATGGGATTTGCTGTAGGAATATAGGCCCCCAGCAAGTAAGATGTCTGATCTTAGATGTGCATGTCCTCCCTCCCTATTCTGTGCAGGTTTGGCAGTACTTAAAAAATCAAAAAAGCTACAACAAGAAGGATCGGAGTAATATACTTTTACATATCAAATAATGTATATATAGCAGCAGAAGACATGCAGATAACGATAATTTAACATTTTTAAGCCAAACTGCAGGTAAATACACTTGCTTGAATATTGTTTGGCTATTTCAGGTACCTGCCATTTTTGTTTTCCAAATTAGATACACATATAGAGCTTTTCTTGATGCTTTTCTTCAAAAAGAAAGGCATCGCATAAACTTGCCCTTGTCCTGTAAAAATTTTCAGTTCTAGATGAACTCATTCAGAGCTCTGACAGATAATGCTGGCAGTGCCTGTACAAGCTGTTTGCTCCACTTCTGTGTTGGATGAAAGAATGTATGCCTGCATCTCATCACCCAGTTTGGCATTTTAATGTGAGCCAGGTGGATTTGTATTAAGGTACTGAGCTGTGAAAGAAGCAACTGAACCATGCTTACACATCCTGTAGTACTGATTGTCCTGCGGTGGTGCTGCCTCCAACAGGGAATGGTACTGACACTGAGGGGTTGAGAGTCTTAGCCAATTTGAGTGACAACAAAGTGTGTGAAATCCAGAGACTAGACAAGTAGGACAGTAATTTACCTTGCCTTATTACTGAGGTTTTGTTTTTTGGGGTTTTGTTGTTGTCATTGTTGTTGGTTTGGGGTTTTTTGCTAAATTTGGTGGAGGTTTCTGTAAGAGTTTATTATTATTATTATTTTTGCTTTAGCTGTAGCATATTCTATAAAGTACCTCCAGTTCTTTTAACTGTTGCAGCCTAATTTGTGCTTTCTGCCACTCTAGCAACAAAGAAATTTTGACTGGTAATATTTGCAGTCAATGGAACGCATTAATGTATCCTGGGAGAGGAGAGAGTTGCTCTTCACTCAAAGCAGCTGGTGTAGTCAAGGGTTTAACCTTACGATAATACATTGCATTTAATTCTTCTTTCAGACTTTTTTCAGTAAATACAATTCAGCATTGCATTTGAAAGCTGAGGTTTTATTGTCTGCAACATCAGCCTTGTTTTTGCTCTTTTCTGACAATTATTTTTAATTATCTTTCATATAGAATATGAAGGTATCAAATGGCTGCAGTTTTGGTATTGTTTCATATGTGAAATATGGATAATAGCTGATCTGAAATTAAATAGTGTCTAACCTACATGTCTGTGGTGTTCCACTCCTAAGAGGGAGTCCCCAAGATTCATAGATGCCTACCATTGCAAAGGAACAACTAATGTCAGAGGGTCCTAAAAAGTAAACTTGAAAAGTTTTATTAGTGAATTACACATTTGGCATGGAAATTGGTGTAAGTTAGTCCCTTATCTTTTAGTAATAAGAGAAACAAAAGAAAAGAAGGAAGACAGAAAGAAAGTAAGAATGTAAAGGAGATCACCATTCCTGGTTCCAGCATCAATCAGGTATCCCGGGTCCCAGGGGGTGCCACCTGGGCTTTGTGCGGGTACCTTTTTATAGATAAATTTTGCCCACTCTGGGGCTAAGTTTCTTGCTTTCCATGCAATTGATTTAAGTATGCGCAGTCCATCCTTCTAAACCTTTCTGGAAAAGGGTCAGAGGGCTTCAAGGATCTTTGGTGGTCTCATCCTACCTCTACTGGTCTTGCCCACTATTTGACCTCATTCCTGTGCTTGATTTGTACTATGTTGTGCTTATCTCCAGGAGCACGTTTGTCCCAGGAAAGTGCTGCTCTACCTCCATGTGTCCCCTTTCTCCAGCCACATCCTGTTCTTTCTTGCCCATTTGCACAATATGTTCTGAAGAAAGTTTCTCATTTTGTGCTGAAGAATGACTGTCAGAACCACCCTAACAGTGTTGTGTTTGATAGTTGCTGACTCTCACTCTTCTAGCTCATGAATTAAAATTAATGAGCATTCCATCTCGTAAGTGTAGGAAAGCATTGGATTTCAGTGTATAACTGAAGAGAACATATTTTTCTTCATTATATTGAAGTCCTTTCTTTTGCCATCTTTATATATTTTAAAACATTCTGACAAATGTTTATTCTTTTACTTGAAAGAGCTAAATGGTCATGACTGACTTGCTAGTGATAAACGCTGGGCAAATTGGTGGCTCAATGAAGCGCTCACAGTTACATTTCTTGACATGTTGCAGTCATTTGTCTATCTTCATTGATAAACCTTACTGGTTTGTTAAGTAAAACCTAGATTTACTTTCATGGATTTTTCATTTTGCACTCAAGTTTTTATGGCTGATAATGGTGACATAACTGAACATTTCCATATAACTTCTCATGAGCTGGAAGACTTTATTGCTGCATTCCTGGCCATCATTTAATATTTCTATCTTAATTGAATAGATTTAATTTATTAAATCAATAAAAGTTTAGGTAGTTAATTATTTTATTTACTTTCACTAGTAAAACTGACATTCTTTTATTTATTTTCACTAATAAAACTGACATTTCTTCAGTGATTTGTTTCCTTTCTCTATCAAAACCCAAGCTAAATTATCAGAGGATGTCTGACTTGTTTTCAGATGGTTTTGGTCCATATGTAGTGCCCTTCCAAGGCACACAAATATGTTGGCGTATTTCAGAAAGGAGATTTCTGAAACTGAACTCTTAACTTGAACAACTTTAACACTCTCAATCTGTCTTCACAGGAGAGGTGTCCCAACCCTCTGATCATCTTTGTGGCTTCCCCTGGCCCCATTCTACCAGGTCCATATCTGCTTTGTTTTGAGGACCCCAAACCTGGATGCAGTATTCCAGGGGCAGTCTCACAAGGACACAGTAGAGGGGGAGAATCACCTCCCTTTTGGTGCAGCCCAGGACACTGTTGGCCTTCTGGGTGGCCAGCACACACTGTGGCTTGTGTCCAGCTTTTCATTCCCAAGTCCTTCTCTGCAGGTCTGCTCTCACTGAATTAATTTCTCACTCCGTGCTCATGTCTGGGATTGCCTCGACCCAGGTGCAGGACCTTGCACTTGCACTTACATGAGGTTCCTATGGACCCCCTTCTCAAGTTTGTCCAGGTCCCTCTGAAAGGCACCCTGTCCTTCTGGTGTCAGCTGCAAACTTTCTGAGGGTGCACTTGATCTCACTGTCAATGTTATTGATGAAGATACTGAAGAGCCCTGGTCCCAAGACAGAGCCCTGAGGGACACTGCTCATCGCTGGTCTCCACCAAGATGTAGAGCAATTGACCACAATTCTCTGGCTGTGTCTGTCCAGCCAATTCCTTATCTGCTGAACAGTCCATCCATCAACTCCACGTCTCTCTAATTTGGAGATGAGGACTGTATCAAAGGCCTTACAGAAGCCTAGATAGGTGACATCTCTAAATCTTCCCTTGTTGACCGTTGCTGTCACTCTGTCATAGGAAGCCACCCAACAGGTCAGGTATTATTTGCCTTTAGCAAAGCCGTGCTGGCTGCCTTGGGCCATCTCCTTGACTTTTATGTGCCAAATACTATTCTTAAATCTCACTAAATGTTCTTGCAGCTATGGATACAACAGATTTAAGGTTAAATAATTACTGCCATTGTTGTGAAATATTAATAAGAATCTTTTACCTTTTCTTTTTTACATAGTCATCAAGGATTCATGACACTGCCTCTGGTATGCATCTATAAATATGTAGAACAAGGTCAAACTTTAGCCTGGGACACAAAGAGAATAAAATTAAAAAGAAATAATGAAATAAAAATGAAGTTGGGCATTCAGGTTTTAACCAGCATGTCTGAATTTATAGAAAGAAGTGCCATACCCTGTCTGTAGAAGCAGCAATATGATAAGAATAGTAATTTTTTGGCAGTTGCAGCTATGCAGTAAATGTCTTCCTGAGCTTCTTGTAGAGAATATTTCTCCTTAAAGAAGCCCAGAGGGAAAGACATATCATATAGCAGAAATGTGTCAAGGAGGAATTATCTGGAAACTATTAGAAAGACCAGGCTGCAGTGCTTGAAGAAGAGCAATATTACAGACATAAGATTTTTTCAAGCATCGTGCAAAGTTAAAAAGGCTGAAAATGGCTTTAAAACTTAGGCTCTAATTAGTGAGAGGTAAGATAGATGTGGGTTGTTGTCATATGCATTTGCATAAAAATAATTGGAACTGAGTCTTACTAGCTGCAACATTTAAAAGAGGATAGTGCTGCAACATGAAGGTCTGAATCAGCCTCTCTGAGGCTGATGGGAGAAGATGCTGAAATATGACAAGCCAGAATAATAGATAAGAAGCAAAGATTGGAGACAAATTATGATTAATTAGTGTAAAATACAGACTGAAGCCCTTGGGGAAACTGAGAGAAGATTTTGTTTCCTTCATAATCTAGAAACAGTCTGGATATAATTTCTAGGACTAGACAAGGCATTAAGAGTGGGAAGAACCTATGCTATTCACTCTTACCTTGTTTTAACCAAGTTTAGAAAGAAAAGTTTCAAAATTTAGAATATATAAATGAAAGTTGCAAAGAAAGATACCATCAATATATGTTTCTTCGCACTCAAGATCAGCAACCAGTTCAAGAAAAACCTTCCTAAGTTCCTCAGTCTGTGAAGTCACTAGGTCAAGTAAAGTCAAAATTTTTTGTTCTTTTTTTTTTCAATTGGATGAAATTTACTAAATATTAGCCCAAGGCTGCAAACATGAAATTTTTATTATGTAGATGTTTACTAGCCCCTGCATGCCATAATTGCATTCTTGAAGCTATTTTTTCTTCATAGCAATTTGCTTGAAATGTCTGTGGAACTACTAACAGATCATAGAAAAAAAAAACCAAACTATTTTGATTGATGGAGTTTTCTGAATCAACTGGCTACTACAAAAAGAAATCAGTGTTATTAATTCATGACCTTCCAGAGCCCGAGAGTATTGTATTGTAGGTAAGAAACAGGATTAAAGTCTGGAGAGGGTTGTATAGTAGAGTGTTTTTATTCCTCTCGAAAGACCTGGAGCCTGTGGAAACAATTTTGCATCATTACTTGCACCAATGAGACTTGTGGCACTTTACCTTGCATTCTGCTTATTAATTACAGATGAGAAGTGCCAGTTTTCAGGGAGTATTTGATGGTGAGAAGAAACTAATAATGTGTTTTCCACCTGAGAACTCCTAACCAAGAGTTATAATTTTTGACAGTTCTTTGTGGAGAAAGAGGTATTTTTTTACCAATGCTAATCTGTCTTGAAACTAAAAGTCTTCTGGTAAGTTGGGATTCAACTAATAATGAAAAGTTAGTGCTCGACTCTTGGCCCTGTAGATTGAAGTTTTTTACACTCCACTGATCATTGCTTATTTATTTTTCTTTAGATTTCACAGGTTTTATTATCACAGAGTAGAGCTCAGTCTGATACAGTGAAAATCAGATTAGAAACAGTTCACTTCATCTGATTCAGTTTTCATTAAAATCCTTTAAATAATACATTAGTACACATTACATCTGACATACCCAAAGGTATGACACTGATCCTCTTCTGACTTGCTCAAGTTGTGTGCCCACTTGGTAATTCCAAGTCATGCTTTAGCTCAATGTAAATTGGACTTCTGCTGCAACAATACTAAATGTTCTTAATGCTCTCTTGAGTTTGTATGAAGCCTGCATACTACTAGTTTGGCTGTAAATGGTTTCTGCCTTAAGGATCATTCCTAACAGCTTCCTTTCAATTTATTTTTTATATTACAAGAATAAATTTTCTTCAATTCAGGTTTATATACTTGCCCTCCAAGGAAGCCCCTGAAATATGGGCAAAAATTTGACATAGCATTTTTAAAGCTGCATGTATAAATGTGTTTGCCTGAGCAGACCTTGTGGTTTGCAATACTATATCAGTAAAGGATCTCCACATGTCCTGAAAGGGGAAGCAGGGGAACAGATAAATCATTGCTCTTCAGAAAGGTTGTAGGATAGTATTAGAGGTGTGAGTATTCTGCAGGTGTATTGTATTTTACAGTGAAAGTGTCAAAACTCTGAAGCTATGTGATGTTGGTTCAGTGTTCAAATATGAAACCTCTGAAGAAGGCCCAGGTGGCAAAGAATCATTGTTGTTGATTCAGCAAGGAACACAGCATTGTCAGCTAGTTCAGGTAGGGTTTGTCCCACTCTGCTCTGCACTGGGGCAGCCTCACCTGGAATATTGTGTGCAATTTTGGGCACCACAATATAAGAAAGATATTAAGCTCTTAGAGAGTGTCCAAAGAAGGGCAACAAGAATCATAAGGGGCCTTGAGGGGATGCCGTTTTTGGAGCAGCTGAGGGCACTTGGTCTGTTCAACCTGGAGAATAGGAGACCGAGGGGAGACCTCATTGCAGTTATAACTTTCTAGTGAGGGGAAGAGGAGGGGCAAGCACTAATCTCTTCTCTGTGGTGAGCAGTTACAGGACCTGAGGGAATGGCCTGAACTTGTATCAGGGGAGGTTTAGGGTGGATATTAGAAAAAGGTTCTTCCCCTAGATGGTGGTTGGGCACTAGCACAGGCTCCCCAGGGAAATGGTCACAGCAGCAAGCCTGATAGAGTTCAAGAAGCATTTGGACAATGCTCTCAGGCACATGGCATGACTCTTGGAGATGGTCCTGTTCAGGGGTAATGCTTGATAATCGTTGTGGGTCCCTTCCAACTCATCATATTCTGTGATTCTGTGATTCTATGACTCATCCCCTTAAATCACTTCTGGTTAAATATCTTAGTCTGATGTTAAGGAACATGGCAATTATCTTTCAGATGAGATCTTAGGCATGAGTCCTACTTGCCTTAGGTTGCTAAACTTTTAGAAATTTGGTAAAATCAAAAATACATATGGCAGATTTACAGAGGAGTAACATACTGTCTGGAATACAAGATGGATTTTTGTGGTTCTCTTAGCACACCCAAATAAATTCTCATTTCCTGTCCATATGTTCAGTTCTCATTGTTACTATTGTTTTTCTTCCTAAAGAAAGCTGATCTTCAGTGGTACAGAAATGGATCCTTTAAGTGTATCTTTCAATTTGATTTATTAACTTCAGAAATTGTAGTTTGGTGTTCCATAGCTTAAACCATGATGAGTTTCACACATTAGTAAGGCATTCAGTCAATTTATTATACAGAATACAGTCAGAGTAGAATTTATGACCAAAGTTATATCCCTAGCTTGATTTTTTAAGGAGTGGGTTTTTTTTTGTAAATTAAATATATAAATTAAAGCAATTTTATTAATTTAGGGTCCTTTAAGAAAGGCCAGGTGTTGTATTGGAACACATTTTCCAACTACAGGAAAACCTCTTAGATAGATAAAATTTGTTGAAATCTCTTTTGACTATATTTGAAGAGTTACTTCTCTTTAGAGGGGATAGTAAAAGTTGGGGTTCTTTTCTTTTTTTAAATGTCTGTGATTCTCTTCCTTTTAGCATCAGCTGAAGAAAATTTTTTTGCAAAAGTCCACAAAAAATTTCTGTACCATCATCTGCTCTATTTAGTGATACTGAATTCATGGCAGCTTTTGGCAAAAATGATAATTTTCATGCCTCCAGAGGAGAATTAACTTCATCCAAACAGACATAGCAACCATTTCAAAACAGGAGAACTTCACAGTGAACTCTCTGTAAAATATTTCATTGGGTTTGGCCCTCACTGGAAAACTAGATTTCCAGAATGATAAATCAAATAATGCTAGATTGTACTGCAGAAAATTAATGAAAATTAATCTTAATTAAAAGCCATTCAGAAATAGCATGAATGTGTGTTTGTGTGTATACTTACTTTAATGGAAATATCCTTTTAACTAGTTGAATTCAGCAAAAATTGCATCAGCAAGAAACTCTTGATGGGAAAATAAAGGGAAAGGGAAATAGAGAAGTGTAAGCTCTGTACATGGCAAAAGGTATAGAAACTTCAGGGAAGGAACAGAAAACATGGGTCTATACCCACATGAATAGAAACAGGGATGCCAGAAGCCACCTGATTTCATTCAGATTAGGACAGTTACTATATTGTAGGAAAGTTTCACCAGCCTTTCTGGAAAAAAAAAATGGATAACCACAGTGTTATAAGTGGGAATATTTTGATGAAAAAAATACTTTCGACTACAGCAAAATAAATAGAGGTTAAATTCCTCTTTGAATATGAAAGACTACTCTCATTAGTCTGATGGGAGTTTCAAATTGATGTCCCTTAATATTAAAGATTATTTTTAAGATTAGTTATCAATTCACATACACACTCAAACTGAAATTTCTTTCATATAGTGTTGTTACTTTTTGACACAATAATCATCAATCTCTGTAGTATAAATTTACATTTTATAGATTATCTGAGATTTTATATGGTGGCCAAGAGAGAATATTTTGACATAGTAGTTGTTGGTTTACACATGATGAATTTGTCAAATAATACAAATTTTTCACAAAGTTCTATCATGTCTGATGCTGAATTATACAATACATTGCTTAATACCTATTGCAGTATATACTTAGGAAACTTAAATTCAATAAGTCACTGTCATGATCTTTAAAAAGAGCCTTGTGTTCTAATTTCCTTTTCCCTATTCCTCCACTCCTAAACAAACCAGTCCCTGTGGGAGAAGGGTATGCAGAAGATCATGCTGGGATGTAAACTGTGAGCTACTGAAAATGGTTCACTGTCTGTAATACCATGACAGAAGGGGAAATGTGAAGAAAGAAAAATACTAAAAGCTTTACAAATACCAAGTTGTCTGCTTTACACATTTGCATTTGTATTGCTTCCTTCTTATCCTTTGGTCTATTTGAGGGTTCCCTGCTTCCTTTAATAGAGTAACATTTTTAAGGGGTTTATTCTCATGAGATAATAAGAATTATATTAATCTTTTCTTAGTTAGTTGTGACTTTCTGTGTCTCTTGCATAGACAAGCAAACAGTTAGGTGTATGTAATTAGCTTTAAAGGGATCTGCCGTTAGTACTATACAGCAGCTCCCAAATGTTTTTCAGAGTATAATGTCATTCCAGCTCTCTGTTGTATTATACTTAATATTCTGGCAACCATTTTAGATACGATTTAAGTGATACAGCTTTATGTAGTTTGGGGGATCTTTTTGGAGGGAGGGGTTCTTTGTTTGTTTGTTTGTTTTTAGGGAAGAGATCCACTTTTAATCAGATTATACTGATCAAACCATAAATCTTCTGGGAATTTTCTGAATGACTGCATTTTGAATTTCTAATTATAGAAACTCAAATATATTGAAAGGGAGGTGGCTGTGCAACTAATTGGGGAAACAGAGCCTTTTTTTCTATCATATGTTCTCATCGTTTTCATATCTATAGGTATGGAGTATCCTTTAGACCCAGAGTGTTGAGATGGCGTGGTCATTTGTGCACCTATGAGCACCATCAGCTTTGTTAAAGCTTTTCTTTGCCCTGAGCCACAAGACTACATTGGCCATTGGGAACATCCCAGCTTTGCCACAGATTAATGAGCAGTGCAATGGACAACTGGCTTAGGCATTGCACTACTTAATGGAAAGCACCTAAGCAAAAAAAGGAAGGAATTTCTTTCCTCTCACCTTCACTCCCCGCTGAAGTCGTGTAGGCTGTCTGTACCACATCTCACTGTGCACCTTAACGTCACGGATTTGTTCGCTTACATTTTGCTGCCATCTAGCTGAAGTAAACTGGAAATGCTTGTAAAAGGGAACAAGCCCTTAAAAATATTTAATTATATTTATCATTAAAAAGGGAGAAAAATAGACTATATTTTCCTGACAATAAAGACATTCTACCTGTATAACAGCTCTCTTTATGTGCTGTATATTCTCCTGGGCATTGTCCAGTTCTTTTGACCCTACATCTTTATTCAACATCATTTGTCTCATCTAAAGAATTTCTTTTAATTCTTTGCAGCCATGAGATTCTTCTGTGACCTGTGCAATCTTTCAAGTGCCAGGTATACCTGTGTGAATATTCTTTTAATCTTCCTGTAGAATATGAATATTATAATTTGAACTGTTTGATAAACATAAAATGATGGGGAAATGGAACATCATGAAATTATAAGCATTCAGTTTGAGTAGCTGGATGTTATTATGATTTCTAAAAAATATGTCTTATTTGGCATTTGTTTGCAAGGCACAGCAAATCTGAAAATTTTTGTTATGAATGCCATTTAGCCATTTGACAAGTAAGTATTTTCAGCATTGAAAATGCTCAAAATGCAGAGAATATCCTTCACTGACCATTTGGATTGTTCTAATGTTATTTCACCTGTGTAAACAACTTCCATTTGACTGACTACTATAATTATTAATAGCTAAAATCTATCTTGAAATTAAAGTGATTTTTTGTCAGGTTGCCAGTGTCTGTATTTTTGGTTTTTTCCTTATAGATATTTTGGTAAGGAGTGAAGTGAGCAATAAAATATATTCTGAAGTTATAATTTGCTTTGTAGCACATTATGAGCTAAATGTATGCTGGTACACATTGCCCAGGGAGGGTGTGGAGTCTCCATCCCTGGAGACACTCAAAAGCTCTCTGGACAGAGTCCTGGGCAGCTGGCTGTAGGTGACCCTGAACAGAGGGGTTGGACCAGTTGACCTCTAGAGGTCCCTTCCAACCTCAACCATGCTTTGATTCTCTAATATTTGAAAAATAAAGTCTGCTTCTGGCACGGTATTGTTTCCTCCATTTTTTAAGGAATCTGAATCTGGAAACTGCTTTTCTTAAGTGTATTATTTTGGTTAAGTAGCAGACTATTAATTTTAAATATTCAGTAATGGCTAGCACTCCTATTAAAGGATTTCATAAAAGTACCTTTTACTTATTTTAAAAAATAGACTATCATAGTGGATACAAACTTAGTATGTCTTAGTCACAAATGCCTGTGGATATTTCAGAAAAGGAACAAGTGTGGGGCAGAGGAAAATAGAATGGAGAGAATTGTTTTTAATCTTGTTTGCTTGATATTGCTAAGCAACAGGATTGCACTGCTTTAGGGTCCCCTTGTAACAGAAATGTGTTATACACTTAAGACAACGCCTGCCTACTTCAAGAGTTGAAGAGGCAAAAGTATTCATTCCTGGTAAACTGTGTGAACACTGACTGCAGCAACATCTTCATGCTGACTGAAAAACAGACTCCTAGACTGGCAGATAAAGTCTTTAATTTCTGTGATCACAGCTTTTGACATCGAAGGGTGTCCAAAGGGCAATAAAATTATATCTGAGATTAGCACCATCCCTAAATCTTTCCCTTGATTTTATAAGGTCTGAAATAGCATTCAGAAAGATAAACACAGTGGTTCCTTCAGCTTTTGCTGAATGTTTGCAAATGAAGCAAAAAACTGGGAAGTGGGGGCACAAGAATGTCCTTTATTTTTTAACTGTTTCTGATAATGCACTACAGATTGGTAGGAAAAACAAATCACTAGAGTGCTGAAAAATGATACTTCTTTGCATTAAGATCAGTGAAGAAGGGTAAAGTAGCACAGTGTAGAAGAGAACATCTGAGACACTAAGATTATGGGAAAAAAAGAACAATTTAAAATACAAAAGTGGCATAATTTTAACATCTCATGCATTATTAAATAGCCTATGATTTTTGGTTTACATTATGCCTCTGCTATTTTAAGAAATGCATAAAATGCTTTGCAGTATTATTTCAATAAAGCTTTTATGCAACTGTATAAAATTGCAGTATATTACTGCAAATGTACAGAGCCTTATTGCAGTGGAGTACATTAAGATAATGCTAAACCAAGGGCATCATAATATGTGTAATAAATTCTGTACGGTAGTTTTGATTTATCATATTAGTATAAGAGGATTATTTTATTCAGATGACCATGGAGTTTACATTACAGACAGTTGCCAGAATCATAAATATTGTAAATTGTCATAACACAATTCTGAAACCTGAGTGATGAAGTCTCTTGATTGTGCTGCCTAGCGCTTCAGCCTACTGCTGTGGATATCAAAGTCAAAAGCAGCCAGTTACACTCTGAAAACAAATTGCAAACGCACAAAACATTTGTAACATGCTAGGCAGACTTTCATTTGCTAAGATGGTTAATTCCCCATTTGTACCTACAATGAAATTACCAGACTGTTGTTTAACTTTTCAAGCATTTAAGCATAATGAAACAATCTTACAGATCATGGTCTAGCATTACAAATCCTTTCAGGATGTGGAGAACTTCAAAGATATGAAAAAAAAATGCTCAGTGGTATGAACTGTATTAAGGAATGTGTGGATGAGGTTTATCACTCCTGCATACACACAGATTTGAGGAGTGGAGCAGCACTGAGAGATGAACCCCTGCATCTTTCCATCCTAAAAAGAAAGGAGCACTTGAAGAGTAAAAGCTACCAAGCTATTGGCATCCTCAGGCTTTCTGGTTTTGCCATTGTCATCTCCATAGTATTCTAGCAACTGCACAAACTGATCCATGATCTTGGTGCTCAAAGATTATATTTTATGATCTGACTCTTTCTGTGTGTTAAATACGTCTCATAATAGGACTCAGTCGATGTTTTCATAAGGCCCTGCCTAAGTGTTAACCTATAATGTTAAAACACTTTTGTTGACACGCAACTTCAGACTCAGTGGGAGAGGACTGTGTTTTGTTTTAAATATGGAAAACTAGACAGGAAATGAAGGCATAAAGAATAATATTTGACAATATTAAGAGACTGTTACATGGGAATTTGCTATTATCGCACATACAATCTCAGTTTTCTCAGAAGAACCCAAATGTGTATGGTACCAACAGTCTTCATGCAGATTTAACAGAAAATCTGGAATAAAGTAAATAGAAGTCTGCCATTTCCATGTACTACTGTAATGGTTTTAGTTGACTTTACAGTCTTTTACGTCTCATTTAATTTCAGTTTTAAGAAGCTAAAACCAGACTTGTTAAACCAATTGCTTCCAGCAGCATTTTTACTTTGAATTTCCCCAAATTTTTGAAAGATGAACTGTGGTATCTTCTCAAAGGGTGAGCATTTTTATTCTACTTATTGAGTGTCAACCTTAATATGCAAGTTATTTTTATGGAGGATTCCTTGTCATCTTTATTCAGGATTTATGTCATTTTTCAAATACCTACCCTTGTGGGTTTAGGGTTTTGTGCTTTGTTTTTTTTTATATGACTGATAGTTATTCAAAAAGCAGTGGAAGGGAAACTTTTCCCATAGTGTTACATCCGTATCATCCTGTCTTATGTTTATATGTTTGGGTGTTTTGTAAGCTTGCATGTCTGCTTATAATAGTGATATTGTCAACTAATTATTGACCCTTTTGTCCCTTCTGATCTGAACTAGATATCAACAGTGGCTTGAAGCTAAAAGTCTGACTACTGGGGGTTTCATTTTATTCCTTGTAAGCAGAATTATCTTGTTCTGGATAAACTTATTAAAAAATAATTAAAAATATGCTCACAATAAGTTCTTTTAGAAAAAAAACTATATGTTCCTTCTAAAATAACAGTTAAAGGTGGCAAAACAGAACTAGGCAATCAAGGCTAGAAAAGCCTGTGTATAACCTTCAATGAAGGGAATATAGTTTTACAGAAGAAGTTTTCTGGGAACATACTAAGGGCTCAGGCACATTTGTAGAGAATGTTCTTATTACACTAGAGGTGTTTGGCTAATTTGGTGAGTGTTAAAGCCATTTTCAGCATACTAATATAAGGAAGTCACACATTCATTTGCATGTAAATACCTTTCATAAGTTCACCTTAGGAAACTTTAGGAATGCTATGATAGTACTGATTTTGCTTCTAAAAGCTTGCATTTATGAGCCTGACTTCAAGCAAAAATACAAAAATAGATGTAGTAATTTTCTTAATTCAGAATAAAAAGGGTAATTTTACATTCAACAATTTTCAGTTTTCCATTCCAAACAAAAATCTTTCACTGCTGAAAGGCAATAATGTTTCTTTCCAGTCAGTATACTACCATGCTGAAACGAGGGCCAAGAGGTAAATGCTGCTAAATGGAGGTAAAAATATCTGTTCATTCCATTGAATCACTAGTGTTGGATGGGTCTATGAGCAGGCAACTTAAGTTGTTGTAACAGAATTTGTTTTAAATATGCATTAAGGACTCATCTGGATCACAGTTCCACAGTGCTTCATGCTGATCTTCTTAATCTTACCAGAAAAACAAAATTATACTAATTTTACAGATGAAAAAACTTACAATTGAAAAACCCTTGTCTTTCCTAAGGTGAAAAACTGTTCAGACACAGGGTTGCATCTTGCCTCTAACTTGAATTATTTTACTACCAAAAATTTTTGCATGGGGTCTTTTTAACTCAAATTGACAGTGAGAGCAGAGAGGTCTCAAAGGGAGTTTGCAGGTGGCATGTTGTACTGAAGCTATTGCTGTCTTAAGTATGCTCTTTGGTGAAAACATCTAAGAGATTTGCCCAAGGTCTGAAAATCTGTGAAACAGCAAGGATTTTTTCCTCATACCACAGTTCTTAGCACATTCTGCTCTCTGCATAAATACAGCAGGACTCATCAGAAATGGAACAGTAATGAGCCTCAGAAGTATTTATACAAAATGCAGATGACTGGCAGTCACTAGGCGGTTTTTTTGTGTTTTTCATTCTTTGCTTTCTTAACAATTTTAAAATGTAATTTTCAATGGCAACTGACCATCCTGAGAAATGAGACATAGCACAATCATCAGAGCAGGAGACACTTGTGCCTTCAGGAAATTTGTAACATGCAATGTATTGCTACTGACACTTGGAGACTAGACAGCAGAAAGTCTGGTTTAGATGCTATCAATTTTGTCTGCCTTAGCAGCTCTATTAGCTGATTTCTAGAAAAATTGACATGATAGATAAAAACGTATATTTAAAAAATTCCAGGTGAATGTCATGAATGCTTATCACCATTTCCAGTCTTAACTGATAATGTTTTTCTTTATATTCCAGAAATGGCCAACGGCCCTTTCCAATTAGGGTATGCTATAACCTCATCATCTCTGCACAACAGCTCTTTGAGATAAATTCTTTCAATCTGCTTTGAACAGAAACACATTAAGAGACAATATTGTTTTACTTCAAAGCATCTTAGATCATAATTAACAGCTTTATAAACCAGGCATTTTAAGAGTTTAAAGCCAGAAGGATGTGACATAATGTCTTAGTTCAAGAGAGAACTAAGATATTATGCTGGCCAAGAAATAATCTCTCTCCTTTAAATTTACGAAAAACAGAATTTTAATTAGGGAAAGAAAAAAAAAATATATATANCAACCCCCTCTCTCCCCTGCTAGGGGAAAAGATCCCAACAAAGGACCTAGCCAGAGTCGTTAGTGTCTGCATATGCATGTCTTTTGTCTCCTTTATTAGCCATCAGCACCACCCCAGGGCGTTGGCTCCGAACCTCTTTGGAAGGAATTCCAGATTCAGTTTGAAAACTCTGACACATAATAAGGAAGACATCACTTTCACTGTTTTCTCTATACAGAAGTTAGTGTTTTCTCAACTGGATTTAATTAATTATTTTCCACTTGGCATGCATTCTACTGTTTGTGGAACCACTTTAGATATAAATTGAAATACAGACATAAAAGATGCACTGAAATTAAAAGGTAAAATTGCAGCTACATTATAACAGAAGTCATTTAACCAGTCATAAGCATGTGTGTGGTGCATGGATAGTGTTTACCTCTTCTTCGTATTACAGAATTTGAAATATTAAAAAAAAATAACTTTTATTCCACCTCAGGCAAAGAATTAGGACATGCGGTACACTAGTTACAGAGGTTTTTCTATCTTTCCCAGAGCTCATGATAAGCAGACCATCCTCACAATATTTTCTACTGTAAGTTGGTTCTTGACCCTGCTCAAGGTCCACTGTAACATTTTGCTGATATTACCTAATCCTTTACTTCTAAAAGCAGATCCACAGCCATCTAAGACAACTGCGAAGAATTGTATGAGTGTTCTCACAATACTGAGCGATAAATAAATGTGTATGGAAATTGAATATAGAGAAAGTTCATACATACTGAGAAGTAAAACACATTAAAAGAGGGGAAGACCTTAACTGTGCAAATGAAAGGGTTGGCTCTGAAATGATCAGTTACCTCTTAGGAAAGGTTTAGGAACTTTAAAGACTCTAAATTTCTCTGAAACAGTTTTTTGAATAAAGAATGAAATACACCAGCTCTGTGCTCAGTAGCAATTAAGAAAGCAAAGAATAAATCCTTAGGAAGTAAGGGAGAAAAAGATGTGTAAATATGAATTGATAAGGCTCCATTGCCTTATCATCTTATTGTCATCTTGTTCTCAAAAAGAATAGGAATGAAACTTAGAGGAAAAAGGAGAGGAAGATGACTGAAAAAATGGAAAGTCTCCAGAATACTTTGAGATTTTCTAGTGTGGAAAAGAGATGTTTGAATAGTCTTATGAAATATGTCTACAATATTCATAAGAGACACAAGAAAAGGAAACAGACATTAATTTTTTGTCTTCTGATAGAAAAACTTGTGTACATCAAGTGAAAAAAAGGAGGCAGAATTTCAAAGAGAGCAGAGGTAGATGTTTAAGAAATACTTCATATATAAGCAGTGAAACAGTGCCACACAATCAAGATGTTCAAAGCTGACATAGGTTTAGAAAGGGATCAAATAGGAACAAAAGGTAGGAACAAATACCTATTAAAGACTGTGAAACACATCTGATTCAAGACATCCTTTGCTGCAGGTCATGAGATGAATGTCACTTAATGTTGCATGAAAACTACCTTATCTTGGTTGAAATGCCAGTTTTGTCCATCATCAAAGAGATCTATTCAGATAAGATAATGGTACATTTGCATATTGGTCTGATCTGGTGTAACTGTTTTTATGTTTCCGTCTTCTTATATAATTGCACCAAGTATACCATTTCTTTATGTTTCACCCTGAAAGTCACTGTAATTTGCTAGTTGGCCTTCTTTGAAATCTGAGGCAATGTTGAGTTGCTTTTGGATATTTCTGGTCCTAGGCACTAGACACATTTATCATCCAGTGCAGATCAGCAAGTCCAGAACATTGTCTGACCATCTTTTGCCTATAGCAGAAGCAATTTTCTGATTCTGAATGCTCTGAAAAACTCCTATAAATTACATGGGATCACTGCCTCCTTCTCAAAACTAGTGTCTCTAAGTATCACAAAATGCCCCACAAAACAAAGTCTCTGGTGTGATTTGTTCTATTCTCTTGCATCTCACCGTACTGTATTTCTTTGTACAAGAAAACTTCTGAGAAGATCACTGATGTTAAGCAAAGGTGAGAGTTGCTAATGGCTTGATCATGAGCCATGTTGTCTATCTTAGGTGATTCCCTTGATAGCATGCAGCCCACCTTCCCTGTAGTTCTGAATTTTTTGTTCCTGAATTTCAGGGACTACACTAGGACAAACAAAAAGTTTCCATATATTTCACTGGGCTGCTCAGTCCCCCTCAGTGTCACGTCTGAAGACATATTAATAGTTCTCTGGCCACACTCCTGGGATTCATAGTGATTCCAGTAGAGTGGGTTGTCTGCATTTCTCATCACAGAACCCAGCCAAGGAGTCTGCTGTGGACCAGCAGGAAGAGTCTAAGTTGAAGTACGAAAGCCTTTACAGATACGCAGCATTTCTGCTCTCTATTTCTTGATTAAATGTGTTGCAGCCTGGCTGTCACACAAATCCTGACCTGCTAGTGAACTCACTCTGATAAATGTTTGTTGTTATCAAAACACAGAAGAATTGTAGGAAGTTAATGTCCCTTGCAAAGTCCAGATTTTCCAGTCTTTGGGCCAGATCATTTGTCCTTGCGTAACATGCCAAATGGAAACTTCTTCAGAGTGCCTCTGTAGCAGTTTCTGCCACGGTAGCTCCAAGACCCATTTGGAATTTCTCACTCAGTGGGGTGAGTTTACCCTGGCCAGCAGGTAATCCCCCCCAGCTCCAGTCACTTGCTTACTCACCTCCAGCAGGATGGGGTCAATTGGAAGAACAAAAGCAAGAAAACTGGTATTTTAAAATAAAGACACTGTTATAAAAGAAGGAAAACAAAGGGAGCAAAAAAAAAACCAAATTATGTAAAAGCAACCATTTACCCCCAACAGCCCAGTGATCAGCCAATCTTCAAGTAACAGCTCCTTTGGAAAGATGAGCTCCCAGTTTTCACCGCTGAGTGCAGTTCCATAGGGTATGGGATATCCTTTTGGCTAGTTCAGGTCAGCCTTCCTCACTGAGGCCCTTCCCAACATTCTGCCTACTCAGAGGGAGAAAACATAAAACCTTGATGCTAGACAGGATTCCTTGCAGTAGCTAAAACATTGACACCTTAATGTTGTTTAGGTCATATATCCACCACAGAGCAACACCTTCTGCTTTGAAGAAAATTAACCCTTTCCCGTACAGCTACCTGGGAAAATGTTGAGAGCCTGACTCTCTGATCTGTTGTAATAGCAGTGAATTACAAAATACCCAGTAGATTACACTTCAGTAACAGGTCAATGTACAGAGTCATAAATAATGTCCACATCCATCTGCCTTATATATTGTTTAGGTTTTACAGGGAGAATGTCCTCACTGTTCCTTCACCTGAAATTAGCTTCTTTGGTGGGAGTGAGAGACTATGAATAAATGAAGTACAACCTTTGACCTAATGCAAGTGGGACCTAGCTAGTCTGTTGTAAATGCTAGTTCTCAATAAAAATCTCATGTGTTTCAAAACCTGCATAAAATTCAACTCAGAAGAAAATTAAACTAATATTTTTTTCAAATATCTGTCACAAGGCAGATCATCTCAATAGCATGAAATGTTTGCAATGTCATATGACAATAATAACATAAAAATAGTACAAGTTAGCTTTCAAAATATCAGTATTTAACTAAAAGCATTTTTTCCTGGGGGAAAAAAAGATCTTTTATTTTGCTGCTGAATGGGATGGAGTGTGATAACTAGGCTTTCCACCTCTTTTCACCTCTTCTATTTTTGCCCCTTTTAATATTTCAAAATTTTAATTTTGAAAACATTGCCAGAGTAGTAAAAGAAAAAAAATAGCATGTGCGTCTCATACCCTGTACTGTTTCAGACAAGGAAGCATAGCCTGGCCACAAGACTGTTTATAGAAGCCAAATGATTCCATTTCAAGAATGCATGTCACGTAAGCTAAAAGAGAGTACGGCTTTGTCTGCCTGGAGGAAAGGTTCTGAGTTTCTCCTGTGAGTTGATAAGACACATCAAAAATGAGTCAGATAGATCACCAGTTCTTTTTCATATCTCATAAAGGAAAGGGTGCATGATATTGCCTCATCAGCCACAGCACTTTCGCTGGTTTTTGTTCATAGGTCAGAGCACAGCTGTGCATTCTGTGAGCCTCTGTGAACCTGGAGTTAATTTCTTCTGGGACAGTGGGAAGGGATTTTTTTTTATCTTGTCATCAGATTGGCTGCAATAAATTGTGTTTGGGGGCTTTCTCACAGGTCTCTGGTGTGCAGTTGGAAGGCTCTGCTATTGCAATAAGACATGCAGTAGGAGTGTGTTTAGGCTGTGCTCTTCAGAGGGTTGCGTTTCCTGTCAGACAGGAGTGCACAGGGACTAAAGAGCAGTGTATTTGTGGAAATGATGATGAATGAGTGATGAGACTTTTTAATAGCTTGGGTAGTAAGAAGATGATGCCTTTTCCCTGGGACACTTAACCTTCATAAAATAGGACATAATATGGTTTCAGGCACCGCCTGCAACAGTTTAAGAATGAGAGAGGGCACATTATTGGCCATCCCCTGGCAGGCGGTGACGTATGAGGAAGGAGTGATTAATGTACAGTTTGTGATCCTGTGTGATTTATGCTCGTGATTCATAGATGAATTCATAGTTCTAGTTCTCCTTGCATCTTACTGTATCACAACAGCCTAGCTATGTATACAAAAAGATCTTTGATAAATAACACAGTGCTAAAGGGGCTTCATAAAATCAGTTTTTCTTGTCTTCCTCATATATGGAGATATATGGAGTCCTGTGTAAAATAGATTAGTTTGCCTATTTGTGGCATAACCGCACCATTTTGGAGTCAAAGGTGACCCTTAGATAAAATGGACAGATATGCAAACATCTCACTTACAGTTGCATATATTTGCATATATTGCATATATGACTTTTTAAAGATATGGAAACCACTTTCTATGTATCCTCCATTTCTAATTTTTACTTGTACAGCTTCAAATAGTCTTTGTTTACTCCATAATATCTATCTTTTTTCTATTCTTAGCATTTATCACAGATTCTCTCACTGTGCATGAGTTTAATTAGTAACAGTGTAATTGATGCTATATATAATTATTGTGTTGTATAGTACTGTTTTTAGCAGTAAAATATTTAACCTTCCTTAAAGCATTTGAAGCTGCATGCCTTTCTCTCTGCACAAGTGATGCTGCCATAGCTACCACCTGTGGAGATGAACATTTACAGCAGTGGAAAAGCTTTACACAGAAACACATGAGCAATGAATGACTCCATTTTTCCAGTACTGCAATTTCCAGTCTAGCATAAACCAAATTGCTGGAACACAGGAAATATATAAATTATACCGTGGCGTAAACATTACTTTAGATAATACTAGAAGACAAAGAATTATATTACACACAAAAAATACACTTTAGAGTAGCCACCGGCTTTACAGAAATTTCTGCCAGAAAAGATTTTGTATATTGCAAAATCTTGGAGGACTCAAGCCAACAAGTGCTACGCAAACTGTTCTTATTCTGCTTTCTTCAGAACCACAATGCAGATTCAATCCCAAGGAAGATATTCCATGTTTGGTTTCATTAGCAGAAACCTCTGCCAGAGATTCCCTTCTCACAAACACCACTGTGACATAAATTTTATCGCCGTTTGAAAAATTAAAATTTAAATCAAAATCAGTGATTATGATATTCTATGTTTACATTGATCAATATAAAATGTTCTAGGCAAAGGTTAAAAAGTCAAGATTTTACAAATTAAATTTAAAACTATTTTAAAGAAAGAAATGAAAACCTATCCTTGTTTTTGATGGCAATATATCATTTACTACTTTTCTCCCCCTGAATGCACATCAATTTAGTAGAAAAGCTATAAACGGTAGAGCATGCAATTCAATCACAGCTGTGCAACTATAAGACTTCCCACCTTATTGCACCCTTTTCTTCAAAATTCAACACACAAAAAATTTGACTACCAACTCTGTATACAAATCCTGTGTGTTTTATTTTGCTTTTGAAGGCACTTAATTTGTACCACATCCTGATTTGTCACACAACAGCATATTTTTAAGTATTAACTGTTCAGGATTACATGACCTTGAGTAAAGCAAGACCTTTTCTTTTTTTTTTTTCTCAATGAGAAGAAGCACATGCATCAAAGAATTCAGCTGCTTTACCAGCTTCTCTAGTTCCTAAGTGGTTTCATAGAGACCATTGTCTGCATTAAAGCATCTGCCACTGTGCTGAAGATTACGATCCTCATGAAATCAGTCATCTAGTTCAGACAAGCTGAACATTCACACTGTGGTCTGACCCTTCAGCACGTTAAATGCTATTATGTTGAAAATTCAGTTACAGGTGAGAATTTCAAGAGACACATATTTTTTGATGTGAAAGTTATTCAATTGCGGAGGGATCTCAACTACAGGGAACTACCTTCCAGTTCTGAATATCTTAAAAGGGCTGTAGAAAGCACATCATAAAATGGAATCAGTTAAAAAATAAATTGTTTTCCTTGGACTAAAAGTTGTATAATTTGTTTGGCTAGCACAGATGTCATTTATATTGTTATATTTTATACCTGCAAAATAAAAATGCTGCATAATCTCAGATTCTATCAAGTTCTCATGATTCTAGAACAATTAATGGCTCAAATCTGAAATAACTTGCGGACTGCATGCCCTGTTCTAGGTTAGCCTTTAAGTACTCAAGTGCCTTGGAAGCTTTCTGGGAGCATTTTTTACCTTCTCTTCAGAAACGAAGAACTTCATACCCAACAATGCAAGAGTGAAAGAGGAATAATCAGTAGGGGACCTGCCCCTACCTTTGATGAGGCATATGGCAGAAATTGAGAGAACTAAGGTTTAGCTGGTACTCAGGGGTAACTTTTTGTCAATAAACTTTTAATATTAAACTTTAAATATTAAATATTAAAGCACTCCAGAAGTAGAGGATGGAATTTCAGTTCTCCTGCTTTCACCCAGGAATTAAATTTCTGTATTTCAGTAGTGCTGTCTTAGTTTGGTCAACTGAACCTGAAAGCCTGGGAAAACTCCAAGTACCTACTGCCATTACTAAATTACTGTGTGCCCGCAAGCAGGTTGTTTTATTTTCTTCAACAGTCTGACAACTGAACTGTTGGAATGGCCAATTGTACTTACTAGCTCTAATGTGCATTTCACCTCTAAGAGCATTGATATCAAAAAAAGAAATTCCATCATTAATATTGCAGCCAATGTAGCTTTGGGAAATATGTTTGCTAGAAATTGACTGAAGGAAGTAAGAAGGAAGGGTTAAAACGTACTCTTCCCTCTGTCTGCATTAGAGCATTGTCTTTTTTCCTCTTCTTTCTTTTTTTTAAATAAGACACTCTCACTTCCATTATCTAGTATATTCAAAACAAACATGACCACAAGGCATCACAGTTCATTCCATGCTTGTTTCTATGGATACAAAGAGGGCATGCCTATAAAGCAAAATAAAGAGATAATGGTTGCAGAAAAGACACAACTAAGGTAGTTTTCATGAAGGTAGAATAAGTAGTAATATCAATGCATGCTAGTAAGCTGAATAAAAGCACTGTTTTCTCAAAGGATTGGCAGTCAGGATGACACATCGTATCATGTTTTCACTGCAGGTGGTAGCAGTGCTAATTACATTAAAATCAAACATATCTAATTGCAGTTCCGTGATCTCTTCATTCTGCTATGTAGACACAGACTCAAAACTTTATGGTAAAAATATGGATAGACCTTTCAAATCACCATTCTTGCTACTGAA
Organism: Campylorhamphus procurvoides; assembly: GCA_013396655.1. Classification (NCBI taxonomy): domain Eukaryota; kingdom Metazoa; phylum Chordata; class Aves; order Passeriformes; family Dendrocolaptidae; genus Campylorhamphus; species Campylorhamphus procurvoides. The sequence goes on along the minus strand of WBMV01003662.1, from coordinate 147,890 downwards.
TCAGTGGGGTAGAAGTGTTTGCATGTGCTAGAGACTGAAGCATCACTCCTTCCAGCCGGCAGTGAACAGCCATACCAGTAAAATATTCAGACATTAGAATGGCACAGTGTAATATCAGATTGTTAATAGCAAATGCTCCAATAATTTCATTTTATAAGGATAGACATCATACTGATGCACATTGAAAAATAAAAAATGTTCAGAATATGTAAAGAAGCTCATTTACATTCAAAAGTTAATATTGTAACAGACATCGCCTTGCTGAATCTTAGTTATTGACAGTCTATACCCAGAAAATGTGCAAACTGTAAAATCTCATGTCTGCTTTTTTCACAAAACTGCTCTAAAATCCTCTATGATTGAAATGCAAATCATCACATATGTTTTTCTAATCTTAATTTGGATTATTGTAGTAATTCGCCTGCAAATTCAAGTGTCTTATTTAAAAGAACTGTTTATTTCCAGTCCCCAGAAGTTTGCAAGAAAAGATAGCCTATAGAGCCTATAAAACTTCCTTTTATTCTTCTACATAAATGTAAAAAATGGATCAGCATCATGATATCAGGGAAGAGAAACTCATTTCTCTGAAGGAACTCTGGAAGCAAATAACAGCGTTGCTAAGAATGCCCTGATGCAACGGTTTCCTCCTAACATATATTCTCCTTAATTTACTTTTTCAAGTTAGTCATTTACCTTTTGCTGCAAATAAATCAGACAACCTGACTTATCTGATGTCTTGATTGCAAGCTAGAAAGAGCCTAATCTCTAACCATTTAAAGCTGTCTGAGAAAATGGTACACATATGACCTTTCGTACCAATTATGAAGAATCAGACTTTTTCTGTTGCACTTTGGATCACTTTATCCTGTTGTGTCCCCCAACTACGTTAATTCTCAGTAATGGGACAATTCTAACAGTTATAGTTCTTGTACATGTGAAAAATGCCAACCCTCAGTTTTATAGTATTTGATTTTAAAGGTTTTAGAGCATCTTATATCCTTCATAAGTCATAGCCATCATTCAGAAATGTGTGAAATTCAGAGCTGAGGCAGCAATCAAAGTAAAAGGTCAACCTACTAGACAGAACTAGTCAAGCTATTGATAAAGAGCATATTGTAAAAAAATTGAAAGCGCAGTGAATGCTCCCTTTTGACTTCAGTCGATGTTGTCAGTAGTTCCAGTACTCAGCACTTCTTTTGCCCTTCTCATGTTCAATTAATAGTGCAAGCTTAATGTTTGTTCAGTCTCCTACACATTATCTGTAATTTGTAGTAGGAGGAAATGGGAGCAGAGAGGTCAAGGTTTGGTCCTTCAAACACACGTTTCTAGCTACATTTTCAGTTCAGTTTTTGTGACTTACCTTGGATGAAATTTAAAGAAATAGCTTAGTCTGAATCAAATGCAGATATTAAGATAGAGCCAAGTACTAAGGGAATCTATGAAGTTTTTCTTAACCTCCCATACTTCAGTTAATGTATAAACAGAAGTCCTATGCTGCACAGACTTCTTACTCCTGAGAGATAGTGGTACTCCACAGAAAGGATGCAAAAGGAAACAGTGCTGTGGCTTTCTTTTCCTCTCTTATTCCCAACAGTGGAAAAAAATATTGGAACCACAAGGGGAAGTGAATCTCAAAGAGATGGGAGAAAAGGAACAAACAGAGGATAGACAACTAGAACCTTTAAGGGATGTTTTGGGTTAGAAGTAAAAATAATGTTGCGCTTTTTTTGTGGCAATTCTTCATATTACATTCAGCACATGACTGCAGTGCCTGATAGAGTCCAATTTTAACTATTCTTGGAAGAACCACAAAGATGTTTAGATTTATTTTTTTTCCTCCTCTGGATTTCAGCACACACATTCCGTGCTTACAGTGCAATTAGATACAACACAGAATTACAGAATCCCAGAATATACTGAGTTGGAAGGGACCCAAAAGGATCATCAAGTCCAAACCTTAGCCCTGCACAGGACCAGCCCAAAGAGTCACACCATGTGCCTCAGAGCATTGTCCAAAACCTTCCTGAAATCTGTCAGGTTTGCTGATGTGACCACTTCCCTGGGGAGACTGTGCCAACACCCAGGATGCTCTGGGTGAAGAACCTTTTTCTAATATCCAACCTAAACACAACTTCAGGCCATTCCCTCAGGTCCTGTCACTGGTCACCACAGAGAAGAGATCAGTGCCTGCCCCTCCTCTTCTCCTCATGAGAAAACTGTAGACTGCAATGAGGTCTCCCCTCAGTCTTCTCTTCTCCAGGCTGAACAGACCAAGTGCCCTCAGCCACTCCTCATATGGCTTCCCCTCAAGGCCTTCACCATCTTCGTTGCCCTCCTCTGTGTTGGAGGCAGGCTTATGGAGCAGTGCAGATGATCCAATAAGGATTAACTACAAAGCTCAGTTTATTAATGGTGTTTCTACAATTATAGTGTTCTCCGAGTGTACATGCATTAACATTACTGGTGCTCACACAAACAATCACTCATTGGCCACAGTTACAAAACTACTGTCTCTGTACTTGTCTTCTGAGTTCTCACAGTCTCTGCAGCTGCTTATCTTCACAAGTACAGAGCAGCCTGGCCAAGGTCATACTCCTCCTGCTCTGCGAAGAAATC
>WBMV01003662.1:31529-145171 GCA_013396655.1 Campylorhamphus procurvoides | reverse complement strand
AGGGTTGCCCCATCTTGGGTGCAGAAGCTGGCACTTCCCCTTGATGAACTTCATATTATTGATGATTTTCTAGTCTTCTAATTTGTCGAGGTTTCCCGCTGCAGGACCTCCCTGCCTTTGAGGGACTCAGCATCTTCTCCCAGTTTTGTGTCATCTGCAAACTTGCTCAGTATCCCTTCCAGTCCTGCATCCAAGTCATTTATGAGGTTGCTGAAGAGCACAGGGGCTCAAGATGGAGCCCTGTGGATCCGCACTAGTGACAGGTCACCAGTTTGATGTCACCCCATTCCCTATTACCCTCTGTACTCGACCTGTGAGCCACCACATGGTGTGTTAATCCACCTCCACTGGACATTTTGTTGAGAAGGATCCTGTGAGAGATAGTGTTAAAAGCTTTACTGAAATCCAAAAAGATGACATCAAATGGCTTTCCCTGCCCAGCCAGGTGGGTTACCTTGTCATAAAATGAAATCAGGTTTGAGACTCCCTTGGTCCCTCATCTGTGTTGAAGACAGAGGTAAAGAAAGCCTTGAATACCTCTGCCTTGTCTCTGTCCCGGTTTGTGAAGTGACCACCTTCATCCTGTAATGGGCCAATGATTATGCCTGTTGCCATGATCTCTGTCCTGCTCTATGGGGAACTCGCCACCGGCTGCCACAAGACAGGAGCCCTGAAGAGGAGATACAAGGACTCCCTGAAACAATACCTCAGCCTTGGCCATATTGACCACAATCAGTGGTCCACCCTGGCCCTCAACTGGGGAAATGGAGACACATCATCCATAATGCTTCTGCCTCATTTGAGAATACACGCAGAATCAGCCTGGAGGAAAAAAAGCAACAGAGGAAAACCGTGCCTCGCCAGTAGTGCCGATGGAGACTTTCCACTGTGCCTTTTGCGATTGGACTTGCCTATCTCACATTGGCCATTTTAGCCACCAGTCTGCTTGTAGCAAGTGTGGGTAGAGCCCTTGCAAATCTTCATTTGCAAAGCCTAGCCATGATCATCATCATGATGATGATGACTGTCTATTGCCATTCATGTATTTGAAAAACTCTTTTTATTATCCCCCACATTTCTGACCAGCTTCAACTCCAGTTGAACTTTGGCCACACAAATTTTCTCCCTACAGTGGCAATCAGCATCTCTGAATTCTTCCCATGTCACTTGACCTTGCGTCCACTTGGCATACATCTTCCTTTTTTGCCTTATTTCCAAGAGAGGATCCCTGTTCAGCCAAGCCAGCCTTCTGTCTCTCCTGCTTGACTTCCAACATTTGGGAATTGCCTTAGGAGGTGATGTTTGAAAAGTGACCAGCACCGATGGTCCTACAATTTTGTTGTTACCTGTTTCCTCATGATCAGTGTAGCAAACTGCAGTTGCTCTGTGATGAGACTGAAATCTTGGAAATTATTGTCACATAGGTCTGCAAACTATACATTCATTTAGCAATGAATGAAGCAATGAATGAGTGAAGCAATGAATGTTTTTGTGCTTAAAGATTGCTTTAAATTTCTAAGAGAAATGAGTAATAGTATGCGATGCATGTTTAACAAAAACAATGCAACAAACAAACCAGTATTGAGTTTCACTGCTTTGGGTACAGTGATCACGAGTCCTGCTGCGAATAGGTACATTGAATCAAAAGCTGTTTAGAGCCCTAGGGACTGCTGGGAGTAATTGGAAATTTTCTGTCATAAGGAATTATGAGAGATTTTTGAAGGACAAACAGAATTTAGGCTGCACACGATTTCAGTAAGAAGAGGAGATCTGCTTTTAACCTTATGCTGTTGGAAACATTTATATGCTTCCTTGGACATGTTTTATATAGTGCTAATTTTTTATTATAAAGATAATAGCCTTTCAACTTAAAAAAAAATATGCAAATACATTTTAGCAGATGTCAAATCTATTTACTATTTTTCCCATACAACACAAGGAAGGAGAAAATGTAGATTTAACTAAAAAGATCTAGGAGACTGGGGAAAGGAGTGATGTCAGAGCTAATTACAGGCATTGTGATGGACCCAGCCTGACAGAACATTATTTCTCTTACTAGATGTGGCCAGGGAATGGATTGCTGCCCAGATAGATTGTTTTCACCAACCTTTGCTTGCTGTACTTTTTCCTGAGGGATCCTTAACCATCCACCATTAAGTGTTGTGTGTCCTGAAGTGCTTGATACCACAGTTGTGTACCCTCCTATGACAGGAATGGCCATAAATGTCATATAACAGAGCAGAGCTTCTTATGCATCATACATTTTAATAGACATATATTCTTCATGTGATGGGGATTCACCTGCATATTCACCAAGTGAGTAGAAAATGGAATCTAAAGACAGTTTATAAAAGTCCCCAGAATAGGCTTCATGACCCTAAAAAGTACTGTGTTAGTAATTTGATTTAGTACACTGCAAAACAAATTATAACCTTCCTGAATCCCTGAAAACAATGGCATCTTTGAAGGCCTGAAACAGATAATCTAAAAGCAAAGGGGTTTCCTCCTTCCTTATTTCCATAAACCAAATTCTGCCCTTCCCAAGTCATAACTAACTCAAACAAGTCCGGTAAACTTTCTACAGTTTAGGTATTGTTTCAGGAGTGTATTCTTGCTCAAGGAAACTCATATATATATGCTTAATGATAAGATTGAGCAGATGCTCATTGCTGTCTTACTGGGATGGATAAAGTATTAGTTGAGTCCCATAAATTAATTTTCTGTTATAGTTGAATCATTTTGTACACAATGATCTCTTTCTCGTATGTTGGCAGCAGGCAAGCAGGGTGCTGAGACTTTTATGTCACTCATGTTCTCCTTTATGAAGTGGGATTGGAACCTCCCCACTTCAATATTTTAATCGCAGTCAAATAATTTGAAAGTATCTTTTAAATGTGAGTTCCTATTTAGTCCATACTAGAACCAGTGTAACTCTGTTTACCTCAAAGAAAATTTAAATCCAAATGGTTTCTCCAGGAGTGCACACAACCAATCTGAAAATATTTTCCTTATGAGTTTTCTAAACCAATTTAGTTCAGAGTAATTTGGTCTTGGTTTAAAGAGAGCCTGTCAGTGGTTGCTTATATAAAGAGAAGCAGTTTAGAAAATTGTGGTGGCTTGACCCTGGCTGGATATCAGGTGCCCACCAAAGCTGGACTATCACTCCCCTCCTCAGCTGGTCAGAGGAGAGAAAATACAATGAAAAGCTTGTGAGTAGGGACAAGGGCAGGGATAGATCATTCACAAGTTACTGTCAGGCAAAACAGACTCAACTTGGGGAAAAAAGAATTTATTACCAATCTAATCAGAGCAGGGGAAAGAGAAATAAAACAAAATCTTAAATCACCCTCCCTTCACCCCTCCCCTCTTTCCGGTCGCAGCTTCACTCCTGAGTTCTCTACCGTCTCCACCACAGAAGCACAGGGGGCCAGGGAATGGGCATTGCAGTCATTTGATCATAAGTTGTCTCTACTGCTCCTTCCTTCTCAGGGGGAAGGTTACTCACACTCTGTCCCTGCTCCTGTGGGGTTCCTCCCACAAGAAACAGTCCTCCCCGACCTTCTCTGCGTGAGTCCTTCCCATGGGCTGCAGCTCTTCAGGGGATCCAGTGGAGATCCCAAGGCATGGGATCACAAGTGTTATCAGCAAACCTGCTTCAGTGTGGGCTCCTCTCTCCATGGGTTCACAGGTCCTGACAGGACTCTGCTCTTTCAAGGGCTGCTTCCAGGCCTTTTTTTTTTTCCACTTCTTACCTACTTTATTCCAGAGGCACTACTCTCATTGCTGATGGGCTTGGCTGTGAGGAGCAGCAGGTCTGTGTTGAAGCCGGCTGGCATTGGCTCTGTCGAACATGGGGGAAGCTTCTGGCAACTTCTCAGAGAAGCCTCCCCTGTAGCCCACCCTCCCCTCACACACACTCATCAAAACCTGGTCACACAAAACCTAGAATGCTTTCAGTGAAAGAAAAAAAGTATTAAAGTGAATCACTTGCTGAATAATCATTCCAGATAGTGGAAAAAAGGATTCAAAACAGTAAAGGTAACAAAAGCATTCAGATCTAGAGAAGATACCATAATTGAAGCAACCTGAGTGAAAGCACTAAAGCAGCATGAAAGTGGAATTGATTTTTGGGAGCTGTATAATACAAGGAAAGATTGGCAGTTATATTATACACTAAAAACCACCTGCTGTGCACAAGGAAGAAACACCTCCTTTGTAGATTGTCCTTTGATATTTTTAAGATTATTGATGAGATAAGGTTATCCTTCTGGCTGCAATGAGTTTCTGTGGATTTGTCTATTGCACAAAGCTTTCAAAGGAAGATCCTAATTGCCTGTACATTATGCTTGTATTTTCTGGGAAGCAATTTAATGGATCTTTGCATGAAGTGTAATTCAAATTAAAGTTTAAACTGATAAAGTATGATGCTCCTTTCATTTTCCAGTAATTTGAAACAAAATAGCACTAGGAACAAATAAGAATAACAAGTCTAAATAAACTGGATGACATCTACTATTTATTGACTGAAGGAGCTGTTTCCTCCAACTTCCATAGCTTTGTTATAGATAATATAGTGGGAGCACTAAAAGAACCTTTGCCATTAAATATTGAACCCACTGTGACACATGACTTTTTGACATTCCCAGCATCATACTATCATGGAATCATAGAATGCTTTGGGTTGGAAGGGACTGTAAAGATCATAGTTAAAGGGTTTTGAGTGCACTTCCTTTCGGGGAAGCCCTCCTACATGCAACTATACAAATGGCATGTACAGTGATTTTGGTGTACTCCCACTTTAGAAATGGGAAAATGCACAGACATATAGAAAATTCTACTCTGCTTTGGACAACCACAAGACTGTGTCACTAGAGTCCAAATTATGTGTGTTACACATTGTATAGAAGGATTATAATCTTTTCTTTTAAAACCAGAATTGTTTTAAAAGTTAAAAACTGTGGTTAAATACAGCTGTGACTGGATTATTAACGTTATTATACAGTCCTATATATTGCACAATATTTAAAATAAATGAGTTATCAAAACCTGTGTTGACATCCCAAAGCTGTCAATCTTTTACAAAAATTTGGTTTCATCAAATAAGGTCACTGGTGTAGTATTGATTCAAGGAGAATTTGCATTATTGAATTACCAATACTGTGTCATATCATGCAAATATTTCTTGTTGATTTTCTTTCCAATCTGATGTCTAAATCAAAGAACAAAGGGCTATTTTAACATGGGAAATTGTAATAGAAAGTGTGTCCCTTACCAATTCAGAAGATTATAAGAACGTCAGAGAGCAATTAGTTTTCCCTACACTTTTTTTTTTCCGCTATCATAGGCCTGGAGATGTGAGGTGGTGATGCTCTAGAAGTCCTGTTCTTGTCTCCTCAGCTCCTTTTCTACACTATTTCTGTCTCTCAGTTTCTGTCATTCTTCCTTCATGTGATTCTGGATAGTTAGGGTGGGGATTTTTTTCTCTGGTCCTGGAGTTTGTCAGTCCTTCAGTTTAAATTCTGGAGCCTTTTTTGATATGTAATATATATGATGGCTGCATGATTTTCTTTTGATGGCTTATAAATCTGCATCCGTATTAGTAGGCAGTATGGCTCAATAGGCATAGATTTACGGGATAAGTCAATTAGTGCTGAGGACCCAACATCATCATCATTCATGTTTCAGGGAGATTTGACTCACACTAGACCTCGTTTGGCACTGAATGCCCAGTCTAAGCAGCTGAAGTATTCAAGGTGTGAGACTGTTCTGGTGCAGATTCATCTGAAAGAAATGGAGTTTGTGTACTCTTGGGACACAAGTGAAGAAAACATTTCAGCTGGGGACAGCCAGGAGGTTTTCTTCAAAACCATGCTCTGGATGCATGCTCAAACACTAATATAGTTGTATAACACATTTCAACAAGACACTCCAAATTTGTTTCTTATTTTGCAGCTTCAACATTCTCATAGCTTCCTTGTTTCTTTCATCCATTATTCACTTTCTACAGCTCATGTATGTAATTATTCAATTACTTTTTCTTGGAGTTATTCACAGGTGTACAACATAGGCAAAAGACATTACTGTTCTGATTTGCTGCCCCCTTCCATTTGTTTCTTGCACTTATAAAGGATAGTAGGTTATCATGAAATTGTGAAATCCACTTGGAGAATTTCCTGGTCATTCAATCATTATAAGTTTCTTGCAGCTGAGATTAATTCAGTATAATATGGGTGATCTTGTCCTTTCCTTAACGAAGTACCATGACAGCTTTGAGAGAGAATAATAACTAATTTGGGATTTTGTATTTCAGTATATTAATTTTTGTGAATTGGCTGTGATATTTTTTTCTGTGTGGTTAGCAGTTATAGTTTCAAGCTTTATATTCTTTTGAAGAACTTTTTAAAAACTGTTTTCTTTGCCTCATCAGGAATCACTCTTCTTTATTATTAGGATGTTACAGCATCAATTGTGAAATGTTATAACATTGCTCATTTTGTTAACAATAAGCTCCTCATGATTTATTATGAAACCTGCTATTTTTAATCTTCTCCACAATAGAAAAAGTAAGACTATAAGAAGAAATGGCTGGTGTTAGCATATACAGCTCAATAGAAGAATGCATGAAAATTGTTTCTTTAAACAGGAAGACTAAAGTCTGTATGTTATGTCAGTCAGCAGTGATGATATGTCTTTTCATCTATAAACAAACTGAAAGACATTTGATAACTAGTTTTAAAGATCATTACCATCAAGTGTAGATTTCCAGGAAGAATTCAATTTATTATTGCTTTTTTTATCAGCTGAACTGTGTAATGTTGATATTAAAACCACTGAAAGCAGGATTCTCAATGCTACACAAATGAGAGCAATCCAGTATCTCATTTACATTCCTCTCCTGGTGTCTGCAGCAGAGCTATAAATAGAATAGGCTACGCACAGAAATTTATTATTGCAGCTGATAGCAATTTTCTTTAGCAAAGGTATCTGGAGGCATTATTCATGAGATTCATTCTGGTAGACACTCCAGCTGAGATCCTCACTCCCCAGATCTGCGGGTGGTCAGTTTAGGAACTCACTAATCAACTGCTATGAACAAAGACTGTCACAAGACTTACTTATTTTTCTCCTTTAAAAAATACAGGGGGTCTTTTAGACCCAGATTATTTTCTGTAACCTGATTGCATGAATATTATAAGCAGATAACAGGGTTTTAGAATCACATGTATTTGACCTTTTATCAGTGCTCATCCTAATTATTGCACTATTATCGCAAAACCACAATGGCTGTGATTTGATACAACACACATTATGTCTTACCCACGGGCACGTGTGACCTTGTCAAGTATGAGGCAGACAAGTTTCTGTTCAATACTGAGGATGCACAGCAATCACATGAATTGACCTATCTAGATTTTGGCCATTAAAAATGGGGAAGATCAAATAAGACATTTAATGAAGTATAAATTATATTTTTAATAAGTGATAGATGGGAATGTCTTATGTTCCTGCTTTTCCTATCTGTGCTGGAATACGCATATTTCTAAACTTTTGCTTTTGTCATTGCTCAGGACTGATTACAGCTTATTTTTCCCTTGCCTATTCTAATATTCTTTCTATGACTGAAAACATAAGTTATATGATAGCAGAGATATTACCTGTTTATTCTCTTTCATTTACAGTAGAGTCACTACCGTAAGCATATTTCAGGGTTTTTTTACACCCTACTGTGTTGTCACAGACCATATGTAAAACATGAATATACAAATGATGTTTCCATTTGCAAAGTAAACTAGTAACCTTTATTTTTTTGTTTTCACTTTTCATTTTTTCAGACATGAGAGGACCTGTTTTTCTGTAGCAGTTATTTTGACTATGTTATGACAGCAGCAGCACAAACTAATGAGACATTAGAAAAGCCACATATCTCACCACAAAAGGAAAGAAAAATTAAAATATAATATATGAAACCAGTCAGTTCGAGTCACCAGTAAAGCATTCTGGTGTGTCCAATGCCAAGTACGCTAGGAAAAACAAAGAGATCTATTGCAACTATAAGTCAAATGCCACTGATTTGCTGTGAGTGTAAAATCTATTCTGTTTGGTTTAAGTGCATTTTGGTACTTATACATATTTTTTTGTTGTTGTTTTTAATTTAAATTTGTCAGTGATGCAGAAAATTGGTATTGTGAATGCCCTAGACTCTACACTGGAAAACTCTGCCAGTTCGCAACTTGTGATGAAAATCCGTGTGGAAATGGCGCTACATGTTTTCCAAAGTCCAAGCGAGATGCTGTTTGCTTGTGTCCATATGGAAGATCTGGTATCCTCTGCAGTGATGGTAAAAACCCTTTTATTCATGCATTGATTGTAGTTTCTATCATTCACAGAAGTTGTGGTAAGGAAAAAGTCAAATATTTTGAAGTCAAAACACTGAAAGTGACCACTACCCTACCTACAAACAGCTCAAAACCCAGTCACAAAGAATGGCTGAGCTGCCACTCAGCTTCCCCAAGGGTTATTTCATAAAAATGCCTGCCAGAGAAAGGGAGACAGAAGGATCAAAGAAGCTGAGAGTTTACAAGCTGGGAAATACCAGGTAGTGCCTGATATTTTAGTAAATTACCTGGGGAAAAGTTGAGAGAGAGATTTGACTGAGAGCTCCTTTGGAGAAATTGATTTGCCCTGTAGTCTGATTTTTCCTCTATGTAGGGAAGCATTACTTTCTACATTTAGCATATTAAAGTAGTGTATACAGGATACTTTCTGGATTGTAAGAATATCACCATGTACCAAAATTTGATTAATTTTTTAGGTCAAAAAGAGGAACAAAACAAAATTTACCAAGTGCTTTGCCATGAAAGAGGAGACAGGATGAAGGGAAATTAATAATGCAAAGTAAATAGGTAATTTTAATTAATATTATCAAATGAAGGGCTTTTATTCCTCGAGCATCGGTCATAATGATTGTTCTAGGTCAGAATTTCCTGTGTGTGAACATCCAAAGTATTCTTGTCTCTTAGCAGTAGCAACGAGTAATGACCAAAAAATCTACACTGGTCCAAATAATCACTGGTCCTGAGTTGATTTAGCAGTGCATATGAAGTGCCTTTTGAAACTGATGCAACAAAATAAATATTAAGCAATGATTGGTTTTATCATAGCGTATACATCATTAAGTCTTATTTAAAATTTTTATTCCCAAAATTTTCAGTAGAAGAATGTTTGTGTTTTATCCATGTTTTCATCTAACCCTAATAACTGATACCAAATACCACATACAAAAGGCAGATATATGAAATGGGTATGATACTTTCTTGGTAATCTTTCTTATCTTTCAGTAGCACAATGCATTGGGACTTCATATGCCATATCTCTAGTCATCTAGTCTGCATTTCTCTGTTCCTCCTCAGTTCCAATGCCTCCTCTTTAAAATGAGGCTTTAGAACTCATTCAAGGTGCAATATTCAAGGTGTGATAATGCCACTGCTTTATACAGTGGTGTTTGACATTTTTCTCTTTTACTCTCTGCCCTTTTCTTAAACAATTCTTCCATTCTATTACCTTTTATGAGTACAGTGATGTATTCATGAAAGTGTTCCTAGCACCTCTTTCTTTGAATGTTGATGGAAATTTCAGAGCCCACCATTATATAATTATGTCTAGGATTGTTTTTGAAATCTACCCCAATTTACATCTGTCAACACTGAGTATCGTCTAATGCTTTTTCCCTGTCATTGTTTAATGAGGCTCTTCTGCAACTCTTTGTATTTAGCTATCTCTAAACTGAGAGGCTTTGTATAACTGGAGAGCCTAAATTGAGAGAAAGTACACAAATTCAGTAGTTGATTAGACTACAAAGCTAGAGTCTTTGAAAGCACAGAAAAGATTAATTTTACTGAGTGCAAAGGGAAAACTGGATCAACACTGTAAGAAAACAAAACTGGAAAGAACACTCAGTTTTGTAGGGCAGAGCATAAATCTAGGGTAATAAGCTCACAACATAAGAAATTATTATTGAAACATGAAAAATTATTTTATTGAACTCTGTCTTAACAGTTTAAAAGGAATAGGAATGAGCACAGACAAAATTCTTAAAATGAGCTGCAATACATCTGATTATCACATATTCTAAAACAAAGAAGGGAGAAACAGAGCCACAATGCAGAGAAGTCTGGATTCAGCCTTAGGGATAGTTCTAGCAGCATCAAAACCATACTTTTGGGGAGGTATTTGAAGATAATGATAGTTTGCCTAATTAAAATGGTAGAACAATTTATTTTAGAAACAAAAGGCAAATTTAATTGTTTACTGTAACAAGTGTCTCAGATAATAAATTTAATAGAAACAAATGGTCCATTAAAATTAAAGCACAGACTTACACATTTTAAATAAATCTTCTGTTTAAGATACACACTAATATTGTCTCCAGTATTCAGATTTAGTAACCTAATGTATGCTACTCTATGTCTGAAACATTGAAGAAAAGCTGTTNATTACCTTTTGTGTGTGTTATCTGTATACAACACAAGTGTCTCAGATAATAAATTTAATAGAAACAAATGGTCCATTAAAATTAAAGCACAGACTTACACATTTTAAATAAATCATCTTCTGTTTAAGATACACACTAATATTGTCTCCAGTATTCAGATTTAGTAACCTAATGTATGCTACTCTATGTCTGAAACATTGAAGAAAAGCTGTTTTCTCCTAAACGTTTATCAAATAGTAGTTGATTTTCATCAACAAGAAATGACCAAGATGTCACAATGATTATTTAATAAAATAAATATAGCTAATATACCAAATAGAATTGCAATTTCATGACAGTTTTGTTTTTCCTATAAATGGAGATTATTTTAAAAAGACAAAGTAAAGATAAATTAAGATGCAGATAGAGCCACAAATGAGCCCACTGCTACAGGTCTTCCCCCCATCAGAGCTCCAATTCCTATCCATTAAGAACTGGAAGTCACACTAAGAACAATATCAATCTCTACAAGTACTTAAGTGTAAATAAAACTATTGTTACTATTAAATGAAAACAAAACAAAAAGGAGAAAACAAACAGGACTAACAAGAAATTTTCTTATGTTTTTGAAGCAGATGGAGCACACTGCAATCTAAGCAGACTGGTAACAATGGTTCTGAGTTTATCTTAGTTATGTTATGCTTGTTTCAGACATCAATAAAAGCTTCCTAAAAGCATGTCCATTTTCCCAAATATATGTAATAAAATTCATAATCAATCACTAGACTTTGTCCTTGCTTTTACCACTGGATGACCACAATATTTTGACTGCACGTTAACCATTATACATTGAAATCTCGCTCAAGAAGCTACATAGATTAGGCATAATGGGCCAAGGGAATGAAGTATGATAATATAAAATAGAAGAGAGGACAGGCTGTGTTGATCAGGCAGAGGATGTAGCCAGAAAAGCATACTGACCAGCCAGCTATTCACATGTGACTGGCCTTTTTTGTCTCTTTATCCCTCTGTTTTTCAACACTTGTTCCTCCCCAGCATAAAGGGATCTATGTCATTTAAACCATCTAGTTATTGAGCTCTGTCTTTTCAGTAGATTTGTGTGAAAGCAACCAGCATTCAAACCCCTAGTCTGATAAATTTCCTTTAGCATTTAAATTAGTAAAAAGTTGTTTGCATGGTGTTTTTTGCAGTCTATAAATCTCCTCCACTGTTTAGTATCACAGATAAGAGTTGTCGAATTGCTACCATCTCTATAATCAGCCTTTTTTTTTTTTAACACTTCCATCTTAGCAAAGATTGGAGGCATTCCCTGGTTGGTGCAGGAACTTCATACAGTCTGTAAAATATAAGGCCAGGATGTTTTAAATGTCTGAGTGCAAGGAATTTTGATACATAAGACACAGAAATTTTAAATAGGAAATAGCAGAGTATCATTGTAATGCACAGTTTTGATGGCCTTCTAAATGCAAGTGAAGCAGAAATGGTTCATTCACCATGACTGGAAATGAACACCTGGACTTTTAAACTCTTATTGTTGTATTTCTGTTAGTTATGTGTTACACAAGACACTTATCCCTTTTGGGAAGCTGTTCGTCATAAGATGAGGCATTTTGTTAAGCTAAGGAACCAAGAGAAGGTACTTTGTAAGCACAAATGCAAATTTAAAGCAAGAAGGATTTCAAAGGAATGTTCATTGCTAAGATGAATAATTGAGTCAGTTGCAGTGTTTTAGACCAAACTTCAATGTTTTAGTTTCACATATGTGACAATTGGAAACAGAGTCCTGACCACGGCATTGCATTTAGCAAACATACCCAGAAAAGGGCCATTCACAGCACTTCTTCACAGCAATCTGTAAGGATGCTCCTTGAGACATTTGTGAGCAACATTTATGGTAATGCTTCACAGTCCAAAGCATTCCAGCAAGTTTTCTGTAGGATGTATTCCCCCATGTATAAAATTCATTTCTAAGTGTTGAAGTGGGAATAGCCAGTTGCTTCAAGCTCTATAGAGTGAAAATCATCCTGCAAGTGAATTGTTTCTGTGCAGCTATGTTTGGCACACAATGTCACCTTCAGAGCTGTTTGGGTCTGTTGACTAAATCATGCAATTTGGTGACAGGAGATGTCCAAAGGGAATTTCCTCAGCTAAAAAAAATCTGCATTGCAAGGTTTCTGGTCAGTGATGAAAGACCTTGGGGAATGCTGATCAGGGTTGCTCTTCATCCTGTTGAAAAGAATTTATTTTCTGGATCAGTCACTTTTCACTGGGCCCTAATTTCCCCCACCTCTCCAATGCGAGGAATGTCATAAAATTATAAAGAACACACATAGGCACACTCTCACACTATAAATGTCACTGCTGTATTACCAGTTTTTCAGATTCATATTTTCATCCCTGTGCAGTGAAATTACTTTTATTATTTCAAATTTTAGCTTCAAATCTAACTCCGAGGACTCCATGATTACTGATACCCCAGGACAAATAAAAGCAATTCATAAGTATTTATTGGGGGTAGGGAGGGGAAGGCATACACCTGAATTACCCATTATGTGGATCACTAACTCCTCATACAACAGTCTTCCAGACATCAAGAGTCTTTTACTACTACCTTGAACTCAGCTGGCACTGCACCAACCTTGCAGTTCCAGCACCCCTTAGCTTTTCCTCCTTGGACTTCCCAGAGTTTTCAGCGAGAAAAGTGGGTTTATGTGGCAAGGTTCCCCTGCAGCCTGTCGCTCAGACCATGGTGAGGCAGACTGTCCCTCTGCAGCCCATGGAGGTCCATTGTGGAGCAGACATCCACCTGCAGCCCATGGAAGACCCCACTCTGGAGCAGGTAGATGTCCAAAGAAGGCCATGACCCCATGGGAAACACTGCACTGTAGAAGGGCGCTGGCAAGACCTGTGAACCCATGAAGAGAGGAGCCCATGCTGGAGCAGGTTTGCTGGCAGGACCTGTGACCCCCAGGGGGCCCACATTGGAGCAGGCTGTGAAGAACTGTAGCCCATGGAAAGGACTCATATTGGAAAGGTTTATGGAGGATTGTCTCCCATGAGAGGGACGCCACACTGGAGCAGAGGAAGAGTGTGAAGAGGAGGAAGGAGTGGCAGAGACCTCATCATAACCCCCATTACCCATCACCCTGTGCTGATGGTGAGGGAGGAGGTAGAGAATGTAGAAGTGAATTTGAGCCCAGGACAAAGGAAAAGGAGGGGGCAAATGTTTTAACTTCTTTTATTTCTCATTACCCTACTCTCATTTTTCCCCAAGTCAAGTCTGTTTGGCCCAGGACAGTAACTGGTGAGTCATATATACTGTCCTTATACCAAATCATGAGCTTTTCATTATATTTTCTCTGTCCATCTGAGGAGTAGAGTGATGCAGCTGCTTTGGTGGGCGCCTGGCAACCAGACAGAGTTAACCCAGCTTGGTAAACTAAAAAATACAATGCCTGGTAGTCTTTTCCATTTCCTTTTTCAATAATTTCTTTTACAAATAAGTTGTCTTCACAACAACCCTGTGCCTCACTTGTGGAAGATTGGCTTGAATGCTACTTAGCTGAAAGGAAATTGGGGTTGCTGCTCTACAGTCAGCTGGATATGATCCAGCAGGGTGCCCAGCTGTCTAAGAAGGACAATGGCATCCTGGCCCACAGAGCATTGATTGTCCCACTGTACTCAGCACTAGTGAAGCCACACCTCCAGTACTGTGTTCAGATTTGGACCCCTCACTTCAAAGAGACACTGAGGTGCTGGAGCATGTCCAAAGATGGACATAGAAGCTGGTGAGGGATCTGGAAAACATGTCCTGTGAGGCACATCTAGGGGAACTGTGGTTGTTTAGTCTGGAGAAGAGAAGACTCAGGAAGCATCATTGCTCTCTACAACTATCTGAAATAAGGTTGTAGTGAGGTGGGGCTCAGTCTCTTCTGCCATGTCTCAAGTGAAAGAACAAGAGGAAATAACCACCATGGGTGGTTCAGGTTAGATATTAGAAAAATAAATCACTGAAAAGTGGTCAGGCATTGGAATAAACTGCCCAGGGAGATGGTGGAGTCATCATCTCTGGAAGTGTTCAAGAGGCATGTGGCCCTTGACGATATGGCGATTATGATGGTACTGGGTTGTTGGTTGGACTGGATGATTGTGAAGGTCTCTTCCAACATTGATGATTCTGTAATTCTGTAATTCTATGAAATATGTGAGCAGGTCTTTAGGAGAACTGAACACTACTCATCCCATGGTGTGTATGGCTGCTGATCCTGAAGCCTGACACAGAGCTTGTAACTGTTCACAGTTAGTCAGCATTAATATAAAAGAAGTGTATTATCTGATTGCAATTCTGTAGCCTGACACCTTCATCTCTTTCTGTCCCTTTAATCTTTCTTGTTTTTTGCAATGTCTTGTAAAGCTGTGGCTCAGGATATATTGGCGGTGAATGCTGAAGGAACATTAATTTTAACTCATAACAGCAAAACTCAAAGATAATGAAACCATTATTCTCTCTCTTCTTTGTCACTTTATTCTATTCTCTCTGTTAAGATTTTTTCAAACTGAAGTTGATTTTTTTTAAGTCCCATTTTTTATGCTCACCTCGATAAGATGTATGTTAGGGAAGTAAGTAGTCAACCATATTAATACATTTATATAGTGAGATCATTTGTCACTATTTGTTTGTGAGGCAATGGAACAT
The DNA here is from genome assembly GCA_013396655.1 of Campylorhamphus procurvoides. Taxonomy (NCBI): domain Eukaryota; kingdom Metazoa; phylum Chordata; class Aves; order Passeriformes; family Dendrocolaptidae; genus Campylorhamphus; species Campylorhamphus procurvoides. The sequence goes on along the minus strand of WBMV01003662.1, from coordinate 129,983 downwards.
ATCATATCATGTGTTATTACTTGTTCAGTACTGGGATTACAGAAAAGCACAATGATAAATGACATAGACCTGACAGAGAGACACAGGACTAGAGCAAGAACAAAAAGTTGATAAAAGGCTTCAGTTCTCTGTCAGAGCAGTGTTTGTTTTAGGCACAGTGTTTGTTAATTTGGAGTCTGTTTTTGCAAGGCTTATAATCAGAGACATTGGGACACATCTTTATTCTTTATCACTTCAGACTGTGCACTGCAAGGGCAAGAGTAGAATTCAGCTTGCATGGTGTCTAGGCAGGAAAAGAAAAATAAACCAGTGAGGTTAGCTGTGCCCTCTGCTATTTCAACTAGCCCCAAACATTTTACAAATAATGTTTAGGAGGACTGTGTTTCAAGGAAAAGATTATACAATTTTCTACGCAGTCTTGGCTCCATAACTTTATAATGAAATGATAGAGAATAAAAGGAAAAAGTGGAGCTGTCTTGCACCACACAGTTACCAATCACTGTATTTTTCATACAGGGTTGTTATGGTGTTTTTTTCAATTTATAAGTTAAAAATAATTAAGAGTATGACAAACTAGTCTGTATTAAAATCAAACTAATGAAGGTCATTGCATGAAAGGAGTCTCAAAGACAAGATTTTACATGGATGCACTTTTGCTGATCTTCTACTTCATTATGTGATTGAATAAAGATCTCTTGATAAATAGTACTTAGTGTAGATGAGAAACATAAGTTAAAATGTGGTATAAATCTATAAGTGGCAGTCCAGAGACATAAAATATGGAATACCTGTCAAACTAGATAGTTTGAATTAGCCAGAAATTGACTTTTGACTCAGTATTAATTAACATTTCTAAACATGTTTTACTCTCCAGACCAGGATAGGGAGGACTATTTGCAAACACTTCCTTCATCTGCCTACCTGCTAAGCACAGGGTAGCTAATTAGATACTGCATTTAACTTCTACTGGCTGTGAGAAAGTTCTTCAACATGGTGGAGAAAACTGTGAAGAAAACCAAAATAATGTGCAATGATTTTCATTAAAAATGCCTATGGGACTCCTATTGGCTTAAACAGTATTTCTATCTGTAGTGACCACATGCCTGATAAAGGTGCTCATACACCATTTCAGGTAGGATCTAAGCACTGTGCATGCACAGGGAAGGACCAGCACAGAGGGAAGCAGGATTGGGATATGAAAGCTGATTAAGAAGTGCAGGTAGTCAATACTAAATAAGGACAGTGCAACCAGGGAATCTGAAATTCCATAAACTTGTCAGTGGGTGTGAGTTGGTCCTCTGGAGAAGTGTGCCCTGCTTCCTGCCAGTCTCCTGTTAGCCACTGTTACATAAATCTTTGTGTGCCCAGATATTGAGTTTAGTAAATTATTGAATTTACTATTAGTAATATACTGGGTTTGCTATTGTTTTTACTTGCTATTTGTACCACTGATTTGTATTACTTCCTATTTTGTTATGCTCAAATAAGTTGTTGATCCCAAAAACTATTGGCTGCATCCTAAATGTGTTTTATTTTTCTACTGACATAAAGTGCAACAGTAGGTGGCCAGCTGTTACATAGACAACTATGTCACAGCTCATAGAATCACAGAATGGTTTGTGTTAGAAGTGACCTTAAAGATCTTGTTCCAACCCCCTGCCATGAGCAAGACCATCTTCCACTGTATCAGGTTACTTGGAGCCCCATCCTGCCTTGAACACCTCCATGGATGGAGAGTCCACAATCTCTAGAGGCAACCTGTTCCAATGTCTCACCACCACCACAACAAAGAATTTCCTCCTATTATTTAATCTAAACCTTAAGCTTAAGGTCATTCCCTCTTGTCCTATCCCTACAGCCCCTTGTGAAAAGTCACTCTCCAGACTTACTGTAGGTCCCCTTCAGGTACCAGGGGGTGCTCTAAGGTTTCCCTGGAGCCTTTTGCTCTCTAAACTGAACAGCCCCAGTTCTCTCAGCTTGTCTTCATAGCAGAGGTGTTCCAGCCTCATGATCAACTTAGTGGCCCTTCTCTGAACTTGTTCCAACAGGTCCATGGCTTTCTTGTGACACCTAAAGATTTTAGTGAATTTTGTAGATATTCTAGAATTTTTATAATCATGTAGGTTTCCCTGGATTGCTCACATAGTAGGTGGTCTTTAGAGATCACTGGGCACTTTCTCACACATTTCTGAGTTTTGCCAAGGACACGGTGTTTTGAAGAAGCACCTGCAAGGTAGCTTGAAGATGAAACAGAAGAGAAGGCCCAGAGCCCTTGGAGAGGTTCCAAGGGGCAATTCTGAGCTTTCTGAGGGTGGGCACTTGGGGGAATGGGTATTACGGGTTGGTTTTACTGGAAATTATAAAACCTGTAATATCACTGAACCACAGGTGTGCATACTTCGGGTGTGCACCTAGAAGCTTCTAAGTAAAAGCACTTCACTATCTATCTCCATTAATATTGTTCTGAGTGCCTGTCTTCCAAGATTTTAGGCATCACTTGCATTGGAGGCCCTCTGTCAATGTTCAATCCATCTTTATAGGGAATGCCAAATGTAGCAAGTAGGAAGGCAAGGAAATAACTCTCCACTTAGAAAGCTCCAAGAAGACAGCTGAAACAATTGCATGCTTCATGCTAGGAATAAAGTATTTTACCCTGTTGGGAATAACTTATCAGGAATAGATGTTTCAGTGATCTCTGTCAGCAAACCAAATTACCTGGCTCTATGGAGGTACACGATAGAATTTGCCTTTTCCATTATAAAGCAAAGCAGGAAAAGACAGTAAACCCAGAGGCCTTCTTTATTTTAAAATGTTCTTGTCTCTTAAATATTTTGTGGTTTATTAAAAGGAAAAAGAAAAATAAAAGGAAAAAGGAAGAATACTTCACATTAAAGGAGCTGGCTGGGTGTCATATCTTCCTGACAAGCAAAAAATGAAGAAGTTCAGCCACATTCAATCATGTTCAAGTAATCTGAGGGAACATGGGTGGACTGAAACTAACACCAAATTTAAATATGGGGGAGTTGTGTTTGTCTTCCAGTGCAGCACATGACTCACAGAGGTCTGAGACTTGAGATTATGTTTGGTCAGAGAAGGCTGAGAACAAACTCATTGCCAGTTTTCTTCTAACTAGAACAAAATAATTTTTTAATATGGAAATTTCCTGGCTCCCACTTAAGATCACAGAGCAAGACATAATGTGCCACCAGGGTGAAGTAGTTCTTAAGAAATGGGACAGTACACTCTGTGTTGCTGCATCCTCCAAGTCTGTGCTAGAAAAGGTTTGTTATGACTGTGTCTGCACCTTTTCTCTGATGCAGGTATGAAGGCAATGTCAGCCATTTCAGTGCCAATATAGCAGATTTCCCATGTGCAGACACTGGATTGTTACATTAATTATTGACTTGGACCAGATCAGCTATGTTTGTGTGGAGGGGAAAGGACAGGTCAAATTTCACAAAGATGAGGTAATGCCCTGCCCCACACCTCAGCCCTTGCAAGCAGCCATCAGTTAGGGATAGCCCAGGAGCACTGCCCACACCACATCCCAGAGTGGCCAGTGGGCTGGAAGACCTGCCTGGGAGAGGTGGCCACAGGGGGCTAGAGCAGATAAAACCAAAGATGTGGTCTCCACATATTTGAACCCTTCATCTTCTAGACTTCTGTAGCTGATCCTATGCTGGATCTAGGGATGGTAGCTATATTTTACTTTTTCTCTCTCTCTTTCTTTACTTCTTCTCCAAATTTCCTTTCTTAATATTTTGGGTAGCTTGAGACTAGACGGGTTGGATTTTGCTAAGTTGTATGGATGCTAATTCAACATTTTGTGAAATGCTTTATTTTGGTTACCCTTTAAACTTTTGCCAAGCACTTTTATATTCAAAAATTTGCCAGTAAAAGTACCCCCTTAGAAAACATGTGTAGCTTTTCTCCTATGCACTGTCTGTTAAAGTGTTAAATGAATCAAAGGCTCTTCTGATATGTTCAGAGGGAGGATATTGTTGGAGGCTTGTACACTTTCAAAGTAGGGCCAGATGCTTAAAGATACTTAAGCTAACACAGATTTGCTTGGGGAGTATTATACTTTATTAGCACTTCTTAATCTGGTTTGTACACAGTACAGCTTTGTATGCCTTCCTCCCCCAATCTCTCTTACTGCCTTCATTAATAAAGCTGTATCCAGTCACATTTGGTGGTCAGGTTGTTTAGACAAAACTGCTCAAATCTTTTAAATCTGGTCCAATACCCAGTCTTTCAGGATTAAGCTTTACTCAACTATTCTTTCTCTCACTCCCATTTTTGCTAAACCATATTGTCAATGTGAGAATTACATGACCTCTTCTCTGATCATCATCTGCAGTAACTGATTACAGCATCCTGGCTGCTGGGTTGCAGCAAGAAGTCCTTGGGGCAGTGTGTGTGCTTAGTGCCAGTGCTCTGCTGTCTGTTCACGAGTACAGACATGTTTAGACTTGATTTTGTCATTCATGTAGGTCCTGTTCTCTGTGCTGCAAAGTCATCCTTTTATGATATTTCTTTTTATTATTTCCTCTACCAGTGAAGAATTATTGTTTTATAACCCCTTCAGCACATCCTTGTACTCACTTTCACTCAGATGCCTGTAAGAGATGGCATTTCTTTTAACAGGAACAATTTCTTTGTGTGTTTACTTTTGTCTCTCCGAGTTTTGAGTCAATATTACAAGTGCACGTCTATTTCCAACAATGTTACCTAGAATCCAGGAGGTGGCAGTAGTTGCCAATAATTCGTTTGTAAAATAAGGCTATTTACAGAAGCTGAAAAATAAAGATATTTACCCTCAGAGGAAACCAAACTTTATAAGTATGTGTGTAAAATATTACAACATAATGAATCATTAGTTTTATTTATAAGTTCTTAATTTCTAAACCAGGCTATGAAATAAAACTTGCAAATGCATATGTTAAAGAATTTGCTCTAACACAGAATTTTTTTTTCTATTCAGCTATTAATATTACTCAACCAAGTTTCAGTGGCACAGATGTCTTTGGCTATACTTCATTCCTGGTTTATTCTACAATCCCAGATATTGCCCTCTACTATGAATTTCGCTTAAAATTTCAGTTGACAAACCACCACTCAGCTTTACAAGACAACCTGATTTTTTTCACTGGACAGAAGGGCCAAGGTAAGATTTATTTGTATTGCCTATCCTTACAGGCTTTGAAATACTTATTAGACAAGTCAGATAAAAATATGTATAGGTTTTTGTTGAGTCTTTTTAGGATATAATTTCATTAGAGGGAAAATAATCTCTCCAATACTTTATTGTTTTTTAAAGATACAGTAATCAATCACATTGTAAAAATGTGTCTTTTTATTATGGAGAAATACAACTGTTTCCAGTAATTAAAGTCAATAGTTAATCTGACACTTGAAGTAGCGTATTTCTGAATAGAAGAAATAAAAAACAAAGTCAAGGTTCTCTCTTTGCAGTTGTACACATAAATTTCATTACTGATTACATATATTTGGTGTGGCATTTTGAGATGCTGCCTCAAATCTTCTTCCACTGATACTTCCTTGATCAGAAAACTCAGTCTGTCCCTCCAAAGTGCCACAGCCACCCTGCCATGTGTCTCAAATGACCTGCCCCAGGGGCAGCCATCAATTGTTGGGGTTGTTACGGGAGTTCAACTTGCAGGACTCGACACTGTAATCCAACCCTGTGGCAGCTGGCAATGGACTCTGTGTTATTTATATAAAATAAAAGACCCTAACCCCTGAAATTACTCAAGTTAACCCTAACTATGAGGAAGTTGTGTTACAGTCTGTATAGCAAAGGATTCAACTTAGTCTGATTAACACATCTGAAAAGTAAGTTATATAAATCTTACAACATTTGCACTAAGATTTTTCAATATTTAAGATGTATCTTCACAGCACCCCTCTGTGGCAGGCTGCATTGCATCAGCATTGCAATGGGCTAAAATAGAAATATTACTTGTGTTCTATCCATCTTAGTATTACTCCACCATATAAGCCATAATATTGATGAAAGTTGAGAAAAATGTAATGAAAATTTAATGCAGACATAAAGCAGTCAGGGTAGAAACTCTTTTCTACTCTAAGAACCAAGTAATTTATTGTTACCTTAATTGTTTCTGCAATTGGAGTATGTCCTAACTTTTAGGTTTGGAGCTGTCCTATGGGATTGTTGAAGTCTAGGAGGGAGGTTTGGTGCTGTGTGTTTAGGTCTAGACCCATCACAGTAGGAGAGTGATTTAGGTATGTAAATACAAGTCTCTACTACCATAGTAGATGCATCATCATATCTAAAACATCACAATAGTTTGGCAGATATGGCCCATGAGTTATGGGAGCCCTACACTTATGCTAAACATTATCAGAAAACTAATACTTCAGGAGGATGAAAGAGGGGAGAAATTATTAGCAATTTTACAATACTGAGGTCTCAAAATGCATTTTTTAAAATCAATTTAGGGGAGGCATTATGCAATTACATATATATCTAACAAAACAATCACATCAATAGCATACAGGATATTCCCCATTTGCCATGTTAATACATTAGATATTTTCTTAGGTCTTGCTTTCTATTAAAGTTCTTTACTTAAGTTCCTGTACTCTCTGGTTCTTCTTTCCCTTTCTCCCTGTAACAGACTTCCAAGACTCAGGCTGTTTGTTAGTTTATTGCAATGCAAACTAAAACTTATTAGCTTAGAATGGCTCAGCAGTTCTAAGCAGTTTATCTATCTGCGATATAATTGTCTGCTACTTTTCATTTGCAAAGATCCTGTCAAATTCAGCTAATGCCAATCAGCTGTACTTCAGTGTGCCATAAGACACTGGTACAGAGTATTTACTTAATTTATCAGGTTGATTACCCAAATTATCCTAACACAAATAGGTATTAAACCACTGTGAGTGTATTTAAACTCAAAAATTAACTCTATGTGCTAATCAGATTTGGCTAAATTTTCTTCCAAACTTCCACAAAACATGGTCAGACCTGTGTGATCCTGCTAACTGAACTACATTCACACTATTTTAACTACCTCCAGGTCTGATGTCCCCATGCCACATTTTACTCCTGTGACAGTCACCACTCACTCCAGGGAGCTTTGGCTTTCACTTACTAATTATTTATTCATGTGGATGGAGGAAATATTGTCTTTCTTTTTTGTGAGTACCTGGGTAGAAATAGAGCTTAGAGTTGAAGTTTCCCAAAGCGTTTCCATCTAGTCATTCAGAAAACAGGATTCAGAAGCCAGAGTACCCATCATTAAATTTTTATAAGAATGGTATACAACTCTGTTTTAATACAAACACAAAGGAATCTTTAGAACATTCTTTTCAACAAGAATGAATCATCACATTCAGACATATTTCTGCAACCTTGAGAATTGAATTTCAAACACCTGTTTGAAACATTTCCAATTGTAGGAAATGTAACCAAACAAAAATTATACCAATTAATTCATTGTCTTTGCTCAGGATAGAGAAATGAAAATATGAAATGTAGAACACCTGTGGTGCAAAAGCCTGATTTTTTTTTCCAGTTACAATAATCAAAAGAGAAACAACAAAAAATTATTAAAATTAAAAGATAGATTGCAGTAAAATTTGCCTTAAAAAGCTCTGCCTGCGGGGTGTACCCTGTATTGCCAAAGTCATTGTGGAGTTAGGTCTTGCAATCATATAGCTGACCTGAGTTTTAAAACAAAATATTACTGGTGTCATTTCTATTAATGAGAATACTAACATTCTAGGCTTATTATGCAATTGTCAGGCAGAAACCTGGCTTTTTATTACTTTGCATATGTGTGTGTGTGTGAACATTGCAGGACGGTAGTAATGCATTTCTGCACCCCCATGTGGAATGATGGGTGGGCAGCAGCACACCTGCCAAGGGCAAAACCCACCAAAGACAAAACAATGAGGCACCTGGTAAAATGCTGCTCGTAAATTGCTGTTTTCTCCTTACTTTAAATGGCTGGGGAGACTGAGCACCCCACATTTTAATTACCAGAAAGCAGTTTCTTACCAAGTGAACTTCACTTGGTTCACCAAGAGAAGATGCTATTGTTCTAGCGACTTACTGAGTATCAAGAATAATGCTCTCACCAGGAGCAGTGTGAGGATTTTCATAACCAGTGATCTCGCGGTAGGGAGGTTATTTTTAATATTTCATTTACATTTTCCCCTTTCTCTACTTTATCCCATTTCTTGTAGTTAGCATTCTCTTGCAGCACCCTACCTGATTCCCCTCCACTGTTGTCTTTGCCCAAAACACAAGCATCAATGTCATGGTTAATCTCTTATGAGTGACTATGAAATTCTGTCCCAATACACAGTTAAAAGCTGTCAAATTTATGCAGACTATTAACATTATATTATTCTGCCCCAGCCCTGGCAGTGTTCAAGGCCAGGCCAGATAAGGCCTTGAGCAACGTGGTCTAGTGGGAGGTGTCACTACCCATGGCAAGGGGGATTGGGACTATATGACTGTTAAGGTTCCTTCTGACCCCTTAACATGCTATAATTCTATGATTATCTTCACCACCACATCAGTTTTGCAAAGTGTTGATGCTGTCACATTTCTTTACCATACTTCATCTTCAAAAAACCATTTTAAAAATTCAGAGAGAATTTTAAATAACTTTGTCTTTAATGTGCTTTCCCTAGTTTTGCAGGTCCAATCATGTAAATATATTGTAGACACTGCTGAAAATAGAAACCTTAGTAATGATTTTTTAAAAAGAATTGTTGTTTTCTGCTTGTAAGTCCTTCACTGGTAACGTGCCAGTGTAACTGAAAGCAATAGATTTTCATTCAGTCATGAACAAATCATTGTAAAAGAAAATGGGTAGTATTTGTGTTCTATACAACTGAGTGGAACCACACCCTTTGTACAGAGGAGTGTATTCATATTCCTTGGAATAAGATGTCTTTTTCTGTATATTCCTGTTGCATCAAAATAGTAACTGTATAGGAAAAGCCAAACTTCTGCTTAGAAAAAGCACTCTCTGCCCCCCACATTGCCAATGTAGCATGTTCACTCACAGATTATGAAATAAGGGCAATAAGGCAGTCTTGGCCATGAAACAGCAGTATGCAGAGGTATTGGGGGTATGATATAGGTATCATTGTTTCTTGGGGGAAAGCCTACTTTATCTTTTGCAAATGAACCAAATTTCCCATGCATTTGAGGCAGGGGCATCAAGGCACACATTTGAAATTAGGGCCACCGCATGGCACTGAATGAACAAATACAAAATGAGACGGCCTTATGAATACAGAGGAAAATATCAAATAAAGCACAGCATACAGACACAAAATTGAGCACTGAATTGCTTGAATTCACAGAAGACTTATAAAAAGAAATAGCTGTCTTTGAATATCAATTCAGGACTTCCTAACGCAAGAGTGAGAGTATTCTTCCCTTTCACCATTTTTTATATCCTGGCTCTTTTACCATACAAAGTGTATGTGCAAAGGAAAGGCTAGGATTACTAAAAAGAAACAACTTGCTTGTGTTTTCTCTAAATAATGCTGGTTCTACTCTTGTCAACGTGAGAGATTAGACTGAATACTGTTCAGATTCTAGTGTAAAAACACTTTTACTTGAGCAACCAGGAATAGGCCCAAGAATTGAATTCTTACTAATAGGCCTTATGTCAGATTTAAAATCCTTCAAATAAGATCTTATAGTACAGTGATTGAAAAGGACAAACTACACTTACAGCATGCAGGCCTAAATATAAAGGAATTAAATTATTTACTTCAAATTTGCAAATTAATGGGGTTTAACCTGAAAGATAGAAAAGGTTTAGAGAAATAAAGCACATACCTGTTCTGACCAGAGAAATACCAGTAATGAACATTCTAGAGCTGCACTAATCAGGCGCAGGTGCAATAAAGTCTCCAGGTGCTATTGAGTCAAGGGCAGCTGATTGCGCTTGATAGAAGCTGCTACAGCTTCTTCAGGCCCATGTCCCTGTTACCCCCCTTCCCTCACAGCAGCAGGCACCTGCAGGTTTTAAAGCTCTTAAGGTACCTAACAAGAAAGCTGAAAGCATACTGAAACAGAGTTGAGTCAGGGCCTGTTCTCACATGCAACTTGAAATTTCAATTTTTTTTTTTTTTTTAAATTTTGGCGAAGGTTGAAAATTGCTTCATGTTCCAAGGAGAAGGAACAGCAAATACTGCTAAATCCACCAGGGTCAACAGGTTTTTTGGATGTCACTAACTTAACTGCAGTGTGAAAAAGATCTTCCTTCAGAAAGCCTAAAAATATTTAAAATTCTGCAGTTTCTATTTTAAATCCACAAAAATATTGGAAATAGTATTACAAGTTAGACAGACGATATTAGAAATATATAGGAAACTTTAAAACTTTATTGGCTAAAATTTTGCTAAATGATATCTTTTCAGTGGATTTGAAGAATATTTTATGCACTGGTATTCTCTAAATCCTAGATAATAAGTAGATAATAACTAAATCCTTTTTTGTCTTTTCAGGTCTCAATGGAGATGATTTCTTGGAGTTAGGCATCCGTAATGGGAGAGTGGTCTATAGCTACAATCTAGGTTCTGGCACAGCAACAATCATTAGCAAACCACTTGATCTGACACTCAATATTCATGTCATCCATCTTGGCAGAAATCTCCAAAAAGGCTGGCTGAAGGTAAAAAAGTAATTCCTTTAGAAGGATGCCTTTTTAGTTGAAAGTGTTCTCTATATTATTTCACATTGTATATGGACAGTTTCAAAATTATTTCCGTGTTTCTCTGTAAAGTTGGGAGGACTGCCTTCATTAGGAGTTCCTAAACAGGACAAATTTCTTTGTTGTAACAAATATTTTTCATTGGAAGGTGGATGATCAGAAGAATAAAACTGTCATTTCCCCTGGGAGGCTGGTTGGACTCAATGTCTTCAGTCAGTTTTATTTAGGAGGATATCGTGAGTATACTCCAGAACTCCTACCAAAGGGACCCAGATTTAAGAATGGCTTTCAAGGTAACGATTACACCCTTTTCAATTCCTTTTAAAATATTCATTAGATTGTTTCAGTTACCTGTGAAAGAAAGATATAAAATCTATGTCTTATCAGGAATCAAATTAGGATTTCCTTTTCTGAAATTCCTGAGACTTTTTCCTTATTTCACTATGATAACTAAGAAACATGAAGCAAAAAGACACTTTGCAAAAGATTTTTAATAATCTATGTTTCTGCTTAAAAGGGAAGTTTGCCATTATATAATCTCTTAGGTGTCCCTCTTCTACAGCATCAGTCCAAAAGGATTTACTTTCTCTGTGGTAGTTAAGATTCTTCTCCTGCTGTGGCTGACAGTGCTAGTTTGGGTAATAGCTTTTGTGCTGAAACCTTCTTTCTGGTAGGACAGCATGAAATCTGTATTTTGGGGGTTTTTCCTGACATTGTGATCTAGGTGTCTAGACAGGACTTAAGTAATTCCTCTTGGGAACATTTATCTAACATAATAATTTCTCCCTCAAAACTAATATTTGAAGCTTTATAGAAATCTGAATTCAACTCCAACCAGATCAGCAATGAAGCAAAGGATTTGTTCATGACACTTTATTTTCATTCCTTACTTTCACAGAAACGAGGTGTTTGATATTTGTCAAGTAAACTTCAATTTATTATAAGCACTGTAAAGCCTTTTAAATTAAAAGAAACCATTCTGCAATAGTAAAACAAAGTTTTAGTGCTCAGTTGTAAAACTGAGGGCACATTATGAACCTCGAACACAACAATAAAATTCACTTTCATACACTACGACACTCCATTTCCACTAAGACCATCTAACTGCCTATTTTCTATCCATCATCTTTTTTACTTTTCTTACACAGAAATTTCCTCAAAATCAATTTCATATCCTAGAGTCAACTTTTCACTCAGAAAGTCATATTAATTAACATCTCAGCTGTCTCTGTCTTTGCAGGAAGTATAGATTGTATAGTTATTCTTTTCATAGCCTCTTAACAGCTTGCAAATTGGTATATCATAAAACATAATGTATGTGCAAGTATTTTAACAGAGTCAATATTTGCAAAATACTTCTGGCTCTTTTTATAGACGTGTTAATGTTAGGGGTGACCAACAGGAATCACTGGTGCTTCACTTTAACCTTTTCAAAGTTGTTGGGTTCCTCATGTTGCAACTGTATTGTAATGGCCAAATTTCTACAAATGCAGTATTTCAAAATTTAAAAATAATAATCAAAGTTCATGTACTCTTAGTTACCATACTAGTTATTGATTTTTCTTATTCTTTAAAGAGAAGTATTTAGTACAAAAATTTGTCAAACATAAACAGTTTTTTTCCTTACCCCTATCATTCACAATAGTAAGTCTACTATATTTGCTAATTCATTCCATGACTCAGTACCCAGCAGCATCTTGTCTCTGTTCTCCAGGGCATACTGACTTTCAAGGAATCTACACTTCCCTATAACCAATTTCCTAAGATATTTTCTTATATAGTCAGCATCTCATTTGTTTTTCTAGCACAGAAATATCCCCAGTTTCAGCTCTTGGGATCCTCAGGATTAGAAATAGGCCTCCACAGTTCTTCTCCAGAGTGAGAACTTCAATACCACCAACATAAAAGAAAAGTCTGAACCATTTTACTTCAGTCAAGTTGCAGCTGTAGGGAATTCACAGAAAAACTCTAGAAGTGACAGTCAAGATAAATTTATCTAACACACAGTTAATTAAACCACTCAGACTTTTGGAAACTGCTGTTGGCTGCTTTTAAAGGCATGATTTATTAAAACCATTTTGCTTCTAATACCAGAGTGTACCTCTCCTTTTGTAAGCAATCACTACTGGATGAAGAAGCATTGATGCCAGCCTTACTGCTGCAGACTAAATGTCCCTAGTGTCAGTGTGCAATAATTTAGAGTTTTTACTCTGTACAGCTACTGTTTTATGCCGTTTCCTCCCTTACTTGCATGCCTTTAGCAGTTGTTCAAGTAATTTCCATGGAAAAGGAGGAGGAAACTGAAAATAGATTTCTCTTATAAGCTGTAATTTAATTATTAAAAGATGGGGAATTTTAAATTTAGTAAATTTGAAGATCAGCACCTACAGAGTCTTTTGGAAGACTTAAGAATGTTTGATGGCTCCATAAGCAATTTACAAAACTTCCTTCAGCCCCTGTCATAAGCTGAAGAAACTAGTAGAGGTACAGCAGCCAACCTCATGTGGAGTTTGAGGCTCTCTGTGCTTCTTCTAAATTTGAGGCTCCTTGTGGGTTTACAGAAGCCTTTTGTAAATGGGATGGTAGGATGGTTTACTTAAGTGTTCAACTTCTTTTCATTTCCTATAAGAGTGTAATTAAGGAACTTTTGAGAGTTTTCTGAGGTGTGTAACACAGCATACTGCAGCCACTCTGAAAAGTCAAGTGTGAGTTTTAGGCAGCTACAAATCTTGTGGCCAGAGAGACTCAACCTGCTCATTATGGACAATCTGAAATGGGAAGGTAAAACCAACGACCTTGTCTTCAAAGGTCTGCACAACTCAACACTGTGACTCACACAAAATGAGATAGGTAATTATTTGGGAAAAATCTGGAAGTTACAGCTGAATTTTCAAACTGCCCATCTCTGAGAGAGGCAGAGAAAAATCTGGACACAGACAAATATCCCACTACAAGGAGTCAAGAAAAGCATTTTAAGATAAATAAAAATGTATAAATCTGTAAATTCAGTACTGCATTCAGATAGATATATGGATAAAATGTTTTCTATTTCTATCAGTTCTCTTACTGCATTTTTAGTACATCTTCTTGAAAATGCCTGCTTTGAGGGCGAGGGAGTTCTGGGGTTTTTGTAGGGTATTTTTGGTTTTGTTTTCTGTTGGGGGGGTATATTGTTTTGGGGGTTTGAGGGTAATTTTTGTGTTTGGTTTTGGGGTTTTTTGTCAAATCGGTGCCAAGTGCTTACAAGCAGGTAAGGGAGACTATTGAGAAATTTTGGGACAACAAGTCTTTGAGTGACAAGGATATATTGAAAAAAAAAAAGTGAAGCTGAGTAATGAAGTCATATTTCTTATTATAATCTCTGAAGTTTCCTTAATCTATTTTTGGTGGCTCTTTAGCTGTTTGGGAGCTCTGCTTGACTGAGGTGAAAGCCATAAAATAAATTGACAGTAAAAAAAGATCATTGGCAGAAAGTGTGGTCTAAGGAGTCCCAAGACAAGACATTACAAACAAAAAGGTAGTATATCTGGGAGCGTAATCTTAGCATCTGGTTTCAGTTTAATTGCATAAAACTGATCTTCAGAATCGCACCAAGTTTAAATCACAAATTCAGAAACTTCTTTTGAGTTCCTCTTGCAAACTTGGCTCCGTCAGAAAACCTCTCCATTATTCAGGATAGTTGGCAGTCTCTCATTAAAAGGGGCCCAGAACTGGCAGAGCAAAGGGAATTCAGGTCAGAGAGAAGGCACATTCGTCAGCTGATCCCTCTACAGAAGGCTGAACAGTGCTTGCTACAAAGGCGTAAATTCTTGCTCTGACTCTTTCCTCTGTATCCCAGTGACTAAGAATTAGAAGAAATAAGAAAATTAAACAAAGGATTCTGTTGAACTTACGTAGCTGGGCCAAAATACTCTTATATGTACTGCTTGCTTTGTTCCAGTGCTCAAGAACTGTTTTTAACCTAGATGGCACAGTTAGACTTTGGTTGGTACAGTTAAACTAGTCATCAACACAAATGCCAGTTTATTTTCCATGATGACCTTACTAGTCCTTGGGGACTCACTGTGTTTTCCATTGTTTATACAGAGCTCTGGGCTGCTTTTCCTTAGCACTCCAGCAAGACTCAGGAGAACAGAACATGCTTTATCTTCTACTGATGAACAGATGAAACATTAGTTAGGATTTACCAAGCATAATGTGGCCTAAAAACCAACCTTGTAGAAAGGAAAGAAGCAATAATACAAAGATTGCAAATAATCATCAAACTAAGCTATTTTTAAATTACTTATTATGAGTTCCTGAATTACCAGTTATGTGTCAATATAGATATAACTACAAAATCTGTGTAATATAGAAAAAGAAAGATACTTTTATTAATATTGTTCTAACTGTCATTAAAATAGTTATCTTGCTATAGATATTATTTATATGTTGTTCAAAACAAATATGACTATTAAAAAATATTGGATATTGATCAGATCTTATAGGTGAAAGTCTCTTTCTTATGTGATTTCAGTGAACCATGATAAAACTCCTACTAAGTGATGTTTTAAATAGCAGTGTAATAATTACTTGCAATCTCCATATCATATCTTTTCCCTGCTTTTAATATTAAGCAGAGAGCCTCTGGCATACACTGCTGAATAACAACTTTCCTCATGATTTCAGGCACAGTAGAAAATCAGTACATCTCAGCTAAACTGTATAAATCAGGTTTAGAAAGGTATGAGCATTTCCTGATACATTATTCTACTAGTTTAAAGTAGTTTAAAACCTGCTTTTTAGTTTAAAATTATATATATATTTATGTATAGATCTGGATGGCATCTCAAAAGCGCTTAAGGCTACCTTTAGATACATCACTTTGGATGTTCAGGTATATTTTGATAAGCTACTTAGGATTTGATCCACAAAGCTATAATATAAGGCATCATCTTCAGTTTTGCAGTATATAAATTAACATATGGATCCATAAATGTGATTCAGAAATACTAATGAATTAAGTCAGACCCATAAGGCTAAACATCCTGTGACACCATTAGGAAGAGCAAAGAGTCTCCAAAGGGGCAATCCCCAGAAAGGCCACAGGCTAAGCAGGAGCTGCCTGGAAGCAGCAAGTAAGGAACATCTCTGATTCACTCTGAAGCTTTAGCTCCTCTTTTCATTTGGGATACCAATGTATTATCTAATTTAAATAATATCAAATCATAGAGACCCAGGCATTGGCACTCAATCATCTTTGCAAATAAATTATTACAACAGTCCCTGACAAATATCTGGCCTGTGACATCTACCATTTTTCTAAACAATTCTTTGATGTATTTAGGGACTTAATATAATCTATGGACCACTTCCCAACAGTAGACTGGATGCAGCTATACTGTTCTGGAAAGTAATAAAATTTTGGTAATAAAATTGTGACTGCACCAGAGCAATTGCCCACAAGACCAAGTAATGGGCCCAGGAAGTGTTTATTTTACTAGTATATGTTAAATTTTTAAGTTATTTTCTGAGATTAAGGACCTGAAGGAGCAGCCTACATCTACTTTAAAATGTGGTCATGTGTGACATGGTCTGCATGTACCAGGGACTGAAACATTCACTTAAGGGGAGAATTTGGGGCATTATCTGAAGGGGTCCTTTTCAGCCTATGGAAATTCAAGTACACATTCCTTGTTTTCATTACATTGTTTGGTGCTGTCTGAATTCTGTTATATTTTGTTAAACATCGACTTCTTGGTGTCTGTTCTTGTTTTTTATATTGGGTTTCTTGGTGGTTTGTGGGTTTTTTGGGGGGTTGTGACTGCTTTTGTCTGGGATAGATGCTTTCCCATAAGTATGTAAACACAAAATTGCAACTAGTCACTGGCTTTATGTTCTGTGTATTCCTTAAGAAGTTACTTCTGTTGTTTTACCTACATTTAAATGAAGGATTTTCCAATCATACTCATTTACCTGGACAGAAATTAGCCAGCCTATATTTATCTCCCATAGATGTTATGGTTGGCCATTCACTGAAGTCATTCTGGTGGAACCCATGCACTGGAGGTTGGCACTGTCATGTCGTTTGGTTTGTTTTGACTTCCTATGTCTGTTTTAAACTTCATTTATTTTCTTCTTTCTACTTTTGAGGTTGCATTTTTGATGTTCAAGTTCGCACCAGCATCAATCAAAGGTTTAAATCACCAGGAATCCCAGAAGGACACCCCAATTCTGGTCGCAGTGTTGGACAATGTAAAGATTCCCCATGCAGTTTAATAAAATGCAGAAATGGTGGGAAGTGCATAGAAAGTGGCTCTACTGTTTAGTAAGTATATATATTTATTTATTTTTAGAGTACAGCATTAGTCTACAGCATAGACTAATCTCTAGACTAATAACTATGGGAGTTTAGTGTGTTGATAATAGAAGAATAAAGAAAGAAAAAAGAGAGAGATGAAGGTTCATTCAGTTAGACAAACAAATTACAAAATTAAAATTATGTTAAGACCATTTCTGGGAAATTTCTTTAAAGAAATTCCATGGACTGGTTCTGCTCCACTGAAGTCACTGGCATCCAGACTTACCATGAAATGCATGGAAAGAACTAAATGTATGATATTTTTTAAAACCTGAGCAGCCGAGTTAGTGGAGAAGTAGTGAAGAGGAGAGCTTGACTGTCTTAATGCCTGAATGTGGTTGATGGGGCAGAAATAGGTGACTTTCGTTTCCTGGAAATTAATATTTTCATCTAAGAACCGCCTTCTGTAGTAAACCACTGAGTGCCCAACATCAAAAACTTCTAAGCCAGTTTAAATCTGTAGGAGCTTCCAAAATAGTTTGAACTGTGTCAGTTCATCATATAAGCTGTTCACCTGGCTGATCTATGGGTTAATAGGTGGTAGCAATGACAGCTCGCCCAGAAGACAAGTCTGGAGTCTTTCCTGCTTGTCACTAAGTGTAGATGGATCTGAGTGCCCAGGCTGTAAGGCACAGAAGAATGAAGTACATTTGCAGTTCCAAATTGCTGTTGTGTGTCAACACTTCCATTGTAATAAATCTTGTTTTCAAACAGTTTGTATCGCAGCTGTAAAACCTTTGCTGATGAGCATTTTTTATTTTTAAAGTATCTGCCAAGATTAATTATCTTTGCTTCCTCTCCTGTGCTTTCACATGCATTCGTTTATTTACACACATTTGCAACATTTTTTTTAGAAAGAGAAAAGTGCTGATTTAAAACTTCTGAAGATACTGACTGGAAACTGCATACAGCAAGGCAGACTAGAATGAAAAAAAAGGGCTTCACACTATGGATCCTCTGTGTATGATGGTTCTTAAAAGAACAAAGACCTGTCTTTCTGAATGCTACAAAAAAAACCCCAAAAACCAAAAAAAGTTTGCATCCTTGTTAAGATTAAAACAATCTACTAACTCTGTATTGGAGAGAGAATTATATGGTAATTGGTTTTGCTGAGACAATCTTCATCTATAAGAAAACCAGTACCAAATTAGTGCTTGACCCTGAGATTCAGCATACAGTTCCCTCCCCATTGCCCTTATAAGCATGTTTATATTCTCTTAAATACAGTAATGAAGGAAATGCATTGAAAGATATAATTTAGGATTGCTTTCCAATTTTTTCACTATAGTATGTCACAATTGTACTTTGCAGGACCCTCCCCTAGCTGTTAAACCTTTGACATTCAGAGCCTTTGATCTTTCTAAGGAACAAAAAAGGATAATGGCCCTCTTTCCACTTATGAGCATATTAGAGGACATACAAAACAAAAATTGCAGGAAAAAAAATATCATAAATGTGGGCTGAAGAATGCCACTCCCATTCACCCCCCCTTAATACTTGCTTCAGCAACCTACCCAGCCATGCTAAGTCACCTTTATATCTATAAGGTATACACAGACCCACCAGCAGCAGCATCTAGTGCACATTTGGAAAGCAGGTGGCATGCTAGAGTGGCAGCTGGTGACATGTAAACATTGCAAGCTTGATATTATAGGCAAAGTTCTTTCTCATCACTATGGTTTTGTAATTTGTACTCCAGATCAGTTTAGGGATTGTTCTAAAATCCGTGGGCATTGGGAGGTTGTAATTTGTTTTTTCTATGTTTTGTTTGTTTGTTGGTATTTAACTTGTAGTGACCTACTAATGAAATGTATTTCTTTCCTCATGTTTCAAGGCAGCTAGGCCTTCACACACTATGTATATGTGCACACATGTACCAGTAATGGTCGCTTTTTCCTCTCACAGAAAAACCCCAAAACATTGCCAAGAGTTGTGGATGTAGCTTATATATAATTTCTATCAATGTATAGTAGCTGTCAATACTGTTTCACATTTTCTCGGAGGGAACTCCCTTCTGTTTTCAAATCATCTGTGTTCCTTTGACGAGCAGAGTCCTTGAGGAAACTGGATTTGTGTTCAAATATTTTTTCTCCTGAAATGAGACCTCTCCAGAGGTTTTTGTTGCTATTGTGAGCTACTTTTATGTCTTGCTTTAACATCCTGCTAGAAAGTATGCAATGCTGCTAAGCTGTAGATTCAGTTGCTATAGGGATAATGCTTTGATTTAAATAAAACCAGAAGTATACAGCATTAAACTTTACATTCTGGCCAGCAACAGAGCACAGTTTTTATGTTTTAATGAAATAAAGGGGAAATATTTTAATAATAAAATGAAGAATATGATGTTCAAGGGACAATAATATTTCCCATTATTTTATTTAAGGAACAGAATCATAGAAGATAGAAAATGATATATAACAGGATAGTCTGTGAAGTATGGCTATTGCTTGTTGTGGAAGTAAGAGAAAAACTGTATCTTGTGTGTACTTTGAGCAGAACATCAGACATAATGAAGAGGATTCAGTTTTTGAAATGTGAGCACATAGTGTCACTTTAGACACCCCTGGGTAGATTGGCTCTCAGCTGCTGCCTCAGAAGAGGTTGGGACTTGCATAGGTCTTCTGTCATATCTCCAAGCCTCATGTGGATTTCTCAGTACTCTGTATCTTTCAAAGAGTACTAGCCACTCAGGTTTAGGAATTAAATCATCCCCTATGTGGAAGACGTACATCCCATAAAATGAGCTGCTGTGATCTCATTATTAGTCTAGATTCAATTAGAACAAGTTTTCAATGCAAGGACAGAACGAATCTTTAACACAAGGACATGCTTTTGTAGTCTGTAAGGGAAAAGATGTTTAGTTACTCAATTGTTGTGATATAGAACAATACAAATTTCTATTTTGGGGGGTGAATTTACTATCTAAAAATTCCATCTCATGTTTCTCTTTGTTTAAATACAGTTAATTCCCTTCTGATTTTAGTTTCTTCAGTCTCCAGTTTTACCTTCCAGCCTAAAAATGGACTGTTTTTTTTAATGCTTTATTTTTCCACTGTGTAAATTTAAAACCACTCTTACTTAGAGATTTACTTCCTTGCTCAGCATCTTTCATTTCCAAAACAATACAAATTTAAGAACTGTGTCCAGAAATCCCCAGTAGTTTGGGTAGACTGATGTACCCAATACATGCCAATATGAATTTGAGATGTCTTGCAATGCCTGAGATACCTATATGATGTTGAGAAATGTGTCAGTTCCTTCTGGAATAGTGATTGAAGGTCAGATGAGATACCCTAGGGACTTTCAGATGGCACTAAACATCTACCTGATCTCAGTTGGTTTAACTAATTAGTTAAATTAATTAAGCCTCTGATCTCCATTGACTATATGCCCGTTTTACAAACAGACACCTCAATTCAGGTGTCAGAATGTGCAGGGCTGAACTCCTCCTCATTTGTTTGATATGACACTACATTTGCATAGCTATAGGAAGTTCCATATTTGTTAGCATTGAGAATATTTTAAACATTATATTTTCTATATTCAATGTAAGAATACATTTTGGTTAATTTAGGAAACCACAGTGGATTATGTGAACTTTTCAATTTTCACAAATCCTTTAGGACTTTTAGTTATTTCTCTACAAGGTTCAAAAATATTTCTGGTTTGATTAGGATTTTCTGTAGTAATATACAGATACATTTCTTAGGTAGTTTGTAAAATAAGATTATTTTTCATTAATTTTTTTACATTTTGCCTGAATTTTTATATAAAAAATTCATGTCTTAATCCATGATCAACAGTGACATACACTTATTGTCCTTACTTATGTAGAAGCTGTGTTACTTGTTTGAGAGCTGATTTTGGCTTTTGTAAAGGACTTGGAAAACCATTCTATGAGTACTGCATGACACTGATAAGAATTTCATGAGAAGACATTAAATTAAACCATCCTTGAGCTCCCTAAATACAAATATTTCAGAACTTGAAGTATTTCTCTGACATCTACAAATTAGAGAGTTCTTGCTTTTCCTGAACTGGCTGACTGCCATGTACATACTGTGAAGTACAGCCTACCGAGTGCTTTGCAAAACTAGAGGATTCAAGATTATCTAGTTTGTTCTCAGACATGCTATCAGAGTTGTATATGACAGACTTTCTATCCTTTCCCACCTAAAAACATGCTTTAGAAAAAGAGACATTTCAGCAGTTGTTCTTGAGAAACTGAGTATAGAAGAATTCTATGTTTCTTAAAAAGCCTGAAAATAGGAAAGTATTTTGCAGTGACATTTAGCTCCTAAGACACATAAACTTAGAGTATCTCCAATTGAGCTAAGCATGTAAGATCCCATCGCAATCAATGAAGTCTTTGAATTAATGAGTCTTTAAATCCCTGAGAGTCAAGGCACTAGTTATGTTGCAAGCTATTAGGTTCTTCTGGTCTGGAAAAATAACAAACCAAAAAGACGTAAACTAGACCAGAATGGCAGGCCACAAGATGAAAGGAATTTGACATGCTGTGTCTTCTGTTATCTCTCTACAGATTAGGAAATTTGGGATCTAAACTTCTCACCACTAATCCAACTTGCTTAGGAACGTTACATAGGTTTCGTTTGTTCCTAGACCATTGTCACTGTAAGCCAACAAACATATTCAGCTCTGTGTAAATAATTTTCAGCTCATTTAAAAACTTTTGTTAGGACATGAAAGAGAAGAATTAAAAGAAATTTTAAAAGACATATGCAGAACACAAGCAAGGGAACAGGGAAGAACCCTCAGGTGGGCAGTAGCTTCAGCTCCAAGCACTTTGTCTCACAACCCTGGAAAGGAACATTGCTGTTTGCACTCAGGGACTTAAATTATTTCCCCTTCTCAGTAGCTTTCATTTCAAGCGTAACATTTATAGCTGAGACAGAAAGCATTCTGATGCTGACTTTGATGAATTGAGGTGCTTTTGCTTTTGCAGGGTCCTCTCCTCTTTCCCCCTTCATTCCAAACAGCTGTTTATCACTCTGAAGAGTTTATTGGCTGTGCTTTGTTTACACATTGTTGTCTGATCTGAAAGTTCAGTGAAACAGCAGTTTCACAGGCTCCTCATTTTGTTTTACCCAGAAACAGTGGGCTGATTAATGGAGGATGTGTAGCTCAGTGAGTGCAAATTAAAACTCAAAATTTTGCACATAGAAAGAAAAGAAAACCAATGTGGTATAAGAAACAATCAAAATATATGAGTTTTCATTCTTAGCCTTGACAGACAAAACTTTCAGGAAAAAATCAGGAAGTCCTCTTATTCAGGGAATAATATCATAAAGTGTTACTAGATTCTAAAATACATATAGGTCTAACATCACATTTCAACTTAACTCTTTAGTAAGAAGGGCATTTTTAAGTGCCAACTGTATTCTGTATTTAACAATTCCTATAAAATTTATAGTAATTTTAAATTTAAATGTTAGTGTGATTTTTTTGTTTGTTTGGTGTTTTTTTTTTGTTTGTTTCCCTTATCTGGATGAAAGAAAGTCATAAAGAGTAGCAGAAAATAAGAAGTCCAATGATGCACTCAGTTTAGAAAATTTGCTCGTGGTATAGATTTACAAGTATAGATACATGAAACTCAGATTTCCCTCTCTTTCATAACCAGATCCACCATCGTCTTTTCCATCAAGTTCTTCAACAAACCTACCTCTGGTGTGTCAGCTATAAGTATCTAGCAAATTAATAATGACTAAATGAAAGGCAGATGCTGGCAGATCCTTTTACTAGCCAAAATTTCAAACTGTTAGCAGTTCCCTTATGCTAATATCTCATTTTATTTTTATGGCTGCTCTTTGCTGTTTACCTTTCCCCTTTAGTGTCCATTTTAACTCTGCCTAAAGACAAGACCTCTGTTTGCTATTTGTAGAGCAAAACACACACAAAAAAGCTACAAGTATCTCTTTTTTTTTTTTAACAGATGCTAATATGTAATCTTAAGATTCAAAATAAAATGTTTCTTATTATCTTTTTATTTTATAGTAAAATGAACATACAAAACAGTTAAATGAGGAACTTGGTTACTACCCTTTTCTGGTAACCATTTTGGATCAGATTATTAAATACAAGTATCCGAACTTGAAAATATTGATTAGATTGCTACTGACATGTTGATTTCTTTTGATAATAATGTTGCATTCTTTCCTTTCACTTACTTACCCTCCACAGCTGTGATTGTCTCACTGGATGGAAAGGTGCATTTTGCACAGAAACAGTGTCAGTATGTGAACCTGAGCATGATCCTCCACATCTGTGTAAGCAGGGTGGTACCTGTGTGCCACTGCCTAATGGCTACACGTGTCACTGTCCTCTTGGAACAACTGGTACCTATTGTGAACAAGGTATGTCAAATGGATAGTACATTGTACGTACAGTTATGGGATAATGTATATGCATAAAACCACAGTATTTTGCAACATATCGTTTAAATGTGACATAGAGACACGAAGTACAAAAATAATTTTATTTATAGAAAGTGATGCTCCTTTCTATTAAAAAAATGTAATTTAAAGCTATAACTTGTTAAATATTGTTTTGTTATTCTGCTTATTTTTAACACTATTTCTTCCTTCCATTTTTTCAAATCATTCATCCAAATGCACTGGCAGTGTGGACATGATTTGTCAGATAGCAAGGGGACAGGAAACATTGCAGAGAAATGTTATAATGATTATTTCAATTCCCAAGCTCATTAGAATAAAGTATGATGAGAAATACACTTGAGATCTCAGTAGTACTGCAGAAGGGGGAAGCACCTGGAACCTTATCTAATTTCTACTGATACTAATGGAGAGGTTCCTGTTGACTTCACTGGCTATTAGGTAGGGATGCACTGATAATGATGATAAAAGATGCCAACATCACTGTAAAATTCTTCAAGTGACTATTCTCCCTGGCTTGCTTTCAACACATCACTGAAAATATGTCCTCAGTTTGCAGGTTATGCATTTCTTACCCTTCTGTATAGGAGTCCTTTGTTTTCTTCTCTGAGAGATTGCACGAATGAGTATTCAACAATGTTACACATGTATTACAAGCTGAGAGTCCTTTCCTGTAAGTGCCCAAAGTGTGCTCTGAGTGTAAGAAAATGTAGTACAGTCTGCACCTTCTATTTTACCACTCTTAGATTCATGTTGATATTGCACAAGCTTATGTTTTCCCTTGGAGAAGCTCTGTGTACAACTTTTGGAGAACTCCAATTACTGTTAAAGAGCTCCCTTTCCAAACTGCCTGTCAAGGTCCAGACTCCTTTGTTGTACAAGTTGCAAGCACAAAACTGACAATCTGAACTGCATCTGACCTGATTTGCAGTCCTTGCCCTATAGATGGATAGTTTTGAAATCCCATTACACTTGGAATAAAAAAGAATATGGCTTCTGGAGTCACTGTTAAATTCCTTATTCAATGTAAGAATGTGCTTGGTTTATTGCCTCTGCTGCAACAGCTGTTCAAGGCTCTTTCTTTGAACTTTTCAACTTTGAATTCTCATTTCAAGTGAGATTTTCAAAAGTAATGCCATCTGGATTCAGAATACTGATCACCAGGACACGTGCTGTATATAAAGCAGATAATTAATCAGGTAAACTCTCCAGTGTTCTGGTTTCATAATAGATTTGATGGGCACTATTATCAGTACAAATAGCTTATATCTGAGAAACAGAAAATTGTACTTTTTGTAGATTGTTTTGCTTTTAGTAATTCCTCCACCTGGTAAACACACTAGATGGTCCCTCACTCTTTTATTTAAAAGACTTTCTTTTTATGAATAGGGACTATGGATCCTGACCAAATTCTTTGTCCTGTATTTCACCTTACTCTGACAGAATAATGAATTATCATGAGATTTTTTCAAAGAGCAGTTTGTATTTTTAGTGGCTGGCAAATTGCTAAAAAACAGCTGCTTATCAAGATTGAATATCTTATGTCTGGATTAATGGTGGTTATCTGAGCCAAAAGAAAAAGAGACAGAGGGCAATGTACAGCCCAAGGGACCAGAAGAAAACAAGGGGTGATTAAATGATGGAGACTAATGAATGTGCAAGAAAAAATAAAAAAGTGTGAAAAAACCCCCAAGAGATTTATGAGGAAAAAAGAAAACAAGCAGAGCAGAATGACAAAGAGTAAGAACAAATAGAGCTTGACCAAATAATAGCAACTGGTAATTACAGTACAACTGTAATTGCACAGGAACAAGTCAGGTGAATTGAGTGAATGGGGGACTAGGTGTAGAACCACTGTCACAGAATCACAGAATCACAGAATCATCTGGGTTAGAAGAGACCTCTGAGATCATCAAGTCCAACCCTTGATCCAACACCACTGTGATTACTAGATTATAGCGCTAAGTGCCACATCCAGTCTCATCTTAAAAACCTTCTGGGACGGTGAATCCACCACCTCTCTGGGCTGATGCCTAAAGGTTTGGGGTGGATTTCGTAGATTTTTAGAGTTTTAGGAGTATAGGTTTTCTTGCTCACATATTAAGTGGTGTTAGAAGTTACTAAAGTGATTTTCTCACATATTCCAGGCTTTCTGAAGGTCATCATGTTTTTCAGAGCCACCTGCAAGATAACTTGAAGTCAAAACAATAGAAGAGCCCAGAAACCCTTGGAGGTGGTCCAGGGGGCATAGCCCAGGACCCTGATGGGTGGACCACCAAGGGAATTAGAAATGATGATTGGTTCTGGATATCTAAGTATGCTAATTGTTTAGAAAGGTATAAAAGCTGTAACCTTACTGAGGGTGGGGTTCTTCAGGGATTTTCAGATGCAGAGATCCTTGTTGAAACAACGCACATTTAGCAGGCCCAGTGGAGGCCCGAAGCCTCCGATCTCCCAATAAAGGTATTGTCTATCTTTCTCCATTAATGTTTTGTCTGAGTGCTTATCTTCCAGGATTTTAGGCATCAGGGCAAGCCATTTCAATGCCTGATTACGCTCTCAAAAAAAAATTTCTTCCTAATATTTAACCTAAACCTCCCCTGGCAGAGCTTAAGCCTGTGCCCTCTTGTCCTATTGCTGGTTGCCTGGGAGTACTCTGAACACAAATATGAAGGGCACTTAGTCATAAACTGGCAGTAATCAAACCCTAACATGCCTAGAAAACACTAAAAACATTCAAGGGGTTTTTTTATGAACTATGTACGAGAGATGAGAGATGAAAGCATACATGCAGATGAAGATGAAAATGTTCTCAACTGTGATCTGTCCTGCTTACAGCATCAGCTCAGAGCACCAAGCACATAATGGTACATTATGTTTAAATTTTAGATGTCTGAGCTGCACTAACAAGTGTTCAGTAGTTGGAAAACTAAGAACCAGACTAAACCCAGGGAGAGCAAGATCAGTTAAAGAACATATTTTCATAACACATATGGCCTGAAATTCACAGTGCTTACTTGATCATTTTACAATGATCATTGATAAAATGTGAATATTGAGCAATATTCTCAGGTTGAGGTAAGATGTGTATTAAATCGTGTATTTTAGAGGAAATTAGAAGAAATCAACCCACTTGATGAAGAGAAGGTAGCAGTTTCAATTACTCTGCATTTCCTATAGGCTGTACACAACCAACAAATATTCAACAAGTAATACACAGATATTTTGTAGTCTGAAACACTGAGAGCAAATATTTCATTGTATATTTCAAACTGCCAAAGCAAATACCAGGATTTGCTTTTCTAGGAGAAAGAGGTTTAGCAGGTAAACAGCACACCAGTAGAAGGATGCCTGTGAAATTTAAGACCAGCTTTGGAAAGGCATGCATCCATAAGGAGGACTAGGAAAAGAGGAGAGGGTTATAAATTTGATCTGAATGGGTCCAAGAAACAAAGCCTTGTCAGGCAAGGCAGAATAATACATTTATTTAAGAATAATTTAAAGCTCCACTTCTTGGGTGTACTGTGTTGTCCAAACATATTAACGTTTGTAAGACAGGATGCTTCGTCAACACTGTTAGGTTTCTAAAGGTAACAGTGATGTAAATAAACAAACAAATTACTAATTTATACTTCCGGAAATAAAAATGGTTGTAATGAAATGGGAAGAAAACGGAGAATTACTGCGGAAGTCTTTTTTACTTAGTGTTAACTTTGTCATTTGGACTCAAACTTCTAAGACTGTTTGTAACACATGAAACAGCAAAGAATGCTGTTCCACTGATTTGAATAGGTCACAGCTATGACAGTAACACAGCAAAGCCAGCCCAGCTCCTGAAGAGCATAAATGGCAACCAAACATTAGCATGATCTGGCACAGTGTTAATTCTTAGTTTGCACTCCCATAACCACAAGGATTAGGAATATGGGAGCAGTAGTTTATTTTAGGGTCTTTTAAAATGTAGTTATGTTTTCCATGACACTGAAATACAATTTTAGTAAAATCTTTTCTCCATTTGACTGAAAGTTGCAACTGACATACCAGGTAAGTGTAAATTGTCCTTTGAGTAAGAAGTGAAGCCTCATCCTGGAGCAGGCATATAATTTAATTATTTCATTAACAGACAGTGTTCAAAACCAACAAGAGGTTCCAGCTCCTGGCACTTTGTCTGGGGTGTTTCCTACGTGGCTTTGCACTCCACGTAGTAATTCCAGTTATTCCGTTTGTACCAATGAATACCCTTGTACTCTCAATGGGTTTCTGAAGAGGGAGAAGTCTCTAAGAACCCAGTTGTTTCAGTTCTCCTGCAAGTACATAGTAGATCTATTGGCTTCTGTGTGACTACTGTGAGAAACAGTGGCCAAGATAAATGGATGATTCTTCCTGAAGAAGAAGCAACAGTCTAAACCCCTTTAGCTGCAGACAGTTTGATTTACAGGACATTGTTATTATATATGTGAACACAATATCTTTCTTATAATTAGTAACTATAAAGAAATGTGAACATTAAAAATACAGATGTTATCCATGTTGCCTTAAGGAAAGGGGAAAAAAACTTTCCAAGACAACTTTATGTGGGTAAAGTAGAGAAGAGTTCTTTTACTTNCCCCCCTTTGCAAGCAGAGCTCTTCTGAGATCTTCCCCTCCCCTTTCGGGGTGGGAACTCAGGGCAACACACGGGGCTGGGCAGCAGAGAGTGTGTGCGTGTGTGTGTGTGTGCGAGAGAGAGAGAGAGAAATGTCAATAAAGTGTAGGAGCTGGAGAAAGCAGAAAAGCCTTCTCCATGTGGCAGCATACTAATTTTATAACTCTACTCAATTATCATATCTAAAGGTTGTATCCAATCTAAGATATGTCCATACCCAGAACTTCCCTTGGTTCCGCCTCATGGCACACCTCTCCTAGAATTGAGTTGGAGGTCTTAAGACCCCCTTCCCTTATTGGAGCTTCTCCAAGGTTGCTGGGCTTTGCTTTCTTGTTTTGACTAACATGGTATCTAGTTGCCTTAGCTCTGGTACATGTTTCCCAGGCATGGTGTTCCAGCTATTATCTGACCCTTAAGACAGTTAGCACAGGGTTAGAGGTTGCAAGCTACTCTATATGTGAGAAACTACCTAGAAGCATAAAAATCTACAAATTCATGAAAACCCTAAGGCATCATCCATAATGCATGTCTGCAATTATATTTTAATCCCTACTAAATTTTATTTTAGCAGCTTATTCAACTCATAAGAACAGTGCGCCTGTGTGAGGGTAGTAATCTTGTTTCCAGCAGTGGCAAATAATGAAGGTGTAAAGAAAAAATTAACAGGGCAACTATATACAACATCTCCCTGAAGTACCCTTCTAGTATCCAAACATTTGTGGCTTATATTTTTCTTCTTTTTTTTTTTCCCCATTTTTAATTTTATTTTTCTTGCCGTTTATGTTAATGGATTAAATCAAGACTCTCATCTTGGTATTAACAATATCATTAAAGGTAGTGAAAAACTTGAGCAAAAATAAATTTTCAGTCAATCAAGTTCCTCAGACAGTCCATTAAGCATTGACATGTATTTACACATAAGATAGAATTTCTCTAGGTATTAAGCACATTTATTTCCTAGATAATTTTAGAGTAATTAAGAAAACCTACAATATCAAATTAGTTAGTTGGGAGATTTCAGACACCTTATACTGTACTCATTTAAGGGGACAGCAATGTAATATTTGAAAGATTCTACAGATGGCACTATTGAAGAAGACTTGCCAGTGGCAAAAATAAACATGGTTTTCATCAGAATATTTCTATACATTTTAAATTATTCAACAGTTTTCTTTAGCAGGATTAGCTATATGCCACATACATTCATAAAATCTATTAAAATAATATTTCTTGACTTGAAGGCATGATAATAGAATGCTACTGCCTTTCTCACAAAGAAACAAGGTAATAAGTAGATTTCAACTATATATTAGTCTCTGAATTTCATAGCTACAAGTACTGCTTATCAACATACAGCTCCTGAAGAACTGAGAGCAAATGTAAAGAGCTTTTCATTGTTCTGTCCTTAGCTTAATGAGGTACTTGTCAAGGAATAAAGTAATTTCCTTGATGAACAAATGGCAAACAACTTCCTTGGGCCATGTTTATCAGTTCAACTTTCTACATATTATTCTGACATCAAATTGCATTATTCTGATACAAAAATACAGCAAATTTTTTATCATACCTGATAAACTGACAGAAAAGAAAAAAATTAATGACAGTCTGTAACTATTTAATCCATCCTCCAAGTCATGTGAATAAATGAAAAATGGAAAACTGATTTTTCAAATAATTTTTACTATAAACATCTTTTTCTTTCTATATAGTCTAGAATGTTGCTCAATGTATTTTGACTGCTATTGTAAGACAAATTAATTCACAATATGATTTAGCTCAAGAATTGACATGACAAGACACCTTATATACACACTCTGAAGCACACAAGTACATGTTGGATTTATCTGGCAACGCAGTTAGATTTGCACAAACTATTTCATAGTTATTATTTGGAAACTTGTGTTTTATTTTTAAGCATTTAAAGGACAACCACAGGCCCTTACTAACTTGCTGTTCTGAGTCACACTGAGTATTTGCACAGCTATTTTTTGAAACCTTATGGCAACATGAAAAAATCTTTAAATAGCTACAGCAGTCCTATCCTATAAGGATAAAATATGCTATTTAAGTTTTACCTAAAAAGCAATATAAGCTTTGAAGTTTGTTAATAACAGTCCAGTAAACTTAATATTCATGATAGGCATAAGGAAACATGCATTTGTAATATTTATCTGTATAATTTAAGAGGCCAAACAGAATAAAGTGAGTTTTCTACTTAAATACATCATATAGAAATTCAAGTGGGAGTCACGTATGATACAATGAAGGAGTTGATAATACCATCCACACCAGGTCAGCCATGTCATCGTGGGATGTGATGTCCCAAATAAAATTCAATCATTTACTTACCATTCCCTCCAGTCACTGAATTGAATACAAACAAGATACAGGCAGCTAACTAGCACTTAACAGGATGACCCTGGAATTATTTAGACTTCCTCAATGGGCCTTAATGATTTGCTGGAAACATGCTTCTTCTCACCTTACTTTTTGAAGGTGTTCAAAGTTGTTTAGTTAACGGTGGGAACTGGTTTTAAAGGCAAAGCACATAGATTTAAATGTCTGTATGTGAATTCAATATATAATTTCCCATTATGAAGATCAATAGTCAATAGAGTCAGTGGAGCTATTTAGTTTATAAGAAGCTTTTCTAAGTATAGATGCTTGGTGCTGTTCGAGATGCCTTGGCATTCAAACTTGTATGCAAAAGCATCCAGACAGGATTCATAGATATGGCACAGGACCTGCTGGATGCCTGGGTAGTTCTGAAATGGCACATAAAGGTAAGGCAATAGATGTCGTGAAGAGTAGTTCCCTACCCTTAGGAAGTTGAATGGAGCCTTGGAGGAGGCTACTTCAGGAAAACATGAATCTCTTTATAGACCTGTTACCTGAGTTGCACAGTGATGATACTCATTTGCCTGAAAACAGAGCTGGTTGCATGGCAATGCATCCCCTTCAACTTACAGCTGCCAACTGCTGTAGGTCCTGTGTTTGCTGTTACATCAGCCAGGCCCATGTGGATGGCCTGGATGCACTACAGCACCTCAGTGGCAGGTGACAAACATGGTTACACAACTGAATCCTGTTCTATATCATAGTTGACCATAATAGATATTTTTTGCCCATAAATGATATATATAGACAGCTAAATGGAAGTGACTTAATGCCAAAACTAATCCCTCCAATTTTACAGTAATCTATTTCCCTGACTTATTTTTTTTTCATAAACAGCATGCAGAATACCATCTCTCTTATAGTCCAGGCCTCCTCAAAACACATTTGCTCTGTTGTCAGAATAAATCCAGTCCAAGATAGAAACTAGAATAATGAAGTGTTAGATACTTCACTCTTTACAAATTGCTGTATCAGGCTGCATTGAGATACTCACAGTCCTGCTCAATCCCCTTGACTTTAGACAATCAAAGGCTTCCAATGCCAAAATGGTCACAATGAGAGAATCTCAAACTAGGTGTTTCTTCTTCCAGGTTACATTTTGACAGCACATTGGGAACATTTGAGTAGACAAAATAAGCTTATTAGCAAAGTCAGGCATGGATTAAACATTTGTAGATTTTAGTTGTGTCACATTTTCCTAATTGCCCTGTGATTAAGCATTCACTTTCACTATCATAATGCAAATATCTGAACCTGAATCTGTCATATCCTCAAAGAATATTATTATTATAATCACTGAGTGATTGGGTAGGTGATGTTTTCTTTTTTTCCCCCCCTATCACCTAATCTCTTCCAGGAAATCTTTTTTACTGAAATATTTGTTGAACAGAAGAATAAGAAATTATCCACATCCTGGCTATAATATCCATGTTCTCAGATGCAGGAGAATCAGGTTCAGATTTCTAGTCCAAATTATTTCCTAGTACTGAGGTTTCATAGCTGCTCCCACTACAACTTTCTGGCTGAGATGACTTACTCATAGGTGCTCATTTCTTAATATGTGTCATACTGAAAGACGGAGATACAGTGTTTTGACTTTGGCTAGTAATAGCTATTTTAGGATTTGTAAAACCAGAGATCTCTTTAGGAATTTAGCCATATGCTCCTAGATGTTACTTCTTAGCTAATTAGGTCTCTAATTAGCTAACAGTAGAGATTACAATTCCACTGCAACAAAACCAAACAGAACTTGACTTACAAAATTGCAGTCTTTTGTTCCAGTATTGCTCAGAATAACGATTGCCTTAGTTTTTCTTCTTCAGGAACAGCAAAGATCACTAATAGCTGCTGGTCTGCCAAAATTAGATTTCATGAGTACATTCTTCTAATAGTTATATTCAAATTGTGTTCATAATTAACATGTATGTTAACATATTCTTGTCACCGCACTAACAGCAGAACTATAATCTTTTTTTCATATACATAAATTAGTTTATAAGTTATGACAAGTTAGCCTCAAAGATTAAACAAGTGATAGATAATTCAACAGAAAAATA
This sequence comes from Campylorhamphus procurvoides, assembly GCA_013396655.1. Classification (NCBI taxonomy): domain Eukaryota; kingdom Metazoa; phylum Chordata; class Aves; order Passeriformes; family Dendrocolaptidae; genus Campylorhamphus; species Campylorhamphus procurvoides. The sequence continues at coordinate 97,401 of WBMV01003662.1, read as the reverse complement.
ATTTCCATTTAGTTATGACAATATTAATATTTTTCATCTTTTTCTAAATATTTACACAGAAAAAAACCCAATGCCCATACAACACTAGTAATCTTTGAGCTATGACCTTAATTAAACTGCATCGCATTAAGATGAAGATTTTCATACAGATATATTTGTCATTATTTTCCAAGATGAAAAAAACAACTCGCTCTCTCCACTGTTCACTCTCACTAATCAAATTAAACCATTGAAAATTTCTTACTGTAGAGTTTAAAGCTTTCAGAGGGTTTGTTAGCCCACAGAGATGGGGCTGGTCTCTAGTCTCAAAGACAGCTGTGCTGAGAAGCCCCAGGAAGAGCTTCTTCCTGCATTGCTTTAGAAGAAGCTTTTAAAGGCCACTTGATCCCACACTGAACTACACTGCAGCAGCATTAAGATCCTCTTGATCCACTTGATCCTGGATCCTGATTCACAGATTGATTTGCAAGCTTGATCTTAGCACCTAGTTCATCACTGTGGAACGGATGTTTCAATTCCCCAAGCTTGGCTATCAGTCTCAGGGACTTGGCTTAATCAGGCTTCACCAAGTGAAAAATGAGCCAAACATGGCTTTTTCTATGTCCTCTGTAATATGGTCCCCAGTCCTTTGAAGAGTGATTCACGTTTTCCTTAACCTTCTTGTTGGAAGCTGGAACATATTGCCTAGAGAGGCTGTGGAGTCTCCCTCACTGGAGATACTCAAGAACCATCTGGGCACAATCATGTACAACATGCTCTAGGATGCCACTGCTTAAGCAGTGAGGTTGGACCAGGTGACTCTGTGTGGTTCCTTCCAACTTACCCATTCTGTGCTTCCATATTTCTGTGATTCTGTGCAGCTTCATCGGATACTTGTATTCAGCTTAGAAAATTGAGTCATTAGTCAGATACAGAAGTATTTGCTTAAATGCCTGTTGTGCTTACAATGCACCCCACAGTGCTGAGCATTGCAGTGAGTAACGCAGTAGTTACACAGCACAAGTCCTATCAATATAGCTTATAGGATCGGCAAAGGCATCCATTCACCTCTTTTGATTTAGCAGAGTCCCTCTGGAGTATGCATATGTAACACAGGCACTGCCTTGTGCAAGTTTACCTGAGCTTCTTATTTTCTTATCTTAGGTGGGAAAAAGTTTGCTGCCAAGAAGACAACAGTAAAGTAATTCAGCTTTTGACATAACATGTTAGGTTGCATATGCCTGCCATAAAAGTAAATAGAAAAGCTGAAATTGTCTTATTCTTCACCATAAAAGTTTGTCTATCTATAGAAGCAATTTTGCAAAAATGAAATTTCATACTGCACTGTGTGCACTGTGGCAGAGTAAATGCATTCTGTTCTGAGATATGGGTGCACATTTCCTTGTACCTGTCAAGTCAGACTTTTTCCATGCATATAATCAGTACTTGCAGGATCTAGAGATAGTTTACAAGCAAATTAAAAGTCATTCTAGTACTTCTCATTGTGGCAAAATATGTTGCTTTCTGACACTTGTAAGATACATTTATTGGGAATAACCCCCCTTTTTTTAGCATAATGAAAACATTTGCATCTCAGAAGTTTCGGAATGAAGTATGCTAAATATTGGATCTGATATCTATAAGTCAGAATAATACCTCCTTACTAGAGCATTCTGACATCTGATGCTGAAGATGCAGGTGTTATTTTTTTGCTAACCTGTTTGTAATGTAAAACTATAGATTTAATTCTTTCTCTGAGTGATACTATAAAATCACATTTTTATCCTTGTTCTTTCTCTCTGCTCAACGGCCTTTTATGATAGCAATCTTACTTTCATATACCTCCCAATGACAAGCAATGTAGCATTTCAATCCTTCTGATTTTGCTCTCACACTAGTCATTGTCCTGCTTCTTCTACAAGCAGTAAAGAATTAACTACATTGACAAAATGAAACTGAATCTGCCACAAAGACTTTCTGATGCCTCATTGTACACTTTGCCTGGGATGACCTTTTAAGCAGCAGCATAATTTAAGTTTGGTCACTGTGGTGGTCAAGGTTCCTCCATATGTAAGCTTCACTGTGCAAAAATTTGCTAAGAGAAGACTGACTTCCAAATGATGCACGAAGCAACAATGTCTGTGTATCAAATGAATTATTATTTCTGATTTTTAAGTCAGTAGCCATCAGCAGAGGGATTATACCTTCAAATACTAATGGAGATAATTGCTTCTTACCTCCTGAAGAAGAATGCAGGAACCTAAAAATCCATATGAAATATTTTATAACTTTTAGTGATTTAAATTATATCACTAACTCTGTTTAGCAAGTTATATTACTATTTATCTTCAAGGGTAATTGCTATTCTTAAAACTACTTTTATTTCTATCAACTTTTAAGTATAGATGCCAGGAACACCACATTTTTGACATTATGTAATACATTACTACAGACACAGCCTAGCCTTGATAGCATGAATAACAGGTATTATGATACTTAGGATGGGAGTGATTTGAGAATATATACATAGGTTGAATACCAGCTCATCAAAAGCCTGGTTCTGATCATTCAAGCATTTCATAAATCCATTATAATTGATATTCCAGTGATTCAAACTTACTTTTTCAGACATACTGAAAATTTGTGACATCAAATCCATGCATCTTCCTCAGACATATTAACTGTAATCTATTGGAGTAAATTAATATAAAGGTCAGCTGTGCTGTTACTGCCTCTTGTCAAGCCAGGTTATGCTGATAACAGGTGGGAGATCTGGATCCTGGATAATGGTGCATCTGCCTGCTGGACACAGTCCACCAGAACACCTTGAATCTCTGAGAGAGGGGGTGTGAAAAGTACAAAAAATTTACAAAATCTTGCAGCATTCTGGCTGTATTCCAGCCTAATAACTAAGGCCCATCTCCAATAATCAGTACAAGGTGTAACTGGATGGAAAGTAGATTCACCAGCAGATGTTATGCAAAAAAATCTGAGTGTGGAAAGACAGAATAAGGTTACCTGGAAATGTACTATGAGGAAATATTGCAGGCACATTTCAGTGAAAGCAGGCTACTATAAAACTATGAAATTGGAGCAAGAAAAAGAAGAAAAATGTTGGCCTCCTAGAAAAGAAACAGCATAGCTTCAGGAGGAAAACTGAGAATTGAGAGGGGCAACACTTGCAGTTCAGGCATTTAGCACTGTTGTTTAACTAAATAGTAAAAAGGGCTTATCACACACAGATCTAAATACACCTTGCACATTTAAATAGATTATTCCAGTGAACCCACAAATACTGTAAACTAACAACCACATAATAACGAATTAGCTAATAACTAACATAATAACTATTTACTGTACTGACAGGACAAGGGGAAAATGGCTTCAAACTGAATGAGTAGTTTTACTGTTAGTAAGAAATTCTTCGCTGTGAGTCTGGTGAGGCACTGGAACAGATTGCCCAGAGATGTTGTGGATGCTCCATCCCTGGGAGTGTTCAAGGCCAGGTTGGATTGGCCTTTGAGCAACCTGGTCTAGTGGAAGATGTGCCTGCCCAGGGCAGAGGGGTTGTAAATAGATGATCTTTAAGGTCTCTTCCAAGCCAAAACATTTTATGATTCTGTGATAATTATGTCTCACATATATAATGCCATAATGGGAAAAACTAGAAATGGTTTCAAGTGGCATAAACAGTATAGAAAAGTATAATCATTTATCAGTTGTCTTAAGGAAGTTTAACCAGCCTGATTTTGTGGGGCGTATGAACAATTAGCACTGAGAGAAGAGGAAGACAGAATGATGAAGTTGTGTATGGCTCAAAAGTGTACATTGTATCTTCATAGTAATTGTGTCAAAGCGACCGGTTTCACTATAAGACAGTGAATTAGCAAACATCTCAGCAGCAATTAATGAACGCTCCACTTAAAAGGTACATTCTTATGACACACAAAGTCATTGAAAACCCTTCATTAAGATTTTCATCTGTATTTTGAGTAAATAAATGTTTAATCTAACTCCTGCAAAAGTATTTCCATTTGAATGTTTGAACTGTGTAAAATTTACAGTTACATTTATTTGAAAATGAATGCTAAGAAGATCACATTTATTTTGCATTACAACAACAGCTTTGATTGTTAATGACAATAAGGCACACAGAAGACAATGGCATTGATTTGCTATTATCTAAGTTTTATGCTGTATCCAGGTTATTTTTATTCTTTGGAAAAGGAAGAATTGGAAGTATTATATACAGCATTTATGAACTATGAATGTAATAATGCAGTCCTCTCAAAATAACTTCCAGAAGACATTTACCCTTGTATTTTTCAGATATTTCCATTAGTGATCCATCTTTCAGAAGTAATGAATCATCATGGATGTCATTTGCACCCTTTTATGTCCGGCATAAGACCCACATCAAACTACAGTTTCAGACCCTATCTCCAGATGGTATCCTGTTCTACACTGCACAGAAGTTGGGAACTCAGTCAGGTAAGGGTATGCCAGCTTGCTGGTATCATACACCCAGGCACTTCTTTGAAAAAGCAAGCAGTACATTGAAGTGATTCAAGAATTCATTCTCTATAACTCATTGTCCCTAGTAACTGAGTTTTATCATAGATCATAAAATCCTAAGGGGTTGGAATGGACCTTAAAGATCATCTAGTACCAACCCTGCTACCACGTGCAGGGACACCTCCCACTAGACCAGGTTGCTCAAGGCCTTATCCAACCCGGCTTTGAACACTGCCAGGTTTGGGACATCCACAGCCTCCCTGGGCAGCCTGTTCTAGAGTCTAACCACTGCAATAACAAATAATTTCTTCCTAGTATCTAACCTAAATTTCCACTCCATTATTATCCATTATTCCTTGTCCTATCACTGCAGTTCCTAATGAAGAGTCCCTCTCTGGCTTCCCTGTTGGATACTGGAAGGTTGCTAGAGGTCTTCACACAACCACCTCTTCATCAGGCTGAACTGTCCTAACTGTCTTAGCCGCTTTCTTAGTGGAGGTGGTCCAGTCCTCTTACTAACTCTGGCACTCCTCTGGACTTGCTCCAACAGCTCCATGTCCTTTTCCTTTGCTGGGGACAGAAGATCTGTCCTGTACAGTTGTTTTGAACTGGGAATAATCAAGTTCATAAGAAAAAACATGCATGACAAAGTTTTGAATCAGTCCAAAATCAGAAATTATTTAATGAAGTTATTTAATAGTTCAGGAAACCACTTCCCCCGGAAAGTAACTGTAACCATCTTTTCAGAAGCTACACTAGGGTTTTCAGTCTGGGAGGTTGGCCCAAGGTTTTAAAATGACCAAAAATAAAGCAATATAAAAACTGATCAAACAAGTTAAGTGAAAGTGAACAGATTATGAGAGAGCTAAGAAGGCTCCTCAGAACTATAACTTTTTATTATATAATGTTGAAAAGCTCGTTGGTGCAGAATGCAAAACATGCAAGTTCTTAATTTCCCAGACAGGCAGAATGAAAAATAAATCTAAATAAAATATTCCTACTATTTATAGAAGTATTTTAAACTTTACTAAGTTAACATTCCTAAAACTTCGCAGCAAGAAAACATAATTCTCCAGTATAAATACATTTTAAAATTTAATCTTTAAGGTATAGTTTTTTAAAATTAATTTATTAACATAATTAATATCTATATTCCATTTACATGGTGCCCTGCACCTTTTAAAAGAGGAGCATTAGGTATTCATAACATCATCTTAGGGCAAATCTTTCACTTGTTTTAAGCAGTACGTTATGCAAAAATGGGACTTTGTATGAAAAAAAATACCTAACTATTGATTGTGTATTTTTACATTCCTTTGTTCAAAGCCTAAAACCTCTGAGATACTTCAATAAACATTCTCAGCCACAAATGCATATAAACACACATATGCCCACTGTGCCACTATCTTATCCTGTACACACATGTTTTAACAGGCTGATAACACATCATACACAGCTGGCACCTCTTGTTTGCCTTGTTCTAGTTACGATCATATACAAAGAAGCAGCTTAATATATATATATATGGAGCATCTGTAATACAAATACATGTATTAGCAAAGAGCTCTGTCTTCTACAATGGATTTTTTATAATTCCATCATTTACAGGCCAAATTCTGAGACTCAGGGAACAGTTCTCTCCTGGATAAACTAAGGCATTACATGGCCCCTGAAAAATAGAACAGAAAAAGTTCTCCCTCAAAAGAATAGTCAGAGGTCATGAAAGTAGCTAGCATACAATGAAATTAAGTATCTCTTCAGAAGCATCAAAGAGAGTGTTAAGTCTGTTTAACTTGGGCCAGGAGTGGTTTATCACAAGTATGCCCTCACTCTATTGCCACTCATGAATGTTTAGTTTGCACAGGAAGGAATATTTTGTTCCAACCACTTTCTAGAATTATATCAATTTCATTTCAAAATAAAAAACCATCTTATATGGAGTAAATTCTTTTCAAAGTTCCTACTTCCATTTTCACTGTCCTGATGTTTTGAAAGATTTAGGAAAAGCTAATCTGCTAGCTCTTTATATCTGCCTACATATAATCCTGTCAAATCCAGACAGAACTAGATTGATGAAAGACTCAGAAGTATTCTTAGCAGCCAGCAGATGAGAAAGACCTTTCTGTTGGGGATTAGTTTAGAAAGCACTTTTTAAAAAGCCTTTTCTTCTCCACAGTTATGTAAGATTTAATAAATTGATTGCTGAAATCACAGGATTTTGTTTCTAAAAATCCTTTCAAATTAGAAGTAATTAGAACATTTTTTTCCGCACTAGGCAATGCATTTTTTTTCTTTTTTTTAAGAAATGATCTCTGACTACACAGCCAGTTTAGCAGTTACAGAGTGGCATGTTATACATTGGCTTGGCTTGTCACCCATGTAAACACTACACTGGGACTTTCCCTTCAGGAGTTGGCCCTGTCAAATAATTCTCCCATCATTAGAAATAAAATCAGGTGTTTAGTAGGTAAAGAAATAAACATGAAATTTCTGTTGAAACATTTCCTTCTGGCTCTGCTCAGTTCAAAGAACATTTCAAAACTTTCTAGAAAGGGTGGGCAAGTGGCTAAATCTCCTTGTTCAAAAGTTGATCTGCTGGTTCCAGCCTCTGTTCCTCTAACTGTATTATTACTTCAGTACATACATTGAAACACCTGGCAAGTGGGCATAAAGTGGAAAACATCCTACGAATCTTTCAGTAGAATTTCCTGTTATTCTCTCAATTACCGATTTTGTTGCCTTGTCAGCTCTTTCTGAATGTGTATCATGACTTTAAGTCTGGTAGTATTGATTTCTGCAGCCCTAAGAAAATAATTTCCAAAGTTTGAAAAAATTTATGTGGATAGCTATAATAATAAGCTGGGGAAAAACCCCAACCCAACAAGTGAGTGGTGTATGTGTATTTTAGTTCAGAAACCTGCAGACAGAATGACAAGGGGACTTTTTGCTCCTCTTTGATTACTTGCTCTAGGAACTGCTTCTGGGCGAGGTCTTTGTAAACATTACAGCATTCATGTGGAGTCCAGCATAGTGTCAGTAGAAGGCCACCCACTTCACATTTCCTCAAGGGCAGCATATCCTATTTCTACCAATGAAAGTGTGAGACTCTTAATGATTAAACAGCCTTTAATTCAGACAGGGCTTGCTCGATGCCCACCAAGTGCTTGAACAACGTATCTTCAGTCCATTTACATAGCAAACTATATATTTCCTTTTCTATGAGTCATAATTAGTGAAGTTTTACATGTTTGAAAAGCTGAAATATGCTGTAGACTGCCTGCATTATTCCAGAGTTCAGGACAGTGTGATGAAAAGGGTCATCTCTCCCCTATGAGATAAGAAAGAACAGCTGGGTGACTAAGAATGAAGTCAGGTTAATAAACAGAATTGGATGACTCGTGTTAAATTTAACACTCAACATTTGCAACAGCATTTCTCCGTCTTTCTTTATCCAGATTATGCTACCTACGTGGTCTGAAAAACCTCAAAATTTTAATTCCTTATATTTAAGGCATTTCAGTTTATAAGCCTGTAACATGAAAATAAGAAAAATACGGGCATGTGATGTTTTTGTGGGTTTATAAAACATTGTTTATGGTGAAAGCTGAATCGTGGAAGTGGACTAAAATCTTATAGAAATATTCAAAATTTCTAGAATACCCACAAGGAAAGGGTGTTGTTTCCCTACTCAGAAACAAACTGATTATTCACCTACTTTTAAAACAGGAACTGAAAAGTGGTTGTGTTCTCTCTTGGTAGCCATGTTTCCTTAGTTGACAAGGACAAAATTGCTGATTTGTTACTAATTTTGGGATCATTTGTATGGATTGAATTAGCAGCGTAGGAAGCAGAACTGCCAGGCAGAACAGACATTGCCACTGTTCTGAAATCTGTTGCATATGAAGTGTTGTTGCTACCCATTTGCCATTGGCAAGCAAGCCAAAACAGTTGGCAAACTGAGGTTGCTCAAGCAAAGTGGCTCCTCCAGCTGCTGAAATGCACCAGGGTGACGGTGCCGACTGAAGAAAGCAGGGTGAGTTTCTTCATCAGGCAGAGACGTGTTTTTGAAAGGCGAGATAACAGTCTAACCTACGAACAGGTAACTATTCACCCCTTATAGATGCATGAACACCACTGTCTGCACGATTGCTCTGGATCCTAGCTCTGGGATTGTGCTCCAAGTTGAAACTGGAATCTACCTATTGCCAAAGTGATTTTTTTACATGGTTTGAGAAATTTACAGGCTTGACTGGACACCTGTTCTGTCTTGCATTAGCTGTGAGATGGGGTACCATACATGGAGCAGAATAATTTGTAATAACCCATGAAAGCATACCCACAGGTAGCTCCTCTAAGTGTGCACTAGGGGCACTGGCTATGGTCATCCCTAGATAAAAGACCAAGTTACAGCAGGCTGCTATAACCTGTCTCTTCACTGATATCTATGTGAGCACTTAGATCAGGGTAAAGACAAGGTTAAGGTTAACAAGGCAGCAAAAGATAGAGATTAAACTCAGGACAACACACTTCAACCATGCTGACATATTCCCAAGCTAGCAATTAGCAAGCAGAGGCTGCAGAAGGGTGGGAATAAGCTCATCTCTACCCTGCCCTTCATTCCCTTGTTATACCCATTTACAGCCCTCCCACTTCTTCCTCGCTTTCTCTCCCTGGCCCTGAGCCTTATTCTGGCTACTCAAAATGCTCAGGAGACCAGCTCTGAAGGCCAGCTACTGGTCAGTTAGGTTGCCTCTCAGGTGGACACCACAGTGTATCACCTTTCTTGGCCACAGTGTAGCCATTCAGCTGGAGGCTGGCATGGCTATTTCCACCCCTTGCAGACAAGAAAAATCTGCCCCTCGAAGAAAACATAAGGGGTTGCAGTGTAAGAGGACATGGTTCAGGTCCATGTAAAATCACACAAAAGAGCAGGATGAGAGGAAGACTGTGAAGACAAGAATGATCAAAAAAAATAATGAAAACACTGTGCACGCAACTCAGCAAAGCAGGAAAGAGCAGTGAGCAAAGATACATCTTGGACCTACAGTGGCTACAGGATGCATTATACCAAAAACAGGCAGTAATACTGCTGGAGACACAAGTACTTTATTATGGTGGCTTAACAAGGTCTGAAGGACGTAGCAAGGACTGAAGATGAGCAGAGGACCTACAGTAAGAGATTTCACTAACTGGGAATGATTCCTGTGAATGCTTATGAGACTATACGGCTCAAATGTTTGCTTTGCCACTGACTCAGTGCCAATGATCAGTAAAAGTTTCTGAAAAAGATGATAGAAGGAGCATGGGGGGGAATGCTACCCAATACCACAGTGTTAGAAACTGACATTCTGGCTTTGAGTTAGAGGAAACATGAGGTAAAACCAACAAAAAGCAATCATACATCCAGAGATGCAGTCTCAAGGCTCTGAAACGGCTAAAGGGACAAAGACTATAGATGTTCTGTAATCAGGAAACAACAGCCTAGGGCTCTTGAGATACCTACCCTACTGAAGCTGCTGAGGCACTGAACTCATCTAAGTGTCTGTCCCCAACACAACACAGAGGCTTCTGCTCAGTAACACGCACAGAGATAAAGGACAAGCAATGCATCTTAAAGGAATCCAGACCTTCAGTATTTCAGGAAATAATCAGTTCACACATTTCCAACGGTACAAAGTTTTGATAAATTATAATGTAGATGTGTTTCCTATCATAGCATAAAAATACATGGAAAGCTGATACTGCTCCAGCATGATCCCTTCTCAGAATGGGGATATACAGACACACCTGCATGTCTAGATAAAAGCTGAACATGAAATGACATTGTCATCATTTGGAAGAACTTAAAACTTGACTATGTGAGTGTAACCAATTTTCTTAGAGACTTACATACTTATTCATAGTAGTAGCAAGCTGAAATTTTTTGTGATGTACTCAGAATTCATCGTAAGAAGCCATATAAGAAGACACCATTATAGATAATCCAGATCTCACAGTAGCAGTCAGACATACTTACAGGAGTCTTTTCATTAACTCCCAGTTTTAGGAATGACTGCTCAGGACACAGAGCTGACTAGGCTTCTGGGAATTCTGACATGTGATATGGGAGCAGAGGCTTGTGCACATAATGAAAACATGAAAATTAAAGTGATGAAGAAAAATTTGAACCTGGAGGGCTGGCTTCTACTACAGAATAGAGACAATCCACCCTGAGGTACAGCAACTTTGACCTTTTGTCACTTGGTGAAAACCCTGAACTAGGATTTGCAAGTAAAAGTGCTATTTTAACTCCAGAACAGGCCCTTCCTTAAGGCAATACCTGCTGCAAAACTCCCATTCCTTAACAAGGAAACAATCTTTTCGTATTTGGGCTATAAACCCCACTTCTTTTTATTTTACTGAATCAGGGAAGATGACAGGGGCAGGAAAGTATATGAGAACAGAACTGAATGCTGTAACCTTTAACAATATTGTTCAACATGTAGGGTCCTGATGACCTGCAGTTTCAGGCACAGCTAAGCTACAACAGCCTATTTCTAAAGATTCAAGCTTATTGACAGATTGCCTTACAGTTCCTTGCACTCCATGCATGCACAACAAAAGAACAACTGTGCATGCCTGCATCAGGAGTCTGCTTTTTTTGTGACACCACTGATGGGGATAAACAGCCCATATTAGATGAGACACTAATCTGAAAAGCTGGAAACAAAGTTTTATGTCCTGTGTAAGTCGTATTTTCAAGGAAGTAGTGATAGGCTATACAGTCCAGTCCTGGATAAACCAAGGATGTAATCTCCTTCACGCTTGACAGAAGTAAACTTCTTCAGAAAGGGCTTTGGCCCTAGTTAGGGTCGTGTCAGACAGGTTTGAGAAATGATCAAACTGAAATAATGAAAAACCACGCTGCTTCTTGGTCTCCTATGCTGGGAATGCTGTTTGTTTAAAATGGTGATGCAATTCCTATGATGACATAGGCCTGCACAGGCTTCAGCTGTGTGCAACTCATCCCTCAGAGACAGGGAAGATAGAGGCCCTTGTTGAAAATGTCACTGGTTGCTTAAGTGAAGAGGAAAAAGGACAAGCCCATAATTTGCTTTCACTTTGAGAGGAAGTTTCTTAGACAGTGAACACATAGCACTTTACACTAGAGCCCTAAAATGTTTTCAGCCAGTTGTCTCCAAGCAGTATCTATGACATTATAGACATCATGGAGAAATACTGAGCTGAGCTCTGGGATCAATGTCCAGATCCTAAAATTTATCTCAAGACTCTCCTGTTCTTGGCAAAGACTAAAATGGTAAGTCATCTGTAAAAAGAGACGGTCTAATCAGGGGGGCAAGAAAGTGCCTTAAGAGCCTCAGAAGAGTTGAAATTGGCAAGTGTAATTTTTTTGTTCACAAGTAGCAGAAAAAGAAGTTACTCACTTTTGAAGTTAGGCTTCAAATTTGTGCCAGAATGGAGTACTCAGCCATAACCTCTTTACACTGTAGATAGTAGAGTCAGTGAAACCGATTTGTTCTTGTAAGAAGACTAAATAAGATTCCAAACCAGATCATTGCCAAATGTGCAAAGCTACCAAAAACCTTCCCTGCAGGCCAGGAAATCTTGGAGAATTTCCAGTTTCTCCAGCTCTTGATTGCAGGTCAGATGCAAAAGCAACGTGGTCAGTGTTTCCCTTCTTCCTGAACTGCAAAAAATGATACTTGTGCCCTTATGCAAGTCTGCATGTCTGGGTAGGAGAGGACACTGAAAGTTGCCAAAGAGGTAGCTCAGAAATTTTTCCTGATGCTCCTTTCTTGCCCTAGGATTAAGATCCTGATAAAAGAAATGTACAGCTTATGTACACTGCTGAAACAAAGCAAGATGCAATCAGAAATACTCAACAATTAAACACTCATGAATGCAAACTTCATCGTTCTACTAACAGGTCCACCCTTAAAAATGTTGAATATTTAAGGAAATTTGACTGGTAAATATTAGAAGAGCAAGCTTACATTCAAATTTAACAAACTTGTTTACCAATTTAATTGATAACAACCACCTGATGCCTACCATTTCCAAAAGTAACATAAAAAAAGTTAAATTGCACAGGCAAATACTAAAAGGTTTTGAAAACCCAGCTTTCATTTGCATGCTTTTCTGCTGTCCTCTTCTGCCTTCCCATCACTTTCCCCTATTATACTCCATTGCTGCTGTTACAAACTTTACTTCCAGCTCCCATTTCCTAGCCTTTCCCAGCTTTTCTTCTTCACTTGTGTAAGTACAGTTCAAAGGGGTACTCTCTCTCCTTTTACCCTGCCTGAAAGGCCAGAAACATTGATGATACAAGAAAACTCCCTCCTAATACCTCCTGTCATGGAGCCCTCCAGAAGAACAATTCAATAAAAAGCTTATCTGTCCCAGCAGCTGACAGAATATTAAACGCAAAAAATTCCTGTTGTGAAAAAGAGCTTCAAGTAAAGCAGAGTATGTCTGCTGCAGACTCGCCTTCAATGTATTAAACTAACAAATCCATCAAGCCTTTATTCAGCATATGGAATTTCTGCCTTTGTAATGTGGTCAAAACTTGATTCTTTTCAGTGGGAAAAACACCAACTCACACTTCCTGGATGCCAATGTGATACTTTTTCCTCCTACCTCATAGTTATCTAGTCTCTGCACAAAAGCAGAGCTTTGCAGAAGGTTGGGCTTTTTACTTTGAAGCAAACACAAGCTCAGTTTTTAATAATGAAAAAAAAAAGGTCTTGAGAATTGTTCATCAGGGAACATTTCCTTTCATGTGATTTACATATGACGATGATGGTACAAGGAAGCACAGGCATTAAAGCATCAAGATTATTAATATGCTGTTCTTCAGTACACCACCTCTAGGAATTAAAAATGTTGAATACTTTTCTTTCAGGTGACTTTTTATGTATATCACTAGTAAATGGATTTACACAGTTACGCTACAATCTTGGAGACAAGACAGTCATCCTACAGACCCTTCAGAAGGTCCATGCAAATGGAAATACATGGCACTCACTCAAAGCAGGAAGAGTTGGCAATGAAGGCTACCTGGACCTGGATGGTGTCAACATCACTCAAAAAGCCAGTCCTGGAATGAATGCGCTAGATGCACACACGGATTTTTTTGTTGGAGGAGTGTCCTCCTTAAGCCTTGTTAATTCAATGGCAATAGAAAATGAACCCACAGGTTTCACTGGTTGCATTAGAGAAATTGTTATAAACAATAGGGAACTCAAACTTACTGCGACTGATCCCAAAGGTGGAGCCAACGTCGGTGACTGTGACGGAACAGTTTGCGGGTACACGGTGTGCAAAAACAGTGGAACATGTCAAGTTGAAAACTCAGGCTTTTTTTGTTCCTGCCCACAAGAGTGGACAGGGACCACATGTGAACAATCCATTTACTGTTCGCAAAACATGTGTGGGTCTCAAGCGCTCTGTGTACCTCAACCTTCTACATTTTCATATACCTGTGTATGTGCACTAGGCTGGTCAGGTAAGTACTGTGATAGCAAAATCACGTTTTACATAGCAAAGTTTGTTGGCAACTCATACATTAAATACACAGATCCTTATTATGGAAAAAGAGACCTCCAGTACAGCCGTATTTCTGTAAATTTTACTACCAGTCATGCTGAAGGCTTAATAGTATGGATGGGAAAAAGCGAAGATGAAGATAATGACTTCCTTGCAATTGGTATTGCCAATGGCACATTAAAAGTTGTGATTAATCTTGGAGAAAAAATCTCTGTTCCTCTAATGCATAGCAAATACTTCACCTGTTGTGACCAAAGATGGCATTTTGTTACTGTAGTTCAAAACCAAACTTGCATTAAGGTATATCTTGATGAGGAGCTAATTCTTTTTGAAGACATTGATCCACAAAGAAAATACACTGCTTTAAACTATGGTGGCATTTGTTACTTTGGTGGGTTTGAAATCGGCAGGAAAGTTGATGTAGTCACTACAGGGCTTTTTCAGAAGGAATTCATTGGTAAAATTAAAGATGTTGTGCTCTTCCAAGATTCTAAGAAGATTCAGCTAATGAAAGCAGAAGGGTACAATGTTTATGATGGAAATTCTGAAAATTAAATTGTTCACAATTCTTTAGAAGTGATAAAACTTCCTTTTCCTACTGTTTCTCATGTTAGTTGGCAGTGTAATGCTCAGGAACCAACACTAGAAAGGTTTCATTTAACAAAAAGTAATTAGGGACAATTTTGAGTATTAATACCTATAAAATGTGATCAGATGTTTTACTCCTAAAATTACTTATTCATAGTATTTAGTATTTACTTTAAAGTAACAGGAAACTGCAGGTTTTTTTCCTCTGTTGTGCTGGAAATAGTTTTGTAAACAAGTAAATAGCTTGTAAGGCCAACCGTCATTCAAATGTTTCTTACGGCTTTATGAGAACAGATGATTGTTACCTTTCTCCAACTCTTAAATTTTATTAGTATTTCTTTTATAATTTCATAATATTAAGGTCAGGTGAAAAAAATGGAACTGCAGAGGAGGGAGGGAAAGGAAAGGAAAGGTGTATTTGTGGCAAAAAGCACATGTTTATTGTAATGAGTATTTTTTTAATAGTAACAGCTGTAATTACTTGCTGAGCCCACAAAAACCCTGATTAGGAAATGAAATTCTTCCTCCCTCCTGAGTCTGTGTCCATCCCATACACATTTCTGTAAAAGGGCAGAACTTAGCATGAGCACAGGCTTAAACTATTACACTTAAAGAATGATTTTAAAAGCAGAAAAGGTATTTCACTTAAGAGAGAAAAAAGACCTGCTGGCTTTCTCCAGTAGAGGTCTCCCCTATGTGACAAGAAAGCATTTTGCTTTAACAATTCACAACTTGAACGTGGCAACGTGGCAGTCTGACTACAAGTAAATTTTATTCCTAAGAGCTTAAAAATTAGACACTCCAAGAACTGCGTTGCTTTACTACACCTTTCTGGTTTATAAGCCCCTAAATGAGATTTCAAAATTTTCCTAGACAAAGGTTTTGCTCATAGTAAACTGAATTTCCCTGACTATATTTTTCATTAAATTATAATCTGAGAAGTAAACAGAGCTCTTCACATATAAAAGCAGAATTCTACTCCTTCTGAAAAAGATCAGTTATATCCTCCTTCGGAAAGCAACAACAACAATAAAAAAAATCAAGTTCTCTAATTAAACCAATGATCCTATCTACATTTCTCATTTGACTGCTGGCTTACTGTATAAATAAAATGCTTAAGTAAAAATGATAGTGATTGATTCCTATCTTTGTCTTCAGCATGTACCTATCAGAAAGAAGTAACTATTCTGTGGGGGAGAGAGGTGAGGGTACGTTGTGTGTTTATCTTTCCATAAAGCAGATACGGAGCAGAGACAGTAAGTACCTAAAACTTGGTGACACACACGTGTTTCCACATAACCACACTTGCTGCATGGCAATGAATACAGTGCCAAGTCAGTTAACAGGTGACTTGAAGATAACCAAAGTGCACAGCAGTAACAGAACAACCCTGAGATGTTTTATTAAGTAACTGCAAGCATCTTTCTGAAGTTCATTCTATCTTCTTCAGCTGCTCTGAGCCCTCAAGTGATCAGCCTGATGCAAGAGTTTCTGCCCCTCTTCCCAACAGGCAGCTCATGAAGCCCACTTGGCATTTGAGTTGTCCCCAGATTGTTCTCTTCCAGTTTCTCTATGTAGGGCCTTTTTCCCCCTGTGATGCTGGACGGGGGAGCATATTTAGGCTTAGTCCTGCTCTCTCTAGGGCTCCTGGTGTCCTGCCAGTTCCTCGGCAATGCACACTGCCTTCTGTGATCTGAGCACTGATTCAAGGTAAAACAAGGAGGGGAGCACTTCCACCTAACACAAGTGTTGGAAGGAGAGTAACTGAAGGCAATAGAGAAGATAAAATCCTTTATTCCTGTAGTAACAGGATTTATTCCCATTACACTAACTCAGATCCTATGAACACATCCTGTAGACTGTTGCTTTTTGTTAATTTAAACACTTAAAAAAATCTCCCTCACCAGCTGTTTTACTGTGGCTTTCTTTAGCTTCTACATACACAAGGCAGGTAGTCAAGCACTCAGCTGACTTCAAAAATGTTTACATATTCTTTCCAAGCAAATTATTTCTGGTAGTTCTGGCAGAAAGCATTCCTATCCCTTCTGTCCAGGCAATTGCAATTTTCACTGCTCCCAGTTTATTTTCAGAGCACAGATGGATGTGCATGTGAGAGGCGGATCACCAGTGGACCAGGAGTAGAGTAGTTTTGAACAGGTCACAAGAAAATCTTCACATGCAGAGCTGCCAGTTTAAAACTTCCTTCAAAAATTAAAACAATGCTTAGGTAAACTTCTATGCCTACAGAACTCTCATGTAAATATTTAAACAACACAACACATGCATAATACTACCAGATATATTCAATGGCATTGCTGCTATACAGACCATGGAATCAATTTGGAAGACTCATTTAATTTATCATGCTATAAAAACATTTAATCATTGCTTTTAGTTACTAACAAATTGAGGATTCCATTTTTTAAGATTAGTCTTCTCAACTATGACCCTAAGAAACATCACTTAATAAAAGCCTAACACCCTCTTTATTCTGTGCAAGATTTTTAATTTTAATCAATTTGACCTTGAAGCTACCTGCAAGTAAAATTTTACCTTAAAATACATTCATAATTAAAACTAACAATTAGGGTGCTGTTCAACTGGGAAGATCTTTCTGGAAAGAAGAGGCTTTTCTACAGCAAATTGCAAAATGTTATGTCAGCAGCATAGTAAGGTCATGTACTCAAAGTGAAAAATAAAACGCTGAAAAACAGAACCGTAAATCTCAGTTTTTCTTTATATGGTAGAATATTTTTGTTTTTCTGACAGACTCAACAAGATGCCCAGTGTATTTTAAGAAGTATAAGAGTAGGTGATTCGAGTTTGTTTTCATGTTGGCATTGTTTGGCATCCGTGGATGTTAGTCACTATAAAATATCAAGTCCCAAAGACTTCTGCCCCTTTCCCCCCTCCTTTGTTCTCCAAAACTCCAAACAAAACGAGCCATGATGTGTACAACAAATGTGGCATGATGTGACTCAACTTTCTATATTCATTTAGCCTAGTTTCACACCTATGAAATCAAACACACACAGTATGTGAGAAAGTTTTATCATTTTAGAATCAAAATATCCCTTAAAATATTTACATTTTACAGTAAAAAGGATAGCAAAACACAAAGTAATGTACAAGCTTAGGTATTCAAGTTTTTGAAGCATGGAAAATGGTGGGAGAAATGAACTTATACTACAAATCATATTTTCAAGAATTTAGGTTAAAAATGCTTTCTTATTAAAACAAGTGCAGTTTAAAGCAGTAACATTCGAGCAGCTTAGCCTTCCAATTTCTGGTCACAAACTGCTTCAGATGCTTAGGAAATACTTGAAAACTAATGAAATACACTTGAATTTTTTTATTGTACTACTGAATAATTTAAAAAAAGAAAACAAACAAAACCAAACAACTTCACACCACCGAGCATATTATATTTTGTTGTAACGTGTGGATTCTGAGGCTTTGCTACAGTCTTTAAAAACAGTGCAATTTAAAAAGAATGTTATTGTATGAAAATCACCTTTAAATTTATCAGAGCATCTTAAAACAGAAGAGAGCACAAATTACCAAAGGCAGCAACTATATTGCAGACTTGACTAAAGCCAACTCCCTCAGCTAAGAAAATTCCTAAGCCTTTATTGCATATTAATAAAAGAAATCTTTAAAATTTTGAATATACAGCAATGTAAAATTTTTAAAAATATTGGACTCCTACTTCTAGCGATAGTTGGTATAATGAAAAAAAAGGATGAGTATTGGTACATCAAGTGGTACCAAAACACAGACTTGTTTCTGCAAAACACCAACACGGAATAGAAAAGATGGCACAATCCTAGCAGGCTTTTTTTTTTTCTTTATACAAAGTTTTACGACATTACTCTAACAGTTTATTTAAATAGGATTTTAAAAGACTGCCTGCATCTTTTTACCTTTTGCTTTTAGTTCTGTCACTGTGGTCCCTATGTCTCTCTCTGTTCTTTTCACTTTCTCGTTCTCTATGCTTCTCTTTGCTTTTCTCCCTCTCCTTATCTTTTTCATGAGCCTGTTCTTCACTTTTAGGCTTCTCTGTCTTTTTTTCTGGATTTCTAGTCTCTCTGGGGCTTTTTCCATCAGCAGCCCTATCACTGTGTGGAGATCGCACTCTTTCTTTGTCTCTCTGTCCTTCCTCTCTACTCTTCCTCTCTCTTTCTTTTTCCTGGTTTCTGTCTCTGCGTCTGTTTCTTTCAGAATCTTGCTCCCAGTATTTTTCATTGCTCCACTCTTTTTCATGTCTGTCCTTTTTTTGGTGATGAGTTTCACTGTAAAGTCTTTGTCGATCACTTTTTCCTCTACTGAACCCTCTCTCCAAATGCTGTTCTTCTCTGCCCCAAGGATCGCTGTGGCGTCTTTCTGGTCTCCTACTGTCTTTAGCCTGAAAAAAATTTTCTGGTCCCAAAAATCTTGATTGCTTGTGAGCCACTGGTAGCCCTTGTGCAACGGGTCCAGCGTAATGTGGTGGCTGACCTGATAAATGAGCTACTGGTGGCCATGGCATCATTGGATTTTGAGGAAAACCAAAGCCAGGAGGAGGAAGAAGCGGAGGAGGTAAATGAGGAGGAAACCCAAACATAGGGTTGTTTTGTGGAGGGAAGTTATGAGGTGCAGGAGCCTGAAACTGAAATCCAGGTGGATTAGATTTAGCATGCTGAAAATTCTGCTGCAGAGGTCCAACAGATGAGAAGCTGCTGCTTGTAACGGGGCTTGGGACTTTGGAAATAAATTCAGAATGAGAAGAATTTTCAGTTTCAAAATGAGATGAAGTTGCTGCTGGTCCTCTTCTAAATGAGTTCACTGTTTCAATGTTTTGCATCAGTGCGTCTTCCTGTGAGTGTTTGTTTTCTTCCTCTTGTGATGCAACTGTGTTATCTGCTTTAACTGCAGCTGAACTGTACTGCGTCTCATTGGTTTGTGCATCACTTTGATACAGGTTTAAGCCCACTTCTCCAGAAGACTGTTTATTCTCTGGTTCTATTTGATCATTCCCTGAAGGATTCTGTCGGTCTTCACTTCTGCTAGCATCTCCATCCTTGTTTTCTGAAGTATTAGACTGCTGGCTTCGTCCAGCGGCCTGTCGTGGGTCTCTTTTAAGATTAATAAATGGAGGGGATTTAGAGGTATTAGCAGTGGGCCCTTCAGCAGAACCTACATTAACATTGTTCTCACTGGATTTGTTTCCTACATTTGCTGAGGAAGAAAAGCTGGAATTTGTGCTCCTTCTAACTTCCTGTGAAACACCATCCTTGTCTGGTAACTGCCTCTTTGGGTCATTTTCTTTACTTTCTTCAGTTTCTTTATTCTGTGATTGAGCAGATAAATTTGCTAAAAATGCTTCTGTGGAGACATCTGGAGGTTTTCCCTTAAGACTCAACCCTATCAAAGAACCAGTACTTCTTGCAGAACTTGAGGTCCCTACAGCTGTTGCATCCACAGTTGCAGCAGTGTTAGTGGATTCTTGCAGATCATCCAAACCAGTCTTCTCCTCACTAACTTCAGTAGTTAGATCAGCAACATCCATGTTTTCTTCTTTCGAGGTTGCCTGTTCATTTAATAATGGTATACCTTCACTAGGACCCGCTTCTGACTTGCTGTGTTCATATACCTGCCCTGTCGTACCCAACAGACTTTGAAGAATATCATCCACTGGCAGTGGTTTATTTGCTAGTTCCAGAGTAGAGGGCTGATTTTCCCACCCAACCAGGACTCCAGGAAGAAACCTGAGAGGCTTTGGTGGTTCATGTTTGGTACTTTCCATCAACGGTTCAATAACTGCTGGAACATCTTCTGTATTAGACTGCTGAGGTTTATTTCTCTGTTTATGCAGCACAGTTGTGAAGGAATTAAAAAAATTATTTTCCTCTTCTTCTAGTGCCAACTCATGATGAGAGACTTCAGGTTTACTTGGCTTGCTTTTCTTCTCTGGTGGCAAGCTACTCAAGGTACTTTCAGCAGCTTCATCAGCAAAACTACTAGTAACACTTGAAACAGCAGTAATCTGCCTCTTCATTTTCTGACGAATTATCAATCCCAGTAATAAATTTGGTCGATGTATTTCAATCCCTGTACAAAATCGTAACAGCAATTTATCATCTCTTTATATTTGGATTAAGGCAATCATTTCAACAAAAATAATCTCCATACTGTCACAATATATAAAAGTATTAATTTTATGGCATTTGGAATGTCCATTGTTAAACATAAAAAACAATACTTAATAAAAAATGTATTTCCAACATTAAGATTGCTTCAAACATTGCAAATTAAAATTGTTTTGAATACTATACTGCCCACTATAACTTCTAAATAGACAATACAAGACAGTTGCATAGGACATCTAGTCTCATCAGAGACAGCACAGAAGGTAAACACCGTGTTAGTCTAACACAGCTACAGTTGGGTAACAGTGGTGGCAAAACACAACAGGGGAAAAAAAAGTGAACACAAACCCTCCTCATCAATTTGTGTTAACACATACCTCTTCAAAGACTTGACAAGAGTGAATTTCCAAAATGCTTCCCTCATTCCAGGAAAGGCACTGTGTTTCAACATGTACTACTACCTATTCCTTCACTATGTATTTTGTTCTGTATAATTTAGGTTCTTACAAAAAAATTATGAGTTGCAGCTCATTCTGTCTTGATTTTGGCCCTGCCTATCTCAAAGAGAGATCATCCACAACATTTTATAACAAATATAAACTGATACAAAATAACTCAGGAGTAAGCAGAACAGCTGACAGCCATTTTAGGACCTTTTCTTCCTTGACCATCTATGCTTTAAACATTTCAAATAATGAAAAATACTACTTTAAACTCAGAGTATCAATTTAGAACCCAGCATGACCACTATGATAGTCCCCTTGTGTGACTGAGTTTACTGTCATTGAAATCTATAAAGCCACCTGGGTTCGAGAAAGAAGGTAGTAGACATGAAGCAGAATTATACATAGTAATTTTTTCAGCATCAATACTTTAAAGTATCAGAATAATCTAACAAGGGGAAATTAATGTATTTTGAAGGAAACCAACATAACAGTACTCTGAAAAATTCATTACATGTTTTAACAAAATAGCTAGCATTTTTTAATTTAAATTCCTCTTATATTTCTGTTGCTAATCTCTTTAAGTAGTATTATGATAACAAAAATTCCAAGCAGTACTTACCAGGCCCATCAAAAGGCACAAGGTGATGAGGGACTTTATCTGAGGAACCTAGAGGGATGAGGTACAAATCTTTCACTTGCTTCATGTTATTAGCCGCCACACCATAACGTTTTCTGCTGCTAAAATAGGCAAACAACAAGGCATAGGAGATCTGATCCTCCTCAGTTACTGGGGTAAAGCGAACTACACAGATCTCCTGTTTACAAGAAGAGAGAGAAAAAGATGGTCAAGTACATTGTTCTGTGACATGGTAATTGTTTCACTGACTGCTCTTTATTTTAAAGTACAGTTCAGAGAAGAAAAAGCCTCCTCAGAAAGGCAGAGAACAAAAGAAGGAGCAGAAACATGGCAAAAAATAATTCAAGAGAACCAGATAAAACATACAGAAAGCATTCATGATAAAAAAAAAAATGGAAGTGTACGACAGAAGAGCCAATATTTTATCCGTCAGCTAAATAACAAGTTTTAGGGAAGCATGCCAGCTTCCATGTAATTATTCCACTTCCCACCATTAACATTACTAGAAAGCTATATTTTGTAGACTGTTGTGCCCAAGATATCCATTAATACTAGGGGCAGAACAGTATTCAGATCCCAGAACTATGCCCAAAGCCTAACTCAGGAGTTGATGCTGGAGCTGATGCTGTTCAATGGCTCAATGAATAATCTGGAAGACTGAACAGAAGACCCCCTGCAAAACTGAGATGGCAGGGGCAGTGGTCGATATGCTGAAGGGCTGGCAGTCATTCAGAGGGATCTCAGCAGGCTGAAAAAACAGGCTGACCTTTGTCAATGTCAGAAAAGGCAAAATCTTGCACTTTGAGCTGGAGTAACCCCATGCACCAGGACAGACTGGGGGACTGATGAGCTGGAAAACAGACTGGCATAAAATGATGTGGGGGTCCTCATGGACAAGCTGAATATGAGCCAGCAACACATCCATGCCAAGAAGGCCAACTGCATCCTGAGTGTCAGAATCAAAGCAGTCAGCAGACCAAGGGAAAGGGCTATTCCTTTCTATCCCGCACTTGTGATACAGCATCTGGAAAAGACTCTCTAGTTTTAGGAAGCACAAGGACAACCAACACACAGCAGGACAAGTCCAGCAGAGACCCACCAAGATGCTTTTGCACACTGTAACAGTACCAAAATAAAAGGGTAACACTTGAGACATGTGAAGTGGCATTCACGAGAGCTACTGTGTCAAAGGACTACAGGTATTGTTAAACAGCAAAGGATAAGTTGTGGTTAGATAGGAAGAAAATAAACACCAGCAGCCACCACTCATTCCATTCAACATAACCGTCAGATACCCTTAAAGTGTCACACAAACAAATGTCTGAGGGAAAAAAACACATGCATCTTTGGAATGACTCAGATGTGCATTAAACAGCATGTCTTTAACATGTAAAATTTTTACCTTGGTCCCTGAAGCTTTGATTTTTTCTACATAATCCCAGACAGTGTGAGGTGATATCCTCCCACCTACTTGAATACTATCAGGTAAATCCTATGAGGAAGAAAAACAGAAATCTGAATCCAACATAAATATTGTGGTAAATCCTTCATCCATTATCTCTTTCCTACATTCAAAACGTACTTGTTTCTTTTAGTCCTTAAATTATAATTTAAAAATATCAGGAGAAGTTACGACAGTGGAAACAAATTAAATTAATCTTCGGATATTTAAATTAATATTCTCAGTGTAAAGTCAATTATATGTACTAAATTAATTATCATTCAATACTGTTCACCTATACCTCTCCAAAACTATTCTTTTCAGTAACATTAACCACAAACAGAACTGTACAGTATTCTAGAAACCCTCAACCTATCTGTAAAATCAAACTGCAATGAGAGCTCCAGAGCTATGTAAAGAATAACCTTTCAAAATCTTTCCTGAGGGAAACACATAACCTACACATGTATGTATAAACAGACATAAATTTGTTCTTGGAGACTACTGAGTTCACAAGCAACATAAATCATACGAGAACACATACGGAAAAAGTTTTTGAAATAAAGCAGAAGAGTTTTGAAAAGAACGTCATACTCATAAAGCAATCCATTAGTATTAAGGATTACTGCATGCCTTGCACTTCCCTGAAGATTTGCAGCAAAGTAAAGACAATCATATTAATTGAAGACCTAAGTCTTTTTAATTAGAAAACTGATGCTTCCTGTGTAACTGGCAAGAAGTAACATCGAAACTTATGGGCTCTCTGATCTTTATTTTATGACATGAAGACAACTATTATAACCAGTTGCATGCCTTTCCTGCCTCTCAGATACTGAAAAGAAATTTTCTTTTTTAAGAACAATTGAGTCTCACAATGGAAATTCAGGACCAGAACTGCCATCACATAGGCAAAAAACAAAATCCCATTATGCAGATTTCTGTTGTAGATAAGATGATCACAGGCACATTACTGAGTAATACTTTACTGAAAAATACAGACCTTAACCTACACCCTTCCCACCACAAATACTTTACTCAGCACACTGATCATGCTTCACTGTCTTTCATCATTATACTATTATTAGCCTATGAGGTAAACAAGTTGCTAAAGTTAATAAATGAACTGTTCATTCTTTGCAGTAAATATAAATACCTCTGTTAAATACTCAAAAGAGCCAGAAACTGGATAAGCCTTAATAACAAACTTTGCTACTGAAGGCATATTGATAAAACCCTTCCAGATGAAATTCAGGCGTGCCAGAAACAGACTTTCACATTCCACAGTACCGGGCGTTTCTGACCTAAAAAAAGACAAACAAAACCCCACTTTGTTTACAACATGATATATCACACAACATGATATATCACACAACATAATGTAAATCATAATTTTTCTTTATTAAAAAATGAAGTTTTACTAAGAATTTTCTTTTTCAATTAAGCACACTTGAAGATCAAGAAAAGAGATAGTTAGAGAACCATGTTTCTCATCTCCCAGTAGAACAGATATATGGCACAGGAAGGACAAGCAGATAAGCAGCACATTAGTCCACTACTGTATCTTTTAAAAACAGATAATATATTTAGTCCAAGAGTTATTAAATGTTACTGTACTGCAGGGGACACAACACAGATGGGTGCTGCAGAGCCAGTGAGACTTTCCCCTGCCACAGGGAGGAGTGAAGACAGCAAACTGCCTGCTGGCCTATCCTTCTTTCCGTACTCCTACATTTTGCTGCAACACTGTCTGTCCACGACCTGAAAACTTATGCCCCCCTTCCCTCTCCTTGCTACACATGCTGACTCCTCTTCTCACCCATGCACCACTTCTGTCAGTGTCTCCTCCCAATTCCACCTGTAAAAAACTGTCTTTTCCCTCTTCAAAAAAAGCCTGTTTTGTCAACAAAGCAGCTGCAAAAAGTAAATGGGAAGACAATTTCACAGGAGAGTGTTTCTCAACCTGAGGGTTTCCTTAAGGAAAAGATGACACATTTCAACATATCCCAACATGTTGCTATCAAAATATTTTAGGCATGCTACTGGCAGTTTTAAGCTGGATGCCCAGTACTACCAGATCTTGTGCTCTTACAGTAACACAGTAACCTACATTTATTTTTTTCTATACTAGAAACTGGTTTTTGAACAGCTTACTGCAGGTTCAAAGTAAAGTCTACTGTCCTTAGTAAAGGATCACAATGTCCCAATAAAGGCAACATTTCAGCATGAACTCTGGTAAATTCTAAATAACTGGAGTTGTTTTTCTAGGAAACCCTCCCTCAAACCAGACGCAAACAGCCTCATAAACTACAATTTCCTCTTTAGTAGAGTAGCAGAGTGTGGAAGAAAATGAAGAGGGAGCTGAGAGCAATTACAGCAAAACATCAGACAAGTTGCTGTTACCTGTCATTTCCAGAAAAACACTGCTTTGAGATTTGAAATGATTTGCCTGATTTCAGTGCATATGCTCTGTTTAGAGCAATCTCAAATTCTCTGGATTTATATATATGCATATATAAAGACAAACACAATCATTCAAATGCAGCACCGTATGTACTACAGTTCTTAACTGCAAAATACAACATGAAATATATATCCTGATTTCTTGTAATACGAATTTTTTTAGAGCTTGTTGCACCAAAAACAAAATGTTGTAATTAGAACTTTGCAATCACAACAATATATGTAGTATTATTTATATAAATGCACATCATGACTCACTTCAGCAGAGGACCTCATTCTTAAGATGTGTACAATTTCAAGTACACAAAAGGATTAATGAAATGCAATTAAAAAATTAGCTCTAGACATAATAGCTTAGCAACATTAATAATGTCTTTCATTTAAAAATACTGTTTTACAGCTCATATTACTTTGGGAGAGGTGTGAATGATTTTGATGAGTCTTGCTTATCATCTTCCAGTAACTCTGAGGCTAAAATACTTGATGTTGAGGAAAGGGCATCTGCAATGCTCTCTGCTTCATTGTCTGACTGCTTCCGTGCAACTCCAACAGACACTTTCACCTTTTTCGCAGAAAGATCATCAGTAGGTGGTGCCATTCGACCTGCAGAGAAGGAATTGCAATGGGCTTTATTTTTTTATTAAAGGAACAAAATGAGGACTTCCCCTGAACACACTGAAGACACATCAAAAACACTACGTATTGCCAATTGAAGTGGGATAGGATAAGGAATTAATATATTTTATACTTATTTATACACTGTATAAATATACACCATACTATACATAAATATTGGCACTGTAACGGCATAGGATAAGAAAATGAGGAACCAACAGTTGTATCCACACCCATTATAGGGATTTTTTAATCTGTGCTTCATTTTTTTTTTGAAAGAAGACAAGTTTATGCCAATAGCCTATCATTTTAGTACTGTCTCTTTTGCAAATTATGAAGTAAACCACTGTTTACCCAACTTTATCAGCACACTAGTTTAAAAACATTTATTTACATTCTGGAGGTATACTGAGATTTATAACTGATAATTATTATAGAGGCATGATAGATATATTTTCATGTGTTTTTCCAAACTACCTATGCAGATTTTGCAGTTAAGATCAAAGAGGTGATTTTTATGCTGGCTTGTGGTGTCCGGAGATGCAGATTCATTTATTTCTTTATCCTTTTCAGCTTCGTCTGACTTCTCAAACAACTTCATATTAGATTCCTAAGAAAAGTCAAGTATATTTCAGTTAGCCTTTTTTCAGTTAGCCTTTTTTCCCCTCCCTCTATTAATATCCCTAATATTGTCTTCATATTGCTTAAATATTTTATAGTGTTTTCTCTCCCTCAGACATAAAGCTTTCCCCTTCAGCTGTATAGCCTAAAATGCTACAAAAAAAGCTACAAAACCTGAAAATGCATTAAAAGAATGCCTTGGTACTCTCAAATATCTTCAGGTAACATTTAGAATCTTTTCTAATTTCTGCTTTCTATTTTCTACTATTGCCAGAATTCACTATACAGTCACAATATGGAAGGATAAACCCCAACAAATCAACCAGGCCCAGAAATAGAAATCAGCGAGGATAAAAGAAAAATTAAAATCAAAACAGACCTAGTGTATAATTACAGATCTGAACAACAAAATCATAAACCAAACACTTCACAACCATACTGTGTCTATGAACTAAATACACTGTGGTGCCATGCTTTCTTTTCTACCTGAATTTCCATTACTTCCTCTTGTTCTTTCATCGGTGTTTCACTTTCAATTTCTATTTCTCCTTTGTGAGTAATTTTTGTGATAGGTCTTCTTTCAACTTCCCTCTGTTCTTTCTCAATCATTTCAATTGTCTGTGAAAACAGGAAGCTATATGTAGTTATTTCCATACCATAAAAATTGGAAACCCACAAATATAAGAGACAAACAGGATTGCAATTAGGAAATCTTCCGGAGAAAAAAACAGTACATTCTTATTTTGCAAGTGCCAAGTAGTTTCATAAAGCAAACATGCAAGCAGCCCATCTAAATTCTCCTACAGTGCAGCAAGTACTTACCAGACATGTATT
Source organism: Campylorhamphus procurvoides (assembly GCA_013396655.1). Taxonomy (NCBI): domain Eukaryota; kingdom Metazoa; phylum Chordata; class Aves; order Passeriformes; family Dendrocolaptidae; genus Campylorhamphus; species Campylorhamphus procurvoides. The sequence goes on along the minus strand of WBMV01003662.1, from coordinate 69,591 downwards.
AAACAAGTTGTAAAGCAAACCTTCAACACTAAATCAAAACACCAGTAAATTCTGATTTTTCAAGAGCTAAAGTAAAAAATGTATCAACTCTTTTCCCATAATAATAGGGACAAGGTATGATATAAATACATGCAGATTAGTATCATTTTTTCAAGAGCTTGTTTTTTAGTACATAAGCCTAGTGCTCCAGCTCAAAGAAAAACCATGTAAAATATTTTTAGAAGGTATGGATATGCTAATTCTGACCAGCACTGCTGATTTGCTCTGTTGCAGTGAAATAAAATATAAACCCTTATTTCGAATATTGCTTCTTAAAGCATATTTCCACTTCTTAAACCAGGAAGTGTTTGCTGTCCCAAATATTTTAAGTCTGGTTTATTAAGGAAACAAGGATGCTATGATTCCTTTATCTGCCTGCCAAATACCCACAGTTACTTTTGAAAATCCTGGGAAATTAAAAAAAAAATTAGCAGCAGTCTCAATGTTTTGCTTGAATAGGAAAATGAAAAATACAGATAAATGATACATTGCTATTTATTTTACACGCTGTATTACATTTCAAGTTCTAGAAATTTTGCAGTATTTCTCTGAAATAATTAAGACCCTTAAGTAATTATTTGAGCAGCACACACACTTGTTTTGAAGCTGGTCTGATTTGCATAGTCTATTATCAGTATTTCATTGAATTTGTAAAACCAAATGTAAATAGATGCAGTACTAAAGATGGGCTTTGGATAGCTACAGAATAAAACTTTTCACGATTTCATGGGCCCTCAATACAACTTTGACATGATAGACTAATTCAACAACTGTTTTTGTGTAGAAACTGAAGCTTGTTTCTACTGAAACAAGTTGCCATAGTTCATAAACAGGTCTAGTCACAATATGCAAAGGAGAGGAAAAAAACACAGGAATAATTACTATTCTGATGCACACTGCAGTCTCTAAAACTGCATCCCACTGTACTGGATCAGTTATCACAGAACATTCATTCTCAGCACTCAGAATAGATGAGGGTGAATTTCCATCTATTCTGTGTTACACTACCTATTCATTAATTTTTTATCAGAAATCATCTGATAAGACCCACACTTCCTAGTAAGATAAAGCCCAAACACAAAATGCATACCAGTTAACACTATTCAAATATCACACATTTAGGTTCTATGATGTGGCACATAAATACCAAAGATTCTGCCAACATAAATCCAGATTTTGTAAACTAGAAAAATTTTAACGGCCATTTCCAAGCAGCTGCAATTATCACTGAACTACATGCCCAATAAACAGGGTATTATTTTAAAAAAATGCATTCTCATATTCCTGCTTCTCCTTCTAAATTGTCATCACAGTGTAAATATAGTCTAACTTTCTGTTTCAAGAAAAGTCATGCTCAAAGTAACTTAATCTTTCTACACTTTCTTGGTTGTTTTTGTTTTTGTTTTGTTTTCCCTTTAGCCTTCTTTTCAGACTGGCAGATCAGCTTTTCAGCTTTGAGTTTACTTCTTGGAGGGTGATTTGTCATGCTCCATCAGTAAGTTAGAAACACCACCAGTTTGGTTTGCCCAAACAGATCTCTCTCCCTCTTTAAAAAAATGGCTATCTGTAAAGCTCTAGTAAGAGCTTTAAAATCTTGTGGAAAGTAAGGACAAAGAAGACCTCACTCTTCAGACAGAAGAAAGAGAGAGCAAGCAGCAAAACGGTTTCATGGCACAGGAAAATGCATGGTTTCCCCTTTTCAGAAATTGACTACACTTCCACTTCTGTCCTAACAAGCTCTTTGGGTTTTGAATACTAAAGAAATTATAGAGATCCTCCCACTCAGTCAGAGTTGTTTTGTACAACATGCATTCTGTTCTCTCTGCATACACTTAACCTGCAGTCAGAAGTTACACATGCTTAGGTTGTCAAATAAACAATATAAGTTGACAAAATCTCACATGTCTGTTTTCTCTCTGTCTCCAGGCAGCCAGTTCTTTGGAAGCCAGTTCTTCTGGGCTCATTTTTATTAGATGATCTGGAGTAACCTCTCCTTTTAGTACTTTCTTAAATAATATCTAAAAGAAAGAAGAAAAAGTTTTATCAAGACAAAAAAAGCCTGCAGCAGGAATACATCAGAGAAGCAACATACAACATGCTCTGTACAGCTCTAGGGATCATGTGAGTTTGTAATTATCTTTCACTGCAGGAAGTGGTACTAGATTTTGTAACATAAAAAGCTTAATTCCAGAGCTCCATTTATTCAACTTCACAATGTATCTACAAATACCCTAAATGATCAGAGGTATAATTAACTGTTGTTTCAAAGCAGAAAGTGAGTTTATGCCCACTGCAGCAGTAATTCAGATATTTTTGTCTTTTTAACAGATGCAAATCCTCTGTATTACACAACAAAGAGAAGACAGTATCAAAGAGGATGTCTATGCTTCCTGACTGAAGTCCTAGGCTAAAAGAAAGAAAACCAACTAATTTAGTATGAGCAAAGAGAAGCCAAAAGTTAACCTGTTCATACAATTTACACTTGGCTAATTGTAATGGCAAAATACTATAAAGAAAGCAACTTGATCAGAATAACTGATAAAAGGACAAGAGAGAAGCTGAGGCAGCATGATGTTGACTAATGAGCTCACAGAAAGCAGAAAACAGAGTGAAGACCAAAGCTGAGAAATCTGGTTATGAAAGAAGCACAGTGAGGCAAGACAGTGGACAGAAAAACACTAAGTGCAGTAAACAGTAAAGATTTACAAGGGGGAAAAAGAATATCCAAGTAGCAGATCAGTAGTAAAAATAAACACAAACAAGGCAAGCTATATACACTACACTTTGAAACCCAAAAATAAAATGTACAGTGAGAACACAGAGTTGAATTAACAATGAGGAAAAAGAGGAGAGAGGACACTGGGTGCCCAAAGAACAAACAACATCAAAGAAACAAAAAAACCCCAAACAGTTAAATTACAGCAGGATTAATAATGTATCTACATAGAAGATGGTTCCTTTAATCTACAGCAAATAAAGGATTTCTGTAAAGCACAAGACAAATAAAACTTACATTATTTTTAGGATCTTTAAGATTGAACATTAAACTTCTGTATTTGTTCTTATACTTTGCATCAGTGTCCCGAAAAAAAGAAAACAGCTCTCTTTCAATCCTTGTGGCAACTTTTGCCGCCCTCTCCTCAGGAATCTTTAAAGTGGAATCTGTCAATCTGTGAGAAAACACAATGGCAAAAATTACCAAATGCTTCCAAATCATTAATATTTTTTCCTCTGCTTTCCAAATGAAAACAATTACAAATAAAAATAATTTAATTTATTAATATATTTTTACCTTTTCATGAGAATTTCCTTAAGAGACTGCTTGACACTTTGTCTTATTTGGTCAGCAGAAGGTTTGGAAGCTGGCATGGCCGGCAGGTGTGTTGCACTAATGGATCCTTTCTCATTTTTCTTTTTCTTAAGTTCTTGTTTCTCATGAACACCTATCAAAACATAGTTAAAAACTGTAAAATTTTATAAACTTTTATTGTTGCTGGAGTTACTGTCATGAGGTTTTATTTTTAAACTGCTAAGAACTGACCTTCAAGAAGAAGGAATGGAGCCACCAGGTGGATGGTGTTTGTTTGGCTGAGGTTTTTTTCTTTGGTTTGGATTTTGTGTTACTCAGATTAAGCCAGAAAAATAAAAAACTTCCTTAGCAGAAACAAACAGGGCTTTTGCCCTTTGATTTAAGGTATTTTCTTCTACACTAAACCAAGATGCCAGTGTTTATTAAGTATTTTTACTCTGAATTTTTTTAACAGCATAGATGAATTTTTCCATGAATAAACTGAGAAATAATATACTATGAAGCATGTATCATAAACATATTAAGCTCTACCTTAAAATACCATTTTTCATTAAACTCAGCATTTCTGTATCTGTTAGCCATCGAAATTATTTCAATTATAATAATCTCAGTTTCTGATTCAGGTAACACTCTTAAAACAAGATCATTATAAGACTTGTGTCATAAGTAATACAAAGAACAGGTAAGCCTAAGCAAATTAAAATAATTAAAGCAAAATTATTAATTTTCAGAGTGTCAACTGAAAGCTCATCTGTCTCAGCATGTGAACACATCACTAATTTTTACAGTAGCCTTCCATTTAGGACAGCAATGGAAAATAAAGAATACTAATTTTTCCACTTTCTACTCTGAAAAAATAAACAATTTGAAGACTGATAAAGATCTAACTGGAGAATTTGATTGTAAAAATAAATATTTCTTTATTATTACTTTCACCTATCAAGTGCAACTTAGAATGCACTAACACCAGAAGCAAGCTAACTGAATTTTCAAGTAGCTATAAAAAGGCAATTTTCTTTTCTGTTGGGCAGACAGTGTGGGTGGATCAACTCTCATTAATCCAACTCTTGATTCCTACCCCTTCCTCACCAGCAAGACAGTATAGATCTAAGAGCTCTTTGCCATTCTTGTGCTGTGATCTACAGTATTCCTATGCTGGGCTCGTTAAGTACAGCAGTTCTAATAATGCTTTTATTTCCTCAATATATATTTTTGCTCATTTCCGCCTCCTCAGAAGGATGAAGAACTGGACTAAAACCTTTCAAAAACTGTAGCCTGATGGGGTCAGGGGAAAAAGAAAGCTTTCACATGCCAGTAACACTTTGGCAACATTTCAACCATCTCCTAATAGTCCCATAGCAGGCAAGTGATGGCCAAGATTAGCAAGATCAGTAAGTCAAAATATAATTTATACAGCAATTAAAACACTTTCATGTGCACTAAGTATTTCAGAGTATTTTATGGAAGAATATTTCAAATTCTCATGCAATGCGAAATGAAGTTTAATACAGTGAGGTCTGTGTACTTTTTCTCCCACTCTTAATTATGTGAGCATCCTCTACTATTAAAACAGTGAACACATATCTACATAAGAAGCATTTATCTACTAAAAAAAATTAAAAAAAAGAAGATAAAGATCATAAACATCACAGGAACAAAAAGCTCTTCACTACAGAATGTGGTTTGAAAAACTGATACTATAAAGTTATCATCTTTCACTGCACGTACATGTGAATTACAGTGTGCAGTACTTCATCAAACCTTAGTACCTGATTTTGTGGACTTTTCCACCATACTAAGGGATTCTTTACTTATTTTTTCATTTTTATCTTCAGGGGACCGCCGAGGAATTACACCAGTTTGTGATCCTTTCCGAGCAGGAACATGCTGCCCTTTTTTAGTATCCAAATCTCTGGACTCTGAAAAGTTCTTCCCATCACCAGATTCCTGAAATAAATATTAACATGTTAGCATGCTACTGAATGCTACTACATAACTACTACATATTTTTCTCAGTTTTTATCCTTTTTATAAATTAGATATGTCCTGGACATATGCACCATCGTAGAACAGTTACCAAACAATATCACAAATTACTGCCAAGCGCTGCTTAAAAATCTCTTTTAAACATTGGCTTAAGACACAGCAGAAGCAATCTGCATTTAAGCTCAGTGTTGAAAGCCACTATGTTTTCAGTTATTTTAAAAGATCAGGGATATTAATGAACATTCCTTAACCCGTTTTAGCCAGATATCCACAGATGTCACTGGTATCTAGAAAGCACATGTAAAACAAAATCAAAGAATAGCTCACATATCAGAATTTCAACACTACTATTCAGAAATAAGACAGGATTATTGATGATTATGTTATCAGGAATATGACACTATATTCTAAAAGACTGTAGAATTGTCTCAATACTCTTTGCAAATTATGCTTTGGTTAGTAAAATCAGACAAAAGAAACAGAAAGGTCCCAACTAAAGCATGAGGCATTTTCTTCTACATACAATCTGAAGTAAACACAATCAAAACTAGAATCCTGTTGTCATATTGTTTTACAGATATTTAATACATCTGCAGTTTACGACCTATAGCAAATTGACAGTCTACAATACATTTAGAAATTGGAAAGAAATATGCACTAAGTTCTTCACCATTTCTATATACACCAGTATGCATAGCTTTAATATACCCATTCAGGAGCTGGACTTTGATGATCATTATGGCCCTCTTCCAACTCAGGATATTCTGTATGCAAATAAATACACATAGCCCTGCTCAATAAAACAAGAGTAAGAAAATGAAGCAATCCTGACAATAATAAAAGAGAAGTTTTATATCAGATTCACAAAGATGTTCGAAACATGATCTATTAACTGGCAACGGGACTGGAAGAAACTTAACCCGAGCAATTAAGAGAACTTCAAGCACTAAGTAAGACTCACCCGTCTGAAGATTTTGACTTTGTGCTTCCCAGTGTCCTCCATTTGCTTTGTTTTTTCAGTCACCATATTTAGACAAGCAGGTGTGTGCTTCGACATCCCGAGCTTTTCACACTCAGTTGCTTTTTCTTCTCTCTGCTCAAGTTTCGATTGAGTATCTGGTACACTCTGATCAAAACACTCCATTTTTTTGTCTTCTTCAGCACAGCATTTCACACACACATACTCTTTGTCTTCTTCACCCAGCTGCTGTGCTTGAGAAAGGCTAAGTCCAACACAATCACCATGAAACCAATCATCACATCTACCACAACCTACCATAAACCTGAAAATAAAGTAAGACATAAGTCAGTGAAAACTGTGAAAGACTATGAAAGAAGATACAGCAACTTCAGCAAAACGTATCATACTTGTTCTGATTTGTGCATCTCAGCAATTCATTCTTACCTGGCAAGTGATTTCCTTTGTAGCTTTACATCCATCTCCAGCCTTACGACATGGTATGATCTTCCTGCGAAATATTGGTTTTGGCCTTTTTGCCTTTTAGAGTAGTCCAAGAGACTATCAAAACCTTATTATGTTTATGTAATTTGCCCCCAAATCCTACAAAGTTTTTTTTCAGACTACTATTAAAGTCCATATGAAGGTCAAAGAAAAAAAAAAAAAACACCAACTCTCAAAACCAGTAAACTAGTTTGAAAATACTTGAAAATTTTCTTGCAAGATCATATTATCCTTGCTTTCCTTCAAATACAATCGTCATCCTTACAACACAAATATATCAACTGCCATTTTCCCCAGCAATAGGAAGTCTAAGTGTTTTTACAAATATAATGAGCAGACATAGCAATGTATTCTAAATTAGTTGGTATTTTACATCTCCTTCCTCAGACCATTATTAGAATATTATTTCTAGAAAGTTGCTTTTTGTTCTCCTTACTGGTGAATACAGGGCAGAAGTTTGACTTCCAATACCACCTGTCCAGCTTGCAATGACTGTTTTGTTTTAAATAAGGTACAGCACTTTTGTACTGCTCAGCTTCAGAGCAGTTAAAGAATGTTTCAAAAAACAAAATGACTATCATTTAAAGGACACAACTCACAAGTCACTTAACTTCTTCATTGTTTTAAAAGCAGAATCAACTTTAGATATAGATGGTATTTTCAAAGCATTGTAAAGATCACTTGGTCTAAAATAAAAGCATAATTTCTGACTGTTTTGTGGAAGTATTTTGAAAACTTCATCAGCACTAGTACCTAACTGCACTCATAAGTACAACTTCCAGTACAACTACTTGGGAGGACGGTGTAATTTTAAAGTTACACAACTAAACACCTCAAAAAACCTACTTTAGGAGACTTACATGGTAGGTATTATTTTTTACAATCCCTTCTTATAATAATGAACCTGGCACCATTAAAAAAGACCTCCTTTCAAACACAGGAAGATCTCTTGCATTATTCAGTAACAGTCTCTTTCTCCTTTTATATTTTTGCAGTTATTTAATTTCTTTTTTTTCCTCCATTTTGTTTATACTTACATCAGCTATATTAAAGATAGGTACTATGATATAGTATGGATGAAGAAAATCCAGAAGGACTGTAAATGTATTATGAAAAATGCACATTATTTTAATACTGAAAAATTATTTATGAATTCCTAGGTTTTGAATTCTATAGAAAAGAAACCTGATTTTAAAAGTAATTAATGAAAACCTGGTTGTTTCAGCAATATATTTAACAAGCTAAATACACTGACCTACAAACCATGTATCTTTAATCTAACACACTATAAATCTCTTCTGTAAGATGATTGCTAACCTCTATATGTCCCTATTCAGCCTAGGATCTGCTATTTGCTGACTTACCTACCTGGCAGAACAATATAAATATTACAGAATGTAATATTTAGGGCAACTCTTTCTCCAGAACTGTAAATGAATGTTCCAGGTGGCTTGATGAAGGAATAGTATTCAAGATTACTGGTATCTCAAGAGCTGAAAATTCTTAAGAAGAGACTTTTGAAACAAGAGAACTGAAGAAAAACTGTGTCTTTATGTTCTGTCCTTCCCTACTCAAAATATATCAGGATTAGATTCTGCTGAAGAAAATAGTATTTTGATGCAAAATGAGTCTGAGAAGTTTTAAAGTTCCAGCAGATTGAGAAAAAGACTATGATGCTGTTGGCTAGATCTGCAGAAACTGTTTTTTAATCCATTTTTGAAGAAAGATATTTTCTCTTTTTTTTTTCCTAAGCTGCAAGTACATTTATAGTATTACATGTCACCAGCAAACAACAGATATCTATCTACTCCTTCACATTCTGTCAGTATCTCAATCTTTTCAGGTCCATGTTCCAACAAAGCATAAAATTAGGGAACAATTCTTAAATACAATAGAAAAACAAGAAAGAAGAGATGGGACTTCTACACAAAGCTGATTGCTCCTTTCTGAGAGCCTAGAGACAAACATGCAAGGGCAGGATATATGGCATGAGTGCCTATTTCACAACTGCAAGGGTCCACAAGGGGATGCTTTACATAGGATGCACTTTGTACCATTGCAAGAAAATACTAGTAAAGCTCTGGAACACCAAAACTGGTTATGAAAATTCCACACTTTAAATTTTCTGCAGAGCTGAAGTAATATAAAAGCATAAAGTTAGGTGCTGCGTGCTTAAAGAATATTTTCATGTACTAACGAATTAATGCCTTTTGTTCAAAAATAGAAGGAAACCAAGAATACACTGTCATGAAGCCACAGTTGTTACTAATTGAATTTTTATTAAAATATATGGGGTTTTTCCCCAGTTTGTAAACTCAGGCATTGGAGACTAATTTGTTAAATAAGGAAGACAGATTGCAGCCTTTAGCAACCAAAACAAATTTTTGATTAATATTTAGAAAATTACCTACATTTGCAGAAGGGATGAGACTAAAGTACACAAGATGCTCCACATCTTCAACTTTAAACTGACAGCACGTGGAACTCTTCAGCTTAGCTCACACATAATAAAGGGGCAATAGAGATGGTATATGATATAAGTAAGGCACCAGAATAGGCATCCAATCTTACATCTTTATTTTAAGGTCTATCAAATAAATAATAAAACTTATTAACGTTAAAAAACCCTACAATGAATTCAGCTCAGAAAGATCATTCTTCACTAAAACTAAACACCAAGAGAGACAGACGTCATTCAAGCCCTCTTAAGCAAAATACTGAAGATGAAATACTCATTTGGCTTCATTCCAGTCTTCACAAAAAGGTTCCAATTACACTATATTTCAACACATACAATAAAACTCCAGGATTCAGAAACCGAGACTACAAAGAGAATCAGGAAATGTCCATGACACCTGTACTACAAAACAAAATGTAATGTTTACAATAGTCTTGTTTAAACCCAGTTACACAAAATGGTAATAAAAATACCAGTGATGCCTGCCTAAAAAAATTCACTATTTCTATTAGTTGTTTTTTTCCACACTAATCAAAGACTGCAACTTTTGACAGAACATACTGGTTTTGATACCAGTAATGTAAACAATCCTTTTTACCGTAAGGCCACTTTTGTATCTTTGTCTTTCACCCATGTGCACACAAAACTATGATTTGTGACAGCAATTATAACTGGGTAATGGGCAACGTTCAAAGATTAAAAAAGGATGTCAAGGGAAACTGAAGCCTGGCTTGATGGATCAAGGATGTCCTCTTGCACAGTTGTCAGTTTTGGCTGAAGAGGTTCTGATATCTTGGACTAGTAAAACATCAAAGTTTCTGACTGTAGATTGCTTCAAATTTCAAGTGCAGGACTTTTACCCATGTTGTAAGGCTGGATTGGAAGATGTAAAGCTGAAAGAGAAAGAAAAATGTGTTTTAAAATATTAAATCGTGCCACATTCAATACCAGATTTGCTTTCACTGGATTTTAATGTAAAAACAATTATTTTTTTTTTTTTAAGAAAAATTTAAAAAGAACTGACAGGTGACAGCAGACAGTACAATAGCTCATTAGGACCTTTGTACAGAGCATGTTATTGTTTCATTCCTTTAAAGAATCCCCTTCGTAGTCCACATATCACCATGAAAAGAAGCACCTTAAAATCAGAAAGTAATAGATGAAATATCTCTTATGATTGGAAGCCTTTCCTTGGTGTTTTATTTGTAGTAAATTAAAATCATTCATTAGATGAACAACTCAGGCTCAGATGATTTATTTTCTAAACATACAGGTCACATTTTAAAATTAACTTACATACATTCTATTTATGTAACAGGAGCAAGTTCCCAGAGAAATTCATTACTGTAAAATGGGCAGAAACCATCTTATATAAAAAATAACTTTTGGTTGTCAAGCTATATTTAAGAATAAAATCAAAACCAAAAACATTGGAAGCTGTCAGAGTAGTTCTGTGTGGGCCAATAATCAGTATTTTAAGATTACTTAATAATGTAAGGTGCACTGCTACAGAAAATAATTTATTTCAGAAAAAAATTGTTTAGACATTCATATTTGTGGTTCATAGCATACGGGAAAAATATCAAAGCAGGTCTCATCTTAACCCAATCCCTCCCCCTCACCCCCCAAAAGAAGCAAACTCAACTATTCGAAACATCACCCTAAACCCAAACTCACCCTAACCCCAAAACTCACTCAAGAGGAGTAAAACCACAGTTCACAAACTTTTTAAAAACTTTAGTATTTAAAGCATGTCCTGTCTACATTTCCCTCCCTTAAGGGCAATGTTCACCAAATTTCTACAAAACCTGTAGTAAACTTGGATTAACATTACAACAGTGTCTCAGCCGCACTGACACTACGGTCCAGTCAATGTTAAAGCAGAGAGACCACATGGCAACAACTGTTTTTCCTGCAGCTTCTTCAATAAAGATGTTAGTTGAGAAGATATTCATGGCATGGCACCTTCAGCAGAGAATATGTTCCACACCAGTGAAACAGTATGGCTCAATTCAAAGCTCAAGGTCTGTCAAAAAACAGTCTTGTCAGAGCACATATACATGAGCAGTTCCACTTGTTTGCTTTTGGACAAAGTCTAACATGGGAGACGCGACTCTTTAGGTTCTGATCTTCCAGACAGAAGAACCTATCTCAAGCAAACACTATCAGTAGACGTCTTTGCACAGAATTTGCAGCACAGAAAAAAGACACTGAAAACTTACTTCCTAAGCATTGAATTTCAATAACCCAACTTTGCAATATAAGTTTCTTTTCTTTCTTACAAGCATAATTTTCTTTGCTTTTCCTGTTACAGGAACTTCAAAAAGGAAGTAGCAGAGGGATAAGCAACTTTATGCTTTTTGAACTAAAGATGAAATCACGAAACATGCCAAACAGCAAAACTAAAACCAGTGACCTTCCCAAAAAACATGAAAAAAATTAGTATGTTTCCTAATATTAATTACAGATCTGTATTAAAAAAACCCCAATCACTAAGGGAAGCTCCATTATCAGTGAATTTTACCCACATGTTGCATCCTGTAGGATCAGCATCATACATTCTATAAACTGCATTTATAAGTAGTTGATATTTATGCACATCTATTATAAAACTCTATTTTAGACAACTTATGCTATCCATCTGCCCAATTCCCTAATGCTACTGGTATTAGTAATAATTCTTGCAATACTAGCATAGTAATATAATCTATAGAAAGTCTACTAATAGAATTAAATAACTGCAAATATAAATCTCAATGGAGCCCTTCCATTCATTAATTATACATTACAATGCTATTTTATTTATACTGTCATTCAGTTTTTCTACAGCTATAGGTAGACAAGCATTACAGCTTTTAATGTTGCAAGGCTTTTCACAGTGGAGGAAAGAACTAACAGGGACAGAAAACATTAAAGCATCACCCCGACTGTAAACGGATGACATCTTGCATAATCTGCAGTTTAGCATACTCATACTATTCAATGAACGTTTACTAGAATTAAGGCACCATCATTATTGTAATTACTGTTCCTTGTGAAGAACGTTCTCACAACAGATCATCTGCTATATGTGATCCACCCTCAAAAAAAATGTGCGTATGTAATTTAAGGATGATTATAAGTTTGGAGCCTTGAACTCCTGCCTCAACTACTCTTTTTTGTATCGGCTGTGCAAACTGTACAATAACCTGGTTCCAATAGCTTACTGACAATTAGCACCATTTTCAAAATACAAATGTCCTAATAACAATCCTTAATATGGGAAAAAAAGTTTGCAGACTTTTTTAACTCCATTCATTAGCCAAAGTACTTTTCCATGCTACATTTGTGAAGAAACTTTTTAATGACGATGTGTAAGCAAGAGATCAGGAATACTATATCTTTGCTAAATCAACCTCTGCATTTTCAACTAATTACCTTTTACAACATTATTAACTTTTCCTCTGTACTAAAGCAGAGTGGAAATGTGTGGAAAAGGAAGACCTTAAGTAAAACTCTACTACTTAATTTTTCTGTGAGGTTTTGAGGTCAGTTTGTGTCTGACCACAGAAAAGGCATGATCAAATCTCAAGCAACAACAAAACAAAAGCAGAAAAAACACCCACAAAACAACAAAAGAGAATCCTCAAACTCCCACAGTAGGAAAAAAAAAATCTCACTTGGAATTGTAGAAATCAAAAGAGGAAGTCACCAGTAACAAATCAAAGTTACCAACTTCCCTTGAAATACTGCTTTCCAGAAAATTTGCTTAGAAACAGTAACTCAAGTTACGCATTATGAATTACTAATCCGAAATCATGGAACTTCTGTTAAAGATGACAGACTACAGAAAAGAGAGACAATCCGAAAAACGTCAGTTGCGTTTTGTCTGTCTATACAAGGAACAACAAATTCAGCCCTCCAGTCTGCAGAGAACTGGAACACCTAGTGATAACCAGAGAAATTTGTAACATGAGCCCTTACACCAGAAGGATACATACAATGCATACAAGAAATCTTACATTAGCAGGCTTCTCTGTGTTGTAGAGCTACTATCTTCATCCAGTGATATGCCAAGAGATTAAGTATTTTTTTTTTAATTTCAACTACCTTTAAAGATTTTCAATCTGTCTTCAGGAAAAGTAACTTATTTGTGACAAAGCTTAATATTTTCAACATCATCTGGATTCATTAAATATTTGAGCAGTAACTTCAGTTTGTAACTTTTTTTTGTGTGATATGTATATCCATACACATACACACATTTCAGCTATAGGTAGATGAATTCAAATTTATGCATACAATTTGTTATTAGCTGATGAGAAAACATCTGACAGCAATATGAGAACACATTGGCAAAGTCAAACACATTGAAAACAATACTATGAGTAACTAAAAGTCAAACCTTCCACTGAAAAAAACCCCTTTTAGATGTGCTAAAAATTACAAAAATCATCATTATTTGACTTGCCCAGAAACACGAAGTTTAGTTTACATACAAAAGAACAATTCTTTTCAGTTATGTAGAAAGGGTATATCACTGAATAGAAATCATCACAATATATCAAGCAAACAGGTTGAAACAATTAGTCCTAAAGCCAAACACTGAGAACCCACTCTCCGGGTAATGAAAATATATATACAAAACAGCTATGTTGGTTACAGCTTATCAACTCAAAGACAAGTGGGACAGAGAGTACAAGTACTCATTGTTCAAAGCCCAGCTGCCGAAGAATGATGCTCTATTAACAGAAAGAAAAAAAGCATTGTATCTTACAAAGCAAGACATGTTGTAACTTCTGAACTTTTTTGATTGTGCAAATTGCATGTTTGTAAAACAGGATTCCTCCTTTCCCAGCAGTGCAAGGTAAGCACACTTTGACTTTGCATGTGGTCAGCAAATTATTCCACATATTCCTAAAGATATAAATGGGCTTCATTTGTCAGGTGCTGACCTGAAGTAAAACAACGTCTAAGTACCATCCTACTGTTCTTCTAGCAGGCACGGTATGATCACTGTGGGGCCATTTAAGGCCTACATAAGCATGGCCCTTTGGAGATTCTGTACAAAAAAGAAAGCTGATGAAATGATCTCCACACATTACCTTCCATCTGAACCAATCTTCCAAGCATCATACTACAGTAACAAGTTACTGGCTTGGCATTTATTACAGGGAATACTAAAAAGGGTCAAGTGACTACTATTCGGCCCTCTGAATTTTAAATGATTTACACTAACATGACATACTGCAAAGTTCTTTCCACATTATTTCACAATTTGGGCTGCAACTTCAGTTCAACTTCTTTTTCTACAAGCTATTTGTACCACAGAATTGATTAAAATTTCCAAAGTTGAAATAAGGATAGATCAGGATAAAATCACAAATGTTTCAGATCTTAGCTCTGCCTCTGACATTTGCTGAACTTACAATCATTTGACAGTATTTGTGTCTCACTCTTTCTCATTTTCCCTTATACAATGAACATAGAAGAAAGGGAAAGAGGCTGACTAGCTAGGCTGTTTCAAAAGGGAAACAAAAATTCCTTGAAAAGTAATCCAAAAAGCGAATGATAAAAACCTTTCACTGCAGTAAACGTTGACAGTTTTGATAGTTTTCCAAGAGACAGAACTGAAATTTACCATTTTACACTTTTTCTCTTCTGCACTGTACTAGAAGTGTTTCCTTATTCTTGCACTGATAATTAAATAAGGACAAAATACCAAGGCACTTGAGACAGAAGTTTTGCTTCCTCTTGTATCTTAATGATAGCAAGTGAATCTGAAAAGTTTCAGTTATTTGTAGCATATAACTACAAAGTAATTCAAACAAAATTCATTACTTAGACTAGTGATGACAAAAGGTGCTACGCTAAGAGCCTTAAATCTTCTGCTGTTAGTCACCTGGCTCAATACTGCAAGCTTCCTCACTCCACTAGTATGTCTCAGTCACATTCTATACACAAAAATTCTGTGTTTATGTCCTAAATATCTTTCTGCATTTAGCAAATCTGATCTTCTACTGAGAGGGCTGGTTGTGTCAACAGTTTTGCAATGCAAACATAAAATAACACAATTCCAATACAAAAAAACCTAAAACACTTAAGACTGACATTACAAAAATGAGGATACCCATAATCACCATCTGTGGCAACTCATGGGCCTTTCCAATCCGACCTCAGCTAGTGATTCATACACTATATTACTCTGGCAGCAGTAGAGCGGGCAACACAAATAGTTCTGTATCAATGCATATACATATATCTTTTGTAACATTACTTTGACTTTATAAGCTAAAATAAGCAGACATAGTTCTGAGTCACTGCTGCATTTTCCCATACTGGTTAGATCCATTTAGCAATAAAGATAAAATTTTCTGAACTCTAACAAGACATTCAAAAAAGAAAACCCACAGAATGCTTAAAAATATTAGCAAAAATAGAAAGAATGCAGGACAAAGCTGAATTTTTAACAGCTATCAAGCACTTTAAGCCTTAAGTATGTGTATTTTGCTTTAAAAATATCCAGCAAAGTTACCGTTAATTCTTTTCATAGACCACATTGACGCAGTTACTATAGCCGCACAGTAAATGAATTTTAAGGTATTTGCTTATCATTTATGACACAATAAGTCAATAAAGCTAACAAAGGCTCTTCTTAAACACAAATGAATACTAAGAAAAACCCTCAGGCACCAGGGCAATTTTTCTGTATTTCCCTGTGATATATGGAAATCTAAAGCACAGCCACTGAAAATTACTATTTAAACTTTCTCTCCCATAAGCAAAGGGCTAATTAGAACTGTCTTTGATATTAAAAAGACAAAGGTAGGCTGGCAGGTAGAACTGCAACTAAGAAAAAACTTTCATTATTAGATTTAAAGGCAATTTCAGATATGCCCACATGGAAGTTTTATGGAGTTTCTTGAGACTGATGTTCTTCCCTTTCCTCACCCTCTGCCAACTACTTAAGTACTGTTACATGAAAGCTTTACAGCAATGATTAGATAAATTGAGAAAAAAAAACCCTGAATCTCTAAGTATTAGAATTACACTTATACCAGATAGAAGTCAACATGCAAACAACTATTTGATTTTTTCAGTTGATGGTGATCCTTCAACTGAAAAGGTCTCTGGAAAGAAGGAAATTACAATCGAGAACACAGATATCTTAGTCTCATTTCCTTTATCTGGAAAAAAGTCAAGTTTAAAGTGCACAATTTAACAGCATAGCAGAATTATATATTCATCAAAAATGTATTAATATAATAAAATATTTCTATTAAAACTTCTTGGCCAAACCAGTTTCTAATGCTCTTTCTATTTAAAGGACTAAACGAAAGTGTATGATGCAAGGGAAATTAATTGACAGTATTACACACAGGCTTCCATTACAAGGGTATGACTTTTTGTTTTGGCACCAGCAGCATGAAACATTTGGTAAGTGATGAAAAAAATTATCTTCTGAGACCAATAATAAATTCCTAAGACACAGAGCCACACACACCTGTTGCCATGTGGCTTTTTGCAAAAGCCACACTGCTTGCTGGGCACCCAAACATGTTTGCTTTCACTAGGAGAGGTATGTTCCAAGCCTTCCTTTTTAACAGTTGAAATGTTATCTGGAATGAACAATGGAGGTTCATCAAGTGAAAGACTTTTACTACTTCTTCTCTGGCGAGGTTGGAGAGTCTTATCATTTCTTTTGGATTTGTTTTTTTCTTTATCATCCTCTTTCAGATGTTCGACAACAGGGGAATCTTTTGTGTCTGAGTCTTCCTTTGTGGAGCTATTTGTTTTTAGCCCAGTTGCAAACTGGTGTTTCTGCCCATGGGCTTGCTTCTGACCAAGATTTGAAGCATGCCCTGACAACAAATGCACAGAATGCTGGGTGTCTTTAGAACAGCTTTGATGAGTAGGAGATTTCTCACTTGTTCTTTGAACTGACGTCTTCTGTGCTTGCCCAGAAGCCTGGACTCGGGGTATTTTCTTCAGCATCGTATTAGTCTGCTTTCTTCCAGTCACTCCTGAAACACAGCTCTTTGCTTTCAAACCCAGATCAGATTGTTTCTTCCTAATTTTAACTGGGTTATTTAGATGCTGATGACTCTCTTGCTCATCTGCAGTCCGCTTCAGACTTGCTGAAGATGCACTGTGAGGTCCCGAAGCACTAACTCCAGCTCTTGTTCTTGAACGCATCACTTCTTGTTGCACTGTACCCGACTTCTGCCGGGTACCTGAAGACAGATTTTGTTTATTCTGTATTACAGATTTACTATGCCGGGGCCCAATGTTCTTTTCACATTTTGATGAAATGTTAATTCGTTTCTCCTCATCCTGAAATTTTAATGCCTCTGGGCCTTCTACTTTAGTACTGCTGATCTGCTGCTGTACATTTTGGCTTGTCTGGTCAAGAACAGTGCTTTCTAAAATGCTATTTCCCGAGTCAGCAGAAGTCAACTCTCTGCTCTTTAAGTCTTTATTATCAAACTCTGTACTGTTCAATAGTTTCTCAGATGGTGGTACAGTTTTCTCCTCTCCCTTGTCATCATCTCTAGCTTCTGTTACACATTCCTTTACTGACAATGTATTTTCATCAAGAGCGTCCACACTGTGGGAGCCTGAACTACAATCAACCCCCTCTTTTACAGAGCTGGACAGATCTGAAAAGGACTCACAAATTTCACTTGGATTCACACAAGCACTACATGGATCATTAGCTTTTCCAGTTATTCCAATTTCATCATGCTCTTCTGTTTTCTTCTCTGATGCCTCTGCTTTACTATCATCAGTCTTTTCTTCTGAAGAACTTCCCAAGTCCATGGAATCAATCAAATCATCTGACTCATTTTTAACTGGAGTCATTTCAGTATCAGCAGATACTAAACAAACTGACTCAGCATTCTCAGATTCAGTCTTTGTAGCAGCCTCTGCTATTTCCTTTGTTTCTCCAGAAGGAGAACAGGTTCCTGTTAAGTTAGCACAACTTAACTCTTTGGATGTTTCCTCAACTTTTGCCTGCTCAAGGGTTTCAGACTTTACTTCATTCACATCTTCAGGAGAAGGCAGATATTTTGTATTACTTTGGGATGTTGCTACTGCAGCTGTTCCTTCTATCTGTCCTGATCGCCTTGTACTACGCCTAACCTCTTTAGGCTGCTCTACTTTTGAGGGTGCAGCACCATCTGCCTCTTTAACTGGACTTCTCTCTTGTTTCTGTCCATTTTTTGGTGCAGATCCACTTTTTACAGACGATTTCTTAGTATTAACAGGAAGAGCAACATTCGAACGTTTGGCTAGCGTGCTCTGTCGGAGACTCCGTACTGTTTCTAGGAAGGGAAAAAGAAAGTGTCTTAGCTATTGTGCTTCCTTCCCTTTGCAAACACAAAATTAACCTAGAATAGAGCTGACTTACCTTACTTTAGGTTACTGGACACAAAGAGAACTTTAAAACTTAGTTGTTTACTAAACTTCAAAAAAAATTGAAATGCAAGTATTTGGAGTTTGACATAGTTTGGATGTAAAATCTCATTATTCTAAAGGCTATAGGAGTTCTGAGTGGCATATATAAAATAGAAGCAATGATAAAAAGACAATCAAAATCAACTCTACTTTTCTATCATTCAACCTTTTCTACCTCGAACAAAAATTACATAAGCTCTGTTTTGATTAGAACTATAACTATGAAGTTTAAGCAGCTTTTAAAGAACAGAGTCTATGAAACCAAGATCCAGTCACATTCTCACCTGATGACATCTCTTACATTTTCTAAATAAGAAACCATTTTAGAGACTTTCTAAAAAGCATATTCACCAGCTTTGTACCCCAGGCTCTTATTTAAATTTTGATCTCCATATTAAGTAATTCTATCTTTTTCGCTCAACCTGCTGTATAGGGGAAAAAAAGCAGAGGTAAATAACTCCACCAGTTCAACAACTTAGAAAAGCCCTAACTATAACCAAGTAGCTACCACAAAGAATGAAAATATTTTATTAAAATATTAAGTATCTATACTTTGTTGACTTTATGACTGCAATCACTATAAAAGAATTTAAAGCAAAAAGAAAATACCCAAATAAAAATAAATAGAATCAAAATTTTAATTGGATATAGAGACATGCTAACGTAATATTCCAATGCGGATTTGCAACTCTATCATGTTTTTGTTGGTGAGGAATCACAGTGCTAATCTGATGCAGGTAAAAGCATCAAAATCTCAAAAATTAGTTCAAGGAGCAAAAGGCATAAGGAAGACATTAAGTATTTATGGAAGAGGAATTTTCATTGAGTCATAACCTATAGATGCCAACTTCTAGCTGCAGCATATTAAAAAGGAAGTGTCTGTATTTGAATCCACACAATCAAACATCAAAGCTTTACTTTAAATTCATAAATGTTGGGGGGGTGGGATTGTAAAGATCTAATTTACTTCAAATGTGCACACACAATCCATGATTACCTTGTGCCATTAAACGTGGTGATTTCCTTGGTGATGTGACTGCTGTTTCTTCAGCACGGCTCCTCAAATTCCTGTGAGGTAAAACAAGCTCATCATCATCAAGGGTGTCATTGCCACTGTCTTTAACTCCTTCTTCATCCATAGTATCATCAAGACCAATAACTGAAAAAAAAAAAAACAAACAAGAAAAAGCCTAAAACTTAAAATTATAAAAAATGTTGCAGCTGTACAACAACTCTGTTTTGCTCTATCTGAGCAAAACAGAGAAAGAAACAGGGAAAAATAAATAAATTGGACATCTAAAAAGAAGCAAAAGGGGGGGAAAAATGAAGAAATGCAGGACAGAAAATTCCCATGAGGCAGTTTCATTGTAGAAGAAGCTATCGCCCAAAGCTTGAAATTTTTGTAGATAGTCCTTACAGCTTTACTGTGGACTCACATTTTTTGTTGGTTTGGGTTTGTTTGTTTAGTTGGGTTTTTTTGGGGGACAGTGTTTCTTGCCACAGGAAGGTCCCTACTCTTAGAGGATCAGCTGTCTCTCACCGTCCCTTCCCACCTAAGAAAAAGTGAAGAAAGTTATACAGCAGAAAGAGCTGATCCAGAAGTGCATAGAGTTTAAAATCACAGTTTTCTCACAGGACACAATTTTAGAACTCTTAAGACCCAATCACATCATGTATCCTCATCTGCAATGCCTCTTTGGTAGAGCATTAAGTGCAGCAAGCACTTCAAGTCTTCAAGGAGAGACAGAGAACATTGTTTTCGGTGAATTCCTATCCTCCAGTAACCTGAGAAGGATTCCAGAGGTTGCTCCTGAAAACAGGTTTCTTAAGAGGCATTCAGGCCAATATACGAACCATTTTCCTCACTTGCTCTAAGTTTGGTCCTGCAGTGGTAGCCTCTCCCATTCCAAGATCGTATGTGTGATTAATGAATCCTGATCCCCGTGGGATGAAAAATTTGTGAGGTCAAGCCAAACACCATAGTGATTCTATAAAACATTAGGAGTGTCTGACAAATACCACACAGAGTCCAAACAATCAAGTGTGCCTATTTTTCACTATTCAGACACCTACCTAGAAGCACTTTTAAGACAAACTCGGATGAAACATGTATCTAAAAATTTCTAACAATTGCCTACTTAAAATTGATATAAATTAAAACATCACAGAAGTCAAAATAAGCAAGAAGTTAGTCTAAAAATTCTAAGGTTTGATTTATCTCAGAAAATCTGTCAATTCCTGATCCTTTTCAAGACTAATACTACTGCAACTTAAACAAACAGTGCTCTTACGAAGGTACTACATACTTTGGAAATAACAAAAACTGGAAGCTGTAAAACACTACTAACGCCAAACAGTGATGAATAACCAAGTTTATCAAGACTGTAATTCAAACTACAATCACCTGCCATGAAGAATTAAAAAAATAAAGCATCCAAGTAACCTATCAAAAGTTCAAATATTAGGAAGCTTTTTCAATGGCTTCTTAAGGAAGACTGACCTTGACATCAGGCAATTGGACTCTGGACCTCTGAAATTACACAGCTGCCAGGAGCCGAAAGCTAAGAGTTTCTTAAGCTGACAATTTATCATCACACATTTTATTTTAACCATCATTTTTAGTTACTGAATTGTACACACCAGTCACAAGGAAAAGTGTGTTTGTAGAAATTACTGGCAGCTTCTGCTTTGCAGTCCAGAGCCATGCTTACATCTGTGCGTGTGTACAACCATACACCGATATCACACGCAAGCTGCAGGGGACTGATAATGTTGGGCTTACTCCACTCAACTGTGTTCTTTGACCACTTATTTCCTATAAGCTACATACTAGGAAGAAGGACACGCTGGCAAAAAAATAACATTTTAACTACCCTATTAGGCTTGACTTTCCCCTAAATATCTAGTACCATCTATTGTCCAAGATGGAAAACTGAACAAGACAGACACTCATCCTAACTCCAGCTGCTCATCCTTACGTTCCCAAAGACTATGTCCTTGTAACAGCTCTGCACTTGGGTATTAGTGTTCTCAAAATGTTCCTACAAAACACAAAACTGGTTTTCAAACTTAGACTGTGACAAAGGAGATCCACTGTGACTTTCAGATCCACTTCTGTTTCTTCCATGTAGAAAAACTACTAAGCTATTAAACACAACATGAAAAATAAAAACTATTCACAGAGCTTCTGACCAGCTCTGCAGCATATTTCAGGACTGACATTAGAGCCTCAGGTGTTACAATGCTCTTGCTCTAGTTATTGAATTTATACACTCTCCTTTGTTAACAACAAAAAAAGGGACACATTCAGTCCACTATTGACAGACAGTTTGAAATATTAGAATTAAAGCATTTTCATACTTACAAGACTCTGTGCTGTAGCTTTAATTTTACAGAGGAATTTGAAGCACAGAATCTTGCTAATTTCAAACCACCTGAGCTACAACTCAGCTAGCACAGACAGCCTCATGAGGCCCCCGGATGAGGAACCTTCCACACAGACCCTGCTGGGAAGAGAAAAAGTGACAGAGAACAGCAATAGATACAGAGAAGACTAGGAAAGTAAATTACGAAAGAGAAGTGGAGGTAGAGAAACAGCATTGGGAAAAGTAAACCAACAAAAGCAAAACCAGAAAGAACTTAAAAAGAAAAATAGACATTCTCTGAGTAATAAACATCGAAATATTATCTCAGTAATAAATACAGAAATTAGAAGAATAAAAGATAAAGGAAAAAATAAAGAAAAACATCTGAATAGGAAAAGTTGTATATCATTGTACAACTGAACAGACTGCAAATAAGAAAAATACGAGTCACATAAAACATTCATACTGGAAAAGGCATCACTGGACCTTCAACTTACTATTCTGATTCTATCCATGTAAAGTATCTAAATTTCCAAACTACTCTGCTATACGTTATACAATAACAGAATAATGTACAGTTTACTGTACATAGTTCATACCGTACATAGTACATAGTTTACTTGCAGATTTAAAGCAATATTTTCTATGTGCTAAAACAAAAGCATGGCAATTTTTTAAGTCTTTAGTAATGTAAAAATGAGGAAAGACAAGCCTTACTTTGTGGTGAAAGAGAAGGTAAGGAGAAAAAAACACCCCTAAACACATGCTCAACTTTGATATTTATAAATCTTAATTTTTATTAACTTAAATCTTTCCTTAATTATTTTGAGCCACAAGACAAAAATATTCAGGTTTTTGACACACTGATCAAGGTAAATCTCAAGTGTAGAAATAAGCTTCTTTTTTAGATATTAGCCCTGGACTTCATTTGTTTAGGTAACCACACAGACCTGAACATCACTGTTTCTGCTGTAAAATGCTATGTCCAGATCAATCACACTTATGGCAGGAACGTGCAAGCCCACAGCAGGCACCATATAAGCATCACAAATTGCATGAACAACACTGAACTTTTTTAAATTTCTACTTTATTTTATGTGAATAACAACATAAAAACCTAAATTATGCTTCAATGAAAAGATGTTAGTCTCAAGCTGTAACTAACACTAAGTCGTCAGAAGAGCTAATAAACTCCAGTAGATAAATGGAACATAAATAGACACTGACTAAATATCACTTTAATGACGATGGTGTATTTTATAGGACAACCTTTTTCCTATTGACATTTGTGATGCATGTTCAAGAAACAGAATTAAAAATACGCTTTGTTAGAAAAAATACATTTTCAAGAGAAATTAGTTGTCTGATGGACATAACTTATATAAGGAAACATCAAATTCCAACTTTTTTACAGGAGTTTGCCTGTAACCTGCTCAACTGAGAATTGAGGCCTGTAATCAAGGCCTGTAAGTACCTTGTACTGACTGGACAGTTCGAGAAAAGAATCTAAGTGCCATATGAAATACTAACTAAACATTTGCTCCCATTCTCCATTAATCTCTATATTGTAAAGAGATATTTTTCAATTTTTTAGAATAAAGACATAGGAAAATCAACTAGGATTAATAAACTTAATACAGCATGTATCTTGACGAAAGACTGCACACCCATTTTAATAAAAAGATGGAGCTACATCACACATCTACTGATTTGTGGTTTAGCCACACAAGCCTGTTACTTTGGAAATAAAGAGCAGTAAAGCATAAATTTCAACAACAAAGTAAAAACATAGCAACAAACCAAACACTTTAAATTAAATTCAATAATTTTATTAAGAAGGAAATCTTCACCTATTTACAAATCAGAGAGCTCATCTGAATGGCTTTGCAAATCTTTTTACAGATCCAACTCCTTCACCCATGAAACTGATACAAAGGAATATATAACTAAATACTTCAGAAGTACCTAAAATGGGGAAAATAGGTAGTTTTCCACCTACAGAGAAGTGTGCAAAGTAAACATTCTCCACGTTCTCAATACCAATACAGTAAATTTAAATTTTATATAGGAAAGTTACTACCTTTCTCACAAGACACTGTGGAAGTGTTCACATGGACACAGCTTGGAGGAAGGCAGGCATAAAGAGGTAAGAAAACTGAGAGAAACAACTGTATACTCAATTTTGGGCTGAAATTTGAAGATTACATTCAAAATTACTTCATATGCCAGAGGAAAAATGTATGCACATTCAGCTTTAGTGAAAAGACACTGAAATGTCTAACAGCCAGACAGCACACTAGCTAAAGAAAATAAGTATTTCTAGTCAGAACAGTTGTTTTGGCTCCAAAGATTCAGCAGTTGAGCATGATTTTAGTAGCAGAGGTAATGCTGCTTTCAACTGTACTCACAAAACCAGAGGCTAAAACTAAAACCAGTGGACTGCACTTAGGGGAAACAACTTTCCCAGCAACAATCCAGAAGGACAGGAAAAAAAGGGGCAATTAAAAAGATGTTCCTAACACACTTTACACAGTCTGATAGGGTCAGTCTTCACCATTTATGATAAATACCTTATTTGATAAATATACCCATAAACTAAACTGGTTAAAAACTTGATTTTAATATGAAATCCAGAAATGTCTCCAGATGATATGCAATTAAAATTCCAATCCCCAGTAAATCACATCCTGAAAAGCTACAGAACTCATGATAGCTGAAAAGTACCAATTCAGTGAGAACGATGGTCATTTAATTCATGGTCATGTGACCAGTCTGACCTGCTGTGCTCACAGGTGGCTAAGCTTCCACCATGTCTTCCAGAAGAACAGAACAAAGCAGAAAACCCATCACTAGGGTACCATCCAAAGTCGGGGAAAATTATTTGCTCTCAAGAGTTATGTCACAAATAAACTTCAGTACTTACTTCTCATAAAGGAATTGCTCAGAAGGAATTAAAAAAACGAAACTCCAAGCTCATACTTCCACACCCACTCACACCACTAAAACACTTAAGATGGCCAAGAGCTGTTCTACATCTACTTTCCTGTGTTGGTCATTCAGAGTTTGGAAGAACAGTCACCTGATCAAACGGAAGAAAAGAAGCAGAGGCACCTAAAGCATCATTTGGGATGCTTTTGATTGCTTCAAGAACTTGAACTTCAATTATTTCTCAAAAGTGTCATTTTGGCAAATTCTGTCCTTTAATTCACAAGAACAATTATATCAATTTCTAGTATGGACAGAAGGTCTTTCTGCTAACACCTACTTCAGGACAGGACATTACTGCTAAGCTCCTATAAGCTGGAGTGAGTAAGAGCTGTGGATTGTGCCTTGATTCACAGAAATAACAGAGCACTTCCTAACCGTGCCATAAGAGCAGCAGTCTGCTCAATTTAACTCCATAAATCAGCAAGCTAACTTCATCTCTGCAGTTTAGCAGTCACTCTACACAAGCACATTCTGAAAGGATTAACACCTGTTAATTTGATCCCTACCCTACCCACCCTTGTGAGAGGGTCATAAAGTTACTTCCAGCTCTGCTCAAAGCCATTACCAGGATCACCTGCAAAGCATCTCATTGTCTCTAAATATGCAATTATTCGATCAGAGCTGAAAAAGGTAATCCCATTCTATTCCTCAGTGGCAATTACAGGACAAGCTCAGTAAGTTTGGTCTTTGTTGGTCTTTGACCAACAGTCATCTAACTGAAGAAATCACCTAGATCCAGCACAATCTGGATTCAAGCCATGAGGAACATGAGAGTTTTTTACTGGTACTGATATAGTTCTTCCTATCAATAGATAGGCAACTAACATCCATTGTCATATTCCTTGATATTTGTCATATATCAGTACTGCTGACTGAGATGCTCAGGACCTGCTGAAGTGAGTCCAGAGGAGGCAACAAAAATCAGTGGAGGCCTGGAGCATTTATCCTTTGAAGAAAGGCTGAGAGAGTTGGGGTCTTTTAGCCTGGAGAAGGTCACCTTAATGTGGCCTTTCAATACTTAGAAGGGGCTTATTAAGAAAATGGGGACAGAATTTTTAGTATGGCCTGTAGTGATAGGACAAGGAGTAATGGTTTTAAACTAAACAAGCTAACTAGCACTGACTGGAAATCAAACTTCAACTCACAAAAGTCTATGCACTTCTGTCTTACAGACATGCACTTAAACTGTTTAAAAGACATACAATCAGTTGCTACCCGTATCCATCACATACAGTCAGATAACTGGTAACTCACCAAAAAAAGAACGCTAACAAAAAGCTTTGTCCATGATGAATGATACGCAAAATAAAGCCTAAAGCTGAAAAAGAGATGCTGATGAGTAATAACTCTGGATTAGGCTTGTAAAAGCTCCCACAAAAACCCAATGTCAATGCAACAGTAAGAAAAAGAGTAGAAAAACCCACACTCAAAATCAACTTCAAGAGAGAAGGGGTTCTTACAGAAAAACACCTGATCTCAGAAATAAAGCTGAGAAAATGTTGCCACAATCCTGAGAAATTAGGTGTGTGGGTACGAAGCAGGCCTGAAACAAGCCTTTCTCAAAGTTTCTGCTATTCACACATACGTTCACATACGAAATTCACAGTTAAAAGGTTGGGTTGAAGGCATGTAAAGATACTATCTTATCTGTGCGTAGGTTTCCAAATACTTTCCTGAACTCTGTTCAAACCTGCTTTCAAAGAAGTACTAGTGAGCCATGCCTTCTGCTCCTCCATTTTATCTAAGACCTAATACTATTTTAGCTAAAACACCTCCTTGATCCAACTACCATTACCTTTATCTCTTCAGCTTACTCACATTCATCAAATAAGCTGGAGCATGAAATCTTCACTGCTTTAAAAAACAAAACAGTACGTTCCAGTCATTTAAGAAGCAGCAACCATGATAAATCTGTCCTCTGCTGAGCCTGTGAATTAATTTCCATGATTATTTTGCTCCTTTCCTAAATTGTTTAAGTCTAAGTATGGGTTATGCAAAATATTGTTTGACGGTCTAGAATAAATTGTGGTAAATAAGCTTGCGCCTCTGGAAAAAATTAACTCATTTCTACAGGAACAAAACCAAGAGTGTAAGAAATACCAACAGTGTTGTAGTTCTAAAAATACAGTAAGGCAAGTTTTGTGGTAAGAAGTATGCTATTTTCTTTTTTAGACAAATCGGTGAGCTTCCACCTAAACTATTTCAAAAAAATCAGTTTTTGTATGGCTTAATTCTTACCAAGGGTACTACCATCTTGCACAACAGCATTCTCACCAGCAGACTATCTCAGCTGTGTTAGATCACCAACAGTATCATACAAATCAAATCAATCACAAGCTATATGAACTCAGAAGGAAGAAAGCCAAGCAAAGAAACTTTACTTGAAACTCATAATTGTTATTCTAAACTAAAAAATTATAAGTAAATACTGTAGCCCTATCATCTCAGGGTAAGGACAGTTTTTATCAAGACCTACAAAGAACAAGCAACAGCAAAACATTTCATGTCCTTCCGGACACCTATATTAATTCCAAGTTGTGTGGTTTGGTTTATTTCCTGAAATGCGGCTCTGTTCCTGCTGCTTTCAGATTTAAAAACAAAACATTAAATTCACAAACTCAGCATAAATAAAATCAGTTTTGATTCCCTTACTCTATATACAGATTGGAATAGTAGCCCCCAAGTAAACGCATTAGCTCACTTAATTTTTATGGACCTTAAAAATTAATTGTGGTTATCTAAGTATCAGTAGTATTAATTATTGCACTACTGATCATTTTCAGGAGAAATACATGCAAAAAAGCCCCCAAAAGTTTCTCCATAACTTCTAAAATATCCATTTGTACTCTATAAATTAATTCAAAATTTTAAAAGCAGTACAGGTTTACTGGAGTCTGCACAGAACGTAGTACAATACAAGAATGTGCACCACTGTTTTTGCTGGAATTGGTTTGGTTGTGTACATTGTACAGTCCTATGCATGTAAGAATATGGACTACAGCAAGAGTAAACCAAAGCATTGAGGATTGCCTCAAGAATGTTCTACTGAAGTAGTAAAAAAAAAAAACAAGCACCTTCTTTAAGCTTTGCAGGTTCACTTTTTCATTGCCTCAATCAATGTAATCTTTGATTTACAGTTTTCCATGCTGTAATACCACTTAATTTAGTCAAGGTGAGAATTTAGTCTACTACTAAAAGCAAAATACATATTATAAAAGGAAATTATCAATATTTTCAGAAAACTTGCTAGACAAAACTTAAATGTTGATATATTAACTGCATTAATCTACAGCACTTTCAGTAATGAATCCAGTAATAAATAGTTCCTTTAAAATTCCAGTCAAATAAAGAACACTACTAAGAACAGAGTACATTTTTGTCTCTTCCACCAAATTCAGTATAACTATTTCAACTGTTCATAAATAAAAATAATTTTAGAGATTGGATCATCCCTTTTTGGTTTTTTGATCTTTCAAAACTACTCGACCACTCCTAAAGTCATTTTCATTTAAAACTTGGCTCTAAATTGCTTCTAAATTAGGTATTCCAAAGAAAATGGTATTATCATTCCAACGTTTTGAAGTCAACCAAAGCAAAACCGAATCAGGTATCAGCTCAGTGCCAGAAGGTCTAGCACCAACAGAAGAACCCTGAGATCAGAGCAGTAATTTGTACAACCTTCATGCTCCTACTGCTAACCAGAAATACGATATTTTTTCAAGACAACTAGCAACTTCAGTGATTAGGCACAGTACTTACACTACACAAATAACAACTTTCACCAGGAATAATTTACATGTACTCAAAGCCTAGCTTACTTGTGATCCACATAAGGAGCCTTCCTCTGTTGTTACACTACAAAATTAAAAAGAACTGCTGAGTTTACATGCCAAGCACGTAAGCAGCACATCAAAAAGGGCAGGGAGGAGAACGAAATCCCAACTTATTATTTCTACATTACAAAAAAGGGTTGATAATAAGAGTATAACTGTATTTTAAATCGTTTAAATTGTAATCTTAAAAAATTGTAAGATTTACCTGTAGAACAAGGCATCTGGAAATTGGGATCATTGCTATCCAAAACAGGCAAACAGAACTGGGCACTTGCAGATCCTAGCATAGGATCCTTATCGCTGAGCATGTTCTTCAGCGAATCCTCTAAGACATTTTGACTTGTACTAAAATCCTCACAGACTTCATTCTCCAGGTTGGATCCTAGAAATAGGGCATCATCTAAGTGTTCAGTAGGAATTAAATGGTTAAATGTATCAACTATATCCATGAAGACTCCTGTGTCTTTCAGCCCTATAGAAAGACAAGAAAAATACCATAAGAAAATAAGCTACAAATTGTAAAACACCTAAGAAACTAGCAAACTGTTTTGGCTGTTGTGTTTTATAAAGAATGCTTAAGGTATTTTAGAATTGTAAAAAAAAAAAGTCTGCTTATGGTTTAGCATGGCTCACTGCATAAGTAAAGATAATTCCCTGATAATTTTTAAAACAAATTCCATACTAAATTAATATAACCTCCGCTATCAGCATCAGAGTGCTGCCACTTCTACAGAGTGTATATAACAAGAGTAGCTAAAACAACTCCTTTCTAAAATTTGTTTAAACCTTAACCAACCCAAGAGGGTCAGACACCAGAGAAGGAGGAAATCAAGAACAAGTGAACGTGGTTAGCAGCACTGGGAGCACGTGTCTTTCTTCACCTTTAAATGTAAAAATGTGAGGTCAGCTTCTACTAATATCAATGGAGCTGAGAAGGTTCCAGAGCCTGCCAAACTACTACTACATACTACTGAGAAGGATTGTATTCCTGTTCAAAGAGCAATATCAAGTACTTCACAGCAAGTTACTACTTTTAAACAGCAAGATTTTCTATTATCTTTCACCTATCAATATATTCAATTAAATTGCAGAAATTTTATATGAAAATCTGACCTCAGTTAAGCACATGAGAATTCTGAGCTGGCTTTAAAAGGGCCAGAAGCCTCTTAGAAACTTCAATATTGAAGAAATTTAGGTAAACTTCTGTAAGTTTACCTAATGAGCTGTATTCAAACATGACATCTACATTTTACAAAGAATCCCCTATTTTCCAGATCTTCTATGCAATGCATCAGAA
The DNA here is from genome assembly GCA_013396655.1 of Campylorhamphus procurvoides. NCBI lineage: Eukaryota > Metazoa > Chordata > Aves > Passeriformes > Dendrocolaptidae > Campylorhamphus > Campylorhamphus procurvoides. Next base: position 39,415 of record WBMV01003662.1, on the reverse strand, counting down.
ATGCAAATACTGCAGCAGAGATTCAACTAATAAGAATGCATAAATGCACAACAGAATGTAAAAAAGTCAACAAAACATTTCTTCAGAAGTTCTTCCTTAGCATGTACATTGAGTTGTAAGAGAATTAGAATAAATATGGTCAGACAGGCAAGAAAAATGGAGTAGTGAGATAGTGCCTGGCTTACTCTGGCATACAGGGTAGTCTAGGAGACCAGTTTTGGCACACAAAGCTGTTCAAGCTTTTGGAAACAGAAAAAGGACATACATACTCTTCTACTCATTCCTTCATCATTCTCTTCTCACACATTAGAAAGGATTTTTTTCCTTAGAAATGAGCACACTAATTAAAGTGACAAATAGGAATTAAAGTTTGCTTGAATTACTTTATAGATCACTATTCCAGCAACCTGCAACTACATAAATCCAGTAGTTACTCATGCTTAATAGAACAGCAAGTATGCTTCCTTCTAAGCATCAGTGCGACATTTTTCTTTTAGCAATCAAGTGGGAATATCCCAGCCAGACACGTTAGAGCTCTGCTACAATTTCAACAGGTATAACATAAGTAGTTATGCCATTTATTTTATTTCACAAGTTTACAAAAACTACACTCTGAGCATGAGAAATGCTTTGTTTGGGTGGGTTTTGTTAGGGTTTTTTTGTTTGTGGTGTTTTCTTGGTTTTTTGGTTGTTTTTTTGTTTTATCTTTTTTTAACCGTAAGTCTTTATTCCTTCTCTCATAGGGCAGCTCAGAAGAAAACAATGGTCAGGCATGGTACTGCATCTTCACAATTTTTACACAGTAACCACAATAGAACAGTCTAATACACAAGGTCTTACTGACCAAACAGTCAGCATGAAGTAAAGTCTGGCCAAATCAGGTGCATTTAGTAAGCAGGTAATAGTCTTAAGAAGAAAGTATGCCATACTTTCAAAGATCCCTCACCAAAAAAATAAACTGGTTTTATCAAGCAATGCAGTGCATCTACATATACATCACACCAACTAGCACCTATAGAAGTCAACACTGTTCCTGAAGTTAAAAAAATAATTTCCAAATCTGGCAACAAACGAAGAAGTAAACTGATGGAGTAGGTACTATGTTGAACTGTACAGTATGTTTTTATTACTACACAAAATGGTTAAAACAATCACAGGATAAACTACAAGAGGTGCAGCGGGGCTCAAAGTACGAAAATAATTACATATGCCTCAATACAGTACTTTAAAGCATCTTCCTGTAACAGGGTTTTTTTCATACTAGCATTACCTGAGCACAAGAGCAACAGCCACAGCATAAAATGATGGTGAACCCTGACACTAACAAGCACCAATGACACTGCAACAGAACACCTGTGTATTGTGAGAATGTAAGAAATCTTTCGTACCCAAAATTAAAAAGTGGCAGAGGCTTTGAATACATTCACAATAACATATCTCAAGTTTTTTTTCTGGATAGAACATTTATATAATTGTTACTCAAATATCACTGTTACCAAAGGAGTGCTGACCACTGCCCTTAAAAGCAATGTTCGGGAGGCAAAGCTTGAGCTACAAAAATTGCTCCTGACGGAAACTAACGTCTGTCATCAGCAACGTGATGAAAAACAAAAGATAACCTAGAGTTTTGCAACACTACCACGCAGCCATTCAGAATACTAAAGCACTGCAAAGTAACTGTCAAAGCCACAGCCACCTTCAGTGACACCTAAGTAACCAGTGTAGAGAAAATTCAAGAGGAATTTTACTGAAAGCTTTATTTCTGGAGCATAGGTCTATGATCAAGTTCTACCCAAATTCTGCATTGAGAATTCACTGTACCTGTATAAAAAAGGGGGAGTTGCATAAAAATCCCATCACAAAATCTAAGATTAAAGAATTTGCTCTACCATTTTTAAAATAATCTGTCCCAGTAAACCACATGAAATCAAAATTTTTCTTTAGCTGTTTCAAGAAATCATTTTGTAATTATTTTCATAATTTGTACAGTACCAAGCTATTTCAGAATATTATTTCTAGCGTTACTAGATTAACTATCACAAAGTTCAGAATCTGTGGGTCTGACGATGAAAGATAGGCTTCTTTAGCTAGACAGCTGACTGTTAGAAACAGTTGCTGCAAAAAAGGATTTCCCTTACATGACGCCTGAAGCATATGCATTTTGAATGATTTATTTTGCATTTGAAACACTTTGAACATGAGGAAAAATAGCCAGAGGTACAGGTAAAAACACAGTTAAGCTTTTCATGATCACTTATTTCCAAAAATAATTCTAACTCCTCAAAGGAAGACTGTATTACTCCCCTGGAACACAGATGTGTCCTCCACTCGAACCCTAATGGGCAGTGCCTTGGTATCACTCACAGCCAATGCTCACAAACCAAGTGTACTCCTATCACACAACAATTCAGAAGTGTTTTCTCACTGGGTAGTTAATCAGAAACAACAGAATATGAAAAGTGTTTTGCATGCAGAACTAGTGAGGAGTGCTCACAAATGAAGCAAAGGAGCAAGACCCAGTAAGGCTCAGTGAAACATCTTCCACCTGCTGGCTCCTAGAGCATCAGGGCATGTACTGAGACTGCTACAGCACAGCGACACACCGGAGTGCGTGTACAATAAGAGCTCACCATCAAAAAAAACCTAAAAGTATAGAGAGCATTCTCCTTAGTTCTTTAGATAAGAGTATATTTCTCTTACACTTTTGAGACCGATTTCAATCGACCCATCCACTGCAAAAACAAGAGCAACAATTACAGAAGCAACACTGCAAGTAACTCACCAACCAACATCTTTCCATCTTTCATCATTAAGGGATCCAACATTATGAACATGTTAGAAAGCACACCAGTTAAACATGACTTCGGAAGCTCCCCCATATTATGTTTACCATAAAATTTCTTCATGTTCTCAATATTGTTTTTTACAGTCTGAGTCTTCCAGCTTAAGGAAGTAATTTCTTCAGTTTTTTTAATTACTTTAACTAAGCTAGATATGTCACAATATTGCTTCGAATCACAACCAATATTGGCATGAAATAAACAAGCAGCAGGATGTGCTTTGGCAGATTTTTATCTTCTTCCCATTCACTACTTGTTCATTATATGTCTAATAGCTCGACATGACTTTCCAAACTTGGAAATAGCCAGAATGATCACTTGCTAAAGGAAACGGGTATCTCAAACAAGTCTATCCTTTCAAACTAATCTTAGAAGGGAAGGAAAACTAGCATCTGGATACAAGATATTGTACATCTTTAAGGTTTTTCATTGCTTAGTTTGTGTGTGAAAGAGGCAAAGAATTACTTCAGTTCCTGTTGTATTATTTTCTTATCACAACAGAAAAAAGTAGTTTAGTGGAGATATCCAACTCTATCAGCATGCTTCTACCATCATATCTAAAATCCACCTCAAGCAGGGGTGATCAAAAACTGTACATACAACTAAGAATTGGAAAACAGGCAAAAATCTGAAGGAACCTAACAAAAGAAATAAAAAGATCACACTGCTTATTTGGGATGTTGAAGATCCTACCCACTTTACTAACCTATATGAATCAGTGATCCTGAAACTGCTGAAGATAGTATAGCAATGCTAGAATTCCTTCCATTTCACTGACATACCTTTCTGAATAGTGTCTGTCACTTCCAATTCACTGAATCTGTCTAGTGCTTTTAAAACCTTTTGCAAATCTAGTTATTGACTGGACTATGTAGGAAGTATTGCAACATTCAAAATACAAGACTTGGTCTCTTGTCCTTATGCACACCAAATAACTGGGAGCAAGGTCTAGTAATAACAACAGTAACAGACTCCATAAACAATCCTTATTATTTCTTCAAGTAGTAGTAATAAACTCCGGTCAGAAAAGTAAACAAAAGGAAGGCACCTACTTTAATGAATAACACCTTAAATGTCAAAACACATGGGAAAAGCTGTCTTAGCATTGGTACAGAAGAATCAGTAACAATAACCACAACAACTTTTTCATCAAAAGAGAGAAACTGCACCTTAATTGACACAAAATTAGCCAGTAACACAGGCAGCTAAAAAATAGAAATGCCTTGCCCACATCTTTTGGTAATTACTGTACCCAAAAACAGCATTCAGGTTTCAAATGTTTATCTTTGTTCACTGGAGTTTTGATGTCGGACCACACCGTGGGCTCACTGACACTTTGACACTTAGAACCCACCTATCAATCAGTGTTGCTTCAAAGCCTTGATGCACAGCGACTTTTACTACCATCCTCCCACTTCCTCATACACAAGACGTAAAAGTTTAAGGTCACAAGGACATAATTGAAAACTAATCCTAAATTGCCAAGTATCCATGTTTTAAGCACTGGAAGCTTCATGCATTACTACAATGCTTTAGGTATTACAGCATCAAAACCCAGAAGTAGGACCCAGGTCTTCTGCAGTAACAGATTTTGCCCAACAGAGCTCACAGTCTAAACACAGGACAAAAAAGAAAAACAATACCAGACAATGCATCAGCAGCAGAATCAGCAAGAAGACATAACTTGACAACTGTCTGGTGCGTTTAGAACTCTGACACCAATGTGCTTTCTACTCTGGTTCACATTGGCTCAAATCCCATCATCTAGGGCAGTCTTCAGGAATTAAATTAACTGACAAAACATTTTTGATGGAACAAACAATATAATTTGTGAGTATATCAATGGCAATCTCGCCACAAAAATGCGCTTGGAACTGTTAAATTTCAGTGTCCTTTCTCAGGGAAAAAAAAAGGATACAACACTTGGACAGAATATGGTTTACTGAACTTTAGTCTTGGAGCATCAACAAACCTGATCTTCCTCATGCATCTATTTCCCCTTAAACAGGACACTGGCAAAGACCTGCCTAAGAGCAACATGTACTCAAAAGGTTTATTTGAAACATCAGCATTGCCGTAAAAGAGGACCAGGTACAGCTGGCAGACTTATACACCTAAAACATCAACCCATAAATATCCATAAGCTACCATTGACCTTATGTAAATCCCATTTAGTATTTATTAATTTAATCCCTCTTTTAAAATTTAAGATCTAGCTTTTAGTGGCACCAAAACCAAAGCTCCACTAAAAACCAAAGAACAAGAAATGTAAATCTGAGCATTTCTTTCATTCTTAACCAGTTCTTCTGTACTATTTTTGTGTTCCACTCACCCTAAATTCTTCAGACACCAACTGACCTAAACCTCACTAAAATCTCGAAACATACCAAATAATCACATTCCAAAATCTATCTAGAACCTAAAGCTATATGCTGCTTCCCTCACTGATAGAGCAGATATTTCAAATATCATGATAACAAGTACTAAGAAAAGGGCAGACAGCTCAAGATATTTGCTTTATTAAAGCTTCCCTATACAAAATACTTACATTCACCAGCCATAACTGTACCTCATTTCAGTGAACAGGAAGGGAAAGTACATTTTAAACAAATGACTTAATTATAAGACAAAGAAATGTAGAAAAAGTACAAAGAAAACTTTTACTAATCATACAAGATCAAATTACCGGATCACTGAAAATCACCTTAAAAGTTATGTTTTGAACAGTGTAACTTCTCAAAAAAATGTATATATATATTCCTCATTTTATAAACTGAAGAGGCAGATAGTGCTGCACTAGAACTTCTGTTATGTCACAAAAATGTCTTTACATTGTGAAATGTAAAGTACGCTGCATTTGTTTGCTGGACTGTCCCACCAATGAATACTCCTGAATCCCACAAAAATTACGCATAATCAAAGATTACACGTAATTTGATGAATCTCTCCATCACTGCATATGCCTCTGGAGTCTATAAGCTAACTACCAAGAGACATTTTCTGAAAAAGACGAAGACAGATCATATTTCCATCACTACTGCTATGCTGTTGAATTCCTTTCCACTTTCCAGTTTCTCAATAATTGTTTCAAGTACTTGCACCTGCAACATAGCGTAAATGTCAAATTTTGTCACAGGTTACATTGATTATTTGTCAATCACTCCGGAGAAAAATTTCATTTGTATTATCTTTTGAATTTCTCAGTGTATCTCTCATAATGATTCATTTGGAAACACACATGAGAATTAGGGTCTGTTTGTCTAGTTTTTACAAAAATAGTTAAAAGCTAATGGCTAAGCCTTGTGAAGTTTTTAGTGGAAATACACCATTCATCATATAGCGATATTGACACCACTCAACCCGCTGTGACACGTCTGTATCTCTCACTTTTTTGCTTCTATATAATGAACGCTTCTATCCAAATTTAGTCAACTTCATCAGTGCTACTTCATAATATTATCTTTCAAAAATATTCCCTTACTATAAAAAAGAGCTTCTAATATAATATAACTCTCCCCTTAGCATTTTTAAAATTTGGTTTTAACAATATTTAGGTTGACCACGTAAAATACAAATTTTTAGCTGAAGTAACAGCTAAAAAAATTCATACAGCATACATCAGTTCCACTCTTAGCACAACATAAGTAGTAAAGCTAAACCTCTTTTTAAAGAAGAGGTATGTTAGTTAAGATTTTTAAGAGCTTCTTAGAAGCCCCTTATCACTGTATTGAATTACTTTGGCTAACTGTGTTGAATTAGATCTAGCCAACATGGTTTGTACCATCCCACCAAAAGGTACTTTCAGCTGCTTGAAATTTCTGAGGGTTTGCAAATGTAAAACGTACATAAAAACTTTATGACTGACTAACAGGCAGTAATAACTGAAAAAATGTAGATGTTCAGGACTCCATATTTATATCTCTAAAATATCTTTTATAAATTATCTTTTTAAAGGCAACTGTAGAAATTAAAGAAGCCTATTCGGTACAGCAAAAAGGAGAGCTTCATTGTGGGTTACGCACTAAGCGTAAGGACCACTCAAATTATTCCAAGAAATAAAAAAATCCATGTTTTTAAGATCTTTCTTACACTGTATCCCAAACTATAACAGATTAATTTATTAAGCAAAATAAACCATGAATCAGTGGCGTTAAAGATATGCTACACGTTTACATCCTTACATTTAATCCTCAAATATTTCCACTGTTTAGCAACATTAGCATCCATTTTTATAAAAGCAAACGTATAAAAATCGTGTAATTAATTAACAGCTACATAAAAGACAACACCACAACTACAATTTGTATGGTATAGCTCCTGTCACTTCATATTCCTGTATTTCTTTACTCGCCTTTATTTACTCTACAGGCTATTTCTACTAACTCAAGCTATACTGCACAAAGTGCTCTTCTTCCAAACCCTCCCCACACGGCCCTAACAAGCTTCCATTCTGCAGGCCATACAGAATGCACACTCACAATCACTCGAGCAACGGCTCTTCTAAAGCCTGAGAATTATTATTTGTATTTTAGTAGCAACCATTAAGTGCGGACACACTGCCTCAGAAGGAGCATCTCATCCCAGAATAGGATCTGAAAATAACACCAAGGCCACTGAATCCCCCGGGTACTGCCGGACAATCATATTCTCCCCTGAACTTCCTACAGTGGGTTACTATACACAGGAGTTAAATGCAGAAATTGTTGGTGATGTTAAGTTTGAGAGACGGGAGGAGGAACCCGGAACAGGTCAGACCAAGTGCAGGAAGATGGGTCTACATCAGGATTTGTTCCTCAGGTTTGTATGGGGCGAGAAGCTATCGCCGGCTGAAGGCGTGGGAAGGGACAAGCGTTGCTAAGAAGGGTCAAAACGTGGCAACAGCGGGGCAGGGCAGGCGGTGCGGGAGCGCAGCGCGGCTCCGGGTGGGGAGCGGCGGCAGCTCCGGCACGGCCAGAGGCGGGCGGGGTGAGAGGCGGCCGCAGGCGGCGAGGCCGCGGCCAGAGCGCCATGTCAGGGGCCGGCCGAAGGGGCGGGCGCGACCGGACA